>WAAD01027360.1:34205-78477 GCA_013389945.1 Fregata magnificens | reverse complement strand
CTGAATGTTTGACATAGCCTTGTGTGCTTGAGCAGCCATCAGTGCCTATGACAGACAGTCCGAGAGCTAAATCACAGCAGGACTTAAGCCAAATCCTCAGGAAGGTATCTGTATGTGAAAGCATAATGCACTGCTCCCCTACACCTAATCTACACAGACCATTTTGCAATATGGAGGNGTATTGAGAATTCCATTTGCTCTTGAACAGCAGTGACAAATCCTGAGACAGTATCCGTTGCATCACTTCTGCTTTTGAAACCTCTTTCCCTTTCCTGCACTTGAGCTTCTTACTCCCAGGAAGAGAAAGGCTCCACACAAAAGGAAATGCACTCCCTAGAAGACAGCTACTATTATTTCAGAAATAAGTCCTCATTTATCCTCAATTAATCCTCATGCTCTCTAAAGCACTAGAAAAAGACAGAGAAATAATACCTCCTGACAGATTCATATTCCCAGCTACCTCTCTAGTACACCCGTCACCTTACCCTTTATAAAAATCAGCTGTTCTTCTATCAGATTCAGCTGTAAAGATTCACAGGTGTCCTCCCTCATCTTCCCTCTGCATCTGTCAACACCCTTCATCTTCATTAAAGCTCTTTGGCTGCAAGTTTAGTGTATTTCCTATTATTGCTTGCAAATGCCGTTTAAGGAAACATTATTAGATAGTTGTTATAAAACGTCACACTACTCTTTCGGGAAAGAAAGCTGTTGGTAGCAAAATTTTCAAAAGAGATCCCTGCACTGCCTGAACAGTGAAGATCAGAGACTTTTGAAAATCTGACTGAAAATGATGTAGCTGGAGCTTAGCTGTGAATTTCAGCCTGCAGGCGATTGTCTCCTCTAGGAGAATGTATCTAGTAATAATAGTCTTATCTAAGTGTATAATTGAATTTCTGTTATAATTAAAAAATAGATCATTTCCTGTAGTTTAAGAATTGAACTGTGGCTTTTTTTTGCTGTGATTTTAATACTGACAAAGACAATACTGTCATTTGCATAACAAAATTACTAGGATGACTCTGCATCTATTGAATATTGCTTTAATATCCTAAAATGTAGTCTAGGCCTATGCAAACACGTGTTTAGGGAAATAAATTACTCTTTCAGAAGTAGACGTTTGATGTTGCTGTTGGCTCTGGAGCACACGCAGAAGCCTAAGCTATGTATGAGCTGAGCTTTATTCTCTGTTAATGTGACATTTTCCAAATGGCACTGCTCACAAGAGGTAATTCATGAGTTCCCTAAGAGCTTGGGGGTTGATTTTTTTTACCGTCTATCAGTGAAGAGGTAACCAAAAGGACCATGCAACCATGGGTTCTGACTCTGAAATGATTATCTCAGATACCATTGTGAAAAGGTGGTAAACTGCGTCACAGAAAGTGTAAATCAACAGCTGAGAAAGAACCTGAACCCATCTTCTCCTGACTCTCCATCACATCTTTTAATCAGGTGAAGTTTAAAAACAAGTTCCAAGACCGAGCAATGCTACCTAAAGTCCAGACTGTCAGGCTGAGAAACAGGCGGGGTACATGGGGAACCGTGTAGCTGATGATCCATGCTGAATGATGGAGACTTGCCATTAATCTATAAACAGCATCTCTGTTAATAATCTAAAAGAGGAGGACCCAGGAAATGAATCAGTGGAGGTTGACTCTCCTTCATGTAGATGATGCCTTATTATTATAGAGTTCTCATTCTCCCTCCTCTGCCAAAGGGATCCACACACATCTGCTATTATGTGTTAGATTAGGCAGCTGGGACTGATTTTGTGGTTTCATCTTTCTTTTTTTCAATAGCGCTGAAGAATTTGCTTAGAGAAAAAGAAGACGAGTAACTGCATTAGCATTGAAAACAAATCTCTATTAGAAAGTAGTGTTCTTTAGGTCTAACCAATTTGATAAAATTTACTTAAACCACAAGAGCAGAGTACAGAATTGCAAATTTTAATCTCATATTTTTTTCTATCTTTCTCTGTGTGTCTTTACATGCACATACATATATGTGTATGTTTATATATATATATATTTACAGAAGCACATTCACTAATAAGTGTGTGTATACACAGTGACATATTTAATTTTGATGCTTTGGCAAAACTGTCTAAAAAAAGTTCATCCTTGTCTGAAATTTTGCAAAGAAGTGGCATTGACCACTATGTTTTCTGAAGAATTACCAGTTTATTAGAAGTGGGAATAGATTTTTAATTGCAATGGTATCAACTAACACTGCTAAGGAAATTTTGGCCAAATGAGGACCCATGAGTAAGCGTGAGTTTGGCAAATTGTCCTGCTCTTTCCCAGACTCTCCGGCATGTATCAGATCAGGAAAGCGTGTTTTCCCCTCACACCATCTTTCCTGTGAAAATAAACTTGTTTGATAAGGAGAACTCCTAGCACAGGCCCAGGGATGAGTTATCCTGGATCCCCTGCCTGGAGACGTTGTCAGAAGGGGACCACTGTTTTCTTAGACTTCTCTGTGCACAGCTGAGGGCCTGCTAAAGCTGTAGTATTCCCAATGAGAGCATGGACAATGTCCATGTCTCACTCTACAGAACATTAAAGAAAGGAAATGTTTATTAACCAGCACAGGAGACTCATGCTCCTATCAGTTGTATGATGTATAAAAGGGATCAGAAGAGCCAAGTTAGAGAAGAGGCTTTTTCTGGGTACTTAGGAACTTTTGTTCCCATTCTTTAAAGTGTTTTGTACAGGCAAATTTTAGAAGCCAAGAAACTGAGGGGGGAAAAAAAGGCTGGATGTGAGGTCTAAAATGTATAGGCTGAAGATCATTGGAAGACTTCTGGTGAATTTTGTGCAAAACAAAAAGGGTTTCTATCACCTACCTGTACTGTGGGATAAGAAAATATGTAGTGAAAGGAAGATATGTCTCTTGAAAGTAATTTTTTCCGCTGAGGATTGCATAAGATTCTTGTTTTTTTGCTCTGCCCTTAATGTTCCAGTTGGCTTACAGTCCAGATGATAGACAGAGTGCAAACCCTTCCAGCCTTGAAGGATGTCAGTTCTTGCATCTGGATTTTTCTAAGAGAAGGGATTACATGGAACTTCCTCTCAAGGCTTGGTTTATGCAGTCTGGGACCTTTCTGAGCTTTAAAATTTACTTTTCTTGTCCTCAATAAATTATAAAGAGTTGTGTCACTTTTCATTAAATTATCTTTTGGAAATAATTTTTTTTCCAGTAAACAATTGATATACAGGGAGCTTTCAAAGTAGATTTCCACTGCAAAATTCTTCTAAGGGATATGTTTTGACCAGCCTGAAAAAGGACACTGACACCTGCTGTGATAAGGAATGGTAAGGAAGACTATTCATACCATCTAATATCAGCTTCTAAATGAGGTACCTAAATGAAGATTTTAGTAGTAGTAGTAATAGGCTTCCATTGAGTTAATGGAGAAAGATGGGATCTTGCAGAGAACTATTTATGAGAACTGGATGTGTGTGTCTCTCTGCTAGCTAAAGAGGGAACTTCAGGTTTCAGGAATCCTGCCTTCCACGAAAACCGCATTCTTGGTGCTACAGAAGTGGACGTAAGTGAGAAATATTATCTCTTTGATAGCAGAAAGAAGGCATTGATGTTCTTCCCTGAGGGTAACAATAGACTGTGACTTCTTCCCAGAAGATGACATCCCTTGTGGACTTACACATGTTATGTGTAAGGATGCTATAGATTCTTAATTCTGAATTTCTTAAGTATTTTTCATTCACCTTCAGATTTCAATGGGACAGCTGACACCAGACATGCCTAAGCAGAGACTGCGTGCATGGCAGTGATGAGCCATGCTGCTGACTGATGTCTACACAGCAGTTTGCAGCACACCGTATGTTCCCCAACTTCAGACCCTAACACCCTCTCTGACTTTCAAGGAAGATGAATTCACTTGATATCATCTCTGTGGTACCACACATGCTATAATTGTCTGGTCATTGCAACATGGAAGTCTGTATGAACTAATTTACCTGGAGAAAGACATGATGTCTACAGTGATTTCATCCCTCAAGGAACTTAGTTTGGCAGCTATTAGGGGTGAAAAGAACTCATAACTTTAGAGCAATCTAACAGATTGAGAACATAGGGCCTAAAAAGTCTCTTTGCTGCTGCATAGTTGAGTAATGAGAAGGAGAAACACATTCCTGATAAAATATAAATGAAATTCTCCACCTTCAAACCCAGCTGAAACCTCTCCTGAGTGTCAAAAGGATGAATTGCCTCACTGCTCAGCCTTGGTGCAGCACTGTATACCCTGGATCTGAGCCAGGCCAGAATGTATACTGAAAATCTCCTCAGAAAGGCCCATCTCAGTTATTTCCCTTCTGGCATCAAGAAACTCAAAATGGCCACGCTGGCTGGTTTCCAGTGCACAGAGTGCCTGCAAATCCCTTTGAAGTTGTTGATAGATGCTGGTACTTATCCCATAAGATGGAGACAAAATTAAAGTTGCCCTGGATTTATTAGAGATACTATTTTATGTGACATACAATGACCTACCTTGCCTTTATGGCACAATAAAGGCTTGCTAATACCCTAGAGCATCCCCTGAGATTTTTTTCAGAAGGTGCCATAACCTCTCTTCAGTGGGCAGTTTTCTCAAGCGGCTTGAGATGCTTGGCAGAACCATACACAAACAGCACCCACCACTGGCCAAGCCTGTAACATCCTTTACTGCTTTTGTGCTCCTGTTTATGACTTTTTCCCCACATATCACTGTGGCCAGCTAACCGTGCCGCCAGGATACACGTTATTTTCCAGAAGTCAATATCTGTGCTTCTGCCCTTCAGGAAAGGCAAAGGTGTCACGGGTCATGTCAGCTGTACTCACGGGGCTGGGTTTCTTCTGCCTGTTAACTCTCATGTGCTAACTTTTTAGGTCATTTTTAGGCACACTCTCCTCCAACCAAAGGTTGATGTATCCCACCTCATTAGATAGAACATTGCATGAAGTGTAGGGAAATGTAATGGTTGCACGGGAGTGAGGAGCAGCACAGCAGCTGTGTCAGCATGGTGCTCGCTATAATTACACACTCATGTTATCTTATAGCGCACTGCTGGGGTGTGCGGGGTGAGTTATTTTTTCAGTGATGGTGCTTGAATCACAGCTGGCATAGATTGGTTTCACTCAGAGGAACTACGAGTAGCACTGAGAGAGTGTTAATTGGTCTGTGTTAATGCAGAAGACTGTTGGTTTTGGTGCTTCCAGTACCTCGTGTGAAGGCTACAAGTCGCTTCTTGTCACTATGAAAGCAACAACTACCAAAACAGAGAGGGCCCAGGGAGTCTGCTGTCAGCCTGAGAGAGTATCGTTGGACTCTTTTGCCTTGTTTTGTAATTAATTTTGTTTGTGTTCTGCAGAATTAATTTTAACTGGCTGAAACACAGCCCAGGAGAATGGCCAGTGGTCTGGAAGACAGGAGTGCTGGGGTTTTTTTATTTCAGTCTGCCACCAGTTTGCATTGCAGCTTTGAGCAAACTGGCTTAGAGAGACAACAGGTCAGGACAACCATGTCCTGACTTGTGTAGATATATATAGATACAGATATCAGCATATGATTTATTATACCATCAGTAAGCCTAACATTAACTCTTAGCATTTACTTCACAGATATGAGTTTATTCATTAAAAACACCCAGGTGATAGATGTGTTGGGAGGGACTTTCCCTGCACGACATGCTGGTGGTGGCACAGGATGCAGCAAGAGAGACCCTCACCCATGGTCTCGTGCAGGGGCTGCCGCTGGGCAGTGCATCATGCCGCCTTGCTCCCTGTGCCCATGCGTGGGGTTTCACTAAGGGCTGCAGCACACGGCCATCGGAGAGCACGTGCATCTGGTGCTGAGAGTCACCACGCCGCTGTCCCATAGATGTGAGACGCATGGGCAAAAGTGTGAAGTGGGAGTGAGCAGCATGAGTCAGTCAAAGCAGAACATTTCACAGAGCTCAGGAAAGTAGCAAAAAGCTTTGGATAATAACATATGTAAATACAGGTTTGCATGCATATCTTAAAAATGCGTGTTCCTCATATTCTTATGACTAGATGGCAAATTGTTTGAGCAAGTGTTACTCCCCAAATACTGTTTCCCCTGTAGGGGAAAAATGAGGCACAGGGGCATTACCTGATTTTCTTGGGATCACACAGCAGGTTCAAGGCAGAGCTCTGGAGCTGATCCTGGACTGGATCATCTCAGTCACTGTGTCACTGTGAGGCACATGGTAACTTGAAAAACATCATGTTTCATGATTAAAACCCCTCTTCTGATGGCCAACACCTCCTATAAAGGCAAATGTCATCCCAAAATGTCAATATTTTACGAAATAAAAATCTCTGAATAGGTTGTTATGAAGAACATTTTTTTATGAGGCTTACTTCCCTAATTAGAAGTTACCAGGGCTTTACCAGAGCAGTCTTAAAGTGTTTATGGAGGACATTGAATAAAACACAGCCTTATGCTAACAGTGAATGTCTCCCATTATTAGTCATAGCTAGTGGCAAAGTCTGTCCATTGTGTTTTGGCATCCATGGATTTGCTACTGATTGTGGACGTGTCCTTGTGAATGCAAAAGATGAAGGGAATTTTTTTCTTTTAGCTGAAGAAAGTTGCATGGCACAAAGCTATCATAACAGCAAAGCAGAGGGACTCTCTGGAAGAGGTAAATGCACTTGTCTTCCATAATATGGGAAGAGTTTAATGAGAAATCTGTGGTGTGTTTAGAAGCACTTATGAGCCCAGCACAGATTTATTAATGGTAGCTGAAATGCAAATCAGAAATGTTGCCACAAAAACTCCTCAAAACAGAAAAAATAATTAAAGAAAAAAAAAAAACCAAACCAGACAACCCAAAACAAAAAGGCCACACAATCCTTTTAGGTCCACATCAAGTTCTCTGAAGAAACTTTGCCAGAACTATTTCCCTACAAATTTGCTTCTCGGTGTTGTTAGTTTGTCTTCCAACAGCACTAGACAAAAATGCAATGACTCTTACATCTGTTAGGCCATTATTATTTCATGTGTGGGGGTGACATTGCCACTTGATGATGCATGGTAATGATGCATAATGGCCTGGTGATGTGAGTGGGCTGGCTTGTTGCTCTCTGTCACTGGGAGTCTCTGCAGCTGTGACTCTGTTGGGTGAGGAGAAGAAGAGATGCAGCTTCTATTTGAAATTTTCGTGTGACATGTCAGTGGTATAATTTTAAGTGCAAGCAGAAGCATAGAGGTGTCATTGTCTGCTTGTGGGGCATTGAATAAGCTTTGAGGGCATGAGGAGGGCCATATAGGATGGGGTGTATAGGAACTAGCTGATGATAGCTGAAACCACTAAGCAGATCCAAATAAGCTGTGTAGGGTTCTGCATCTCACTTGGTGCTTCAAAACAGAGACTGACGCCAAGTCTCAAAAATATTCTGTTTCTAGTCTTGTATGTGAAAAAGAAAGGCCCAAGCTTGGCCTTGGTACAAGAGAGGAAAGATGTGAGGGTGGTTTGATTTTTCTTTAATGGATCTCTTTATAGTATCTGAGTGCTGATTATCAATTCAAAGGAGGGAAACAGTATATTGAATAATAAACATATTCATCTTCTCTTTATTGGGAAGATTATGGAGGCCAAAAATCTTCTCATTTTAATTCTTCTTCTGGGTTCTTAAATTTCCCTCCTGTTTTGCACCATATTATTTTGCCAGGCTAAGTATGCTGAGCTGCTGTAGTTTTCTCCCATGCGATTCCTACATCTGCTACAATTTAACTCCATCTTCCTTTAACCTGTTGTGGTGGGTTGTCCCTGACTGGACGCCAGGTGCCCACCAAAGCTGCTCTGTCACTCCCTCCTCAGCTGGACAGGGGAGAGAAAATACAATGAAAGGTTCATGGGTCGAGGTAAGGACAGCGAGAGATCACCCACCAATTACCATCACGGGCAAAACAGACTCGACTTGGGGAAATTAGCTTAATTTATTATCAATTATCAATATCAATTGAATCAGAGTACGGTAATGAGAAAATAAAAACTAAATCTTAAAACACCTTCCCCCCACCCCTCCCTTCTTCCTGGGCTCAATTTTACTCCCAATTTCTCTACCTCCTCGCCCCCAGTGGTGCAGGGGGATGGGGAATGGGGGTTGTGGCCAGTTCATCACACTTTGTCTCTGCTGCTCCTTCCTCCTCAGGGGGAGGACTGCTCACACTCTTCCCCTTCTCCAGCATGGGGTCCCACCCATGGGAGACAGTCCTCCATGAACTTCTCCAATGTGGGTCCTTCCCACGGGCTGCAGCTCTTCACGAACTGCTCCAGCGTGGGTCCCTTCCACAGGGTGCAGTCCTTCAGGAACTGACTGCCCCAACATGGGCCCCCCACGGAGTCATAAGTCCTATTAGCAAACCTGCTCCAGCGTGGGCTCCTCTCTCCATGGGTCCACAGGCCCTGCCAGGAGCCTATTCCAGCATGGGCTTCCCACAGGGTCAGAGCCTCCTTTGGGCACATCCACCTTCTCTGGCTTGGGGTCCTCCATGGGCTGCAGGTGGATATCTGCTCCACCATTAACCTCCATGGGCTGCAGGGGGACAGCCTGCCTCACCATGGTCTTCAGCACGGGCTGCAGGGGAATCTCTGCTCCGGCTCTTGGAGCACCTCCTTCCCCTCCTTCTTCCCTGACCTTGGTGTCTGCAGAGTTGTTCCTCTCACATACTCTCACTTCTCTCTCTGGCTGATTTTTTCCCCCCTTCTTAAATATGTTATCCCAGAGGTGCTACCACCATCGCTGATGGGCTCAGGCTTGGCCAGCGGCGGGTCCATCTTGGAGCCGGGTGGCATTGGCTCTATCAGACATAGGGGAAGCTCCTAGCAGCTTCTCACAGAAGCCACACCTGTAGCCCCCCTGCAGCCCCCCTGCTACCAAAACCTTGCCATGCAAACCCAATACACCTGTGGAAATGAAACTGCATGCTGTCCCACACATGACCCCGCACGAGCCATTTACAACAGTAACTGTACTCTCTATTGCACTATTGCAAAGTCAGATATTACTGATATCTTAAAGCAGTATATATTGGTCGATATATATAACCATCATATAAGCTATATTATAATCACAGTTGCTTTTCTCATGGGGCCAATTCGCCTCCTTCCCTGCCACCCCCAGCTCCTCTGATGGCTGCTGAGTAGGGGTTATGGCCTCCTTCCACAGGAGATGAGGTCTCCAAGGCCCTGGTGGGTGATGACTCCTTTCAGAGTCATTGGCTCCTTTTTGCCTCCCTGTCTCTCATTTTGGATGGAGAAAATCTGCCACAGTTCTGCCTGCCATGCCATTGCAAGCACTGGGCACGCAGCTCTCATTTTGGGTGCCCTCTTATAGTGCTGCATGTGAGTGCTCAGTTATCATCCTGGAACATTTTGATGCCAGTAATTTAATGGGAATACCGTTGGGCTGTTTGCACTATCCTGGGTCAGTTCTGCCATAAATATAGAGGGAGACATCTTATGCCTCCCACGTGAGCTACTTCTGTCCCTTAAGTCCCTTAGACAAAAGTGGTAATTTTCATTTCCAAACTCTCTTTTGCATTGATTTTAACACTTCTGTCCAAAGGTTACAGCATGTGTTTTCTGTGTGGCTCCTGCATGAATTGCCTTTATGAACATAATCTCAACCCAAACAAAATTTATTAAAAAGAGAAAGAAAAGGAAATTGAAAAAAAAGAAAGAAAAGGTTTATTTAACATTTGACATAAATTTATTTACATTCCTCATGAGTTAAACTGTTCAGCTGTGTGATAAAATAAAAAGAAATAAGAATAGATCACTTTCCATGAAAATCAGTCTTCTGTGTGTTCAAACCCTCTGTTATCATGAACTGTCTGTCTAGAGAGAGATGTGAGTATCCCACTTGTTTCTCAGCAGAGTTTTCTCCAGGTAAACATAGAGTAGAAGCTGAATCCATTACTTTCCCTGACAGCTGGCTCATTGAGGTTGTTATCTTAAGCGTGATTAACAGCTGCTTTTCAAAAGCTCAATTACCTATTTCAGAGATTGTCTTGCACAGGTTGTAACATCTCAGCAGAGCAAAAGTCACCCAGGCATGACCTTTATCAAATTTTCCTTTATAGTGGTTTTCCCTTTGAGTCAATTTTTCCTGCACTAAAAAGATGAATTATGGGCAGATCCCTGGACTCGGCTTAACATTTGCCCAGTCTGAGTCTTGTAGTAAGTTTTTGATTGTGTTTACAGGAGACAGGTCAGAGTTAGAAATCCTGAGCTGACCGTCTCCAACTTTCTGATATTTGAAATCGTGAATCAACCCAAGGTCTGAAGTATCTCTGCCACCATGAAATAGCACCTAAAATACAATTACTCTTTGTTGTGGTAACAGAACTTCACCTATTCTCAGAACTCCTAAAATGCAAGAAATAAAGGGAAATGACTATAAGCATCCACACAACTGCAGTGTGTGAGTGGCATGGTGATCTGAGCTGCATGGGAAGCGTGCGACTGAATGTACTCTTCACCCACTGCCTTCTAAATCGAGTGCGAAGGCAGTGGACTGCTAAAATGAAGAAACTTCAGTTAATGATGTTGCCTTGTCCTAGCCTGCCACAAAGTAATAATGCAATTAGGACAAGCTGTCTGACTAGTAAGCAGACTGTCATTGTGGGCTGTAGGAAGGTTTTTCTCACCACGTCTCAGAGAACGGAGGCAGTTTTTCTGTGGGCTGAGCTGTACAAAACCATGTCCTTGTCAAGGCCAGGCGGGAGGCAAAGAGTGTGTGCTAAGACCTGCCCTGAGAGATGCTGTCAGGCTGATGGTGATGCTCTCCTTGGCAGTTTCTTCTGGAGGACTCAGCCTTATCGACACTGAGCGTGTGACCAGACCAGTCCTGCACATGGGTTGGTGGGGAACCGCATGCCAGGTATTCTTTAATGTGCATGAAGGGATGTTGCAGGCCAGCTCCCAGCTTGCTGGCCCCATGCATGGGCACCTACACAGGCAGAGGCAGCAACATTTCACTCCCTGTGCCTCTTACTGACTATTCAGCTTCATCTTGAGCATTCTGGTCCTGGCAAGATGCCTTCAGGTATTATGATGTTAAAAGGCAATTCCTCCCAGACAGCTTTAGCCATCTCAGACTTGGGTGTCTCCAAGGTATTTGTTTCCTCTTCTTCCAATGAGGCACCTCTGGTGGGAGATTATTCTGTAACCTCATGGGAGAATATGATGAGTCTCTTTCTACAGACACCTCTCTCAGTGTTTGCCTTAGTCAACTAACCCGGACTGGTGTTGTGGGTTGACCTTGGCTGGATGCCAGGTGCCCACCAACTGCTCTATCACTCCCCTCCTCACCAGGATAGAGTGGGGGGAGAAAATGAGATGGAAAAAACTCGTGGGTCAAGATAAAGGCAGTTTAATAAAAGCAAAAGCAAAGGTCACCCACGGAAGTAAATGAAACCAAAATATTTATTCTCTACTTCCCATCAGCAGGCGATGTCCAGCCACTTCCCAGAAAGCAGGCCTTCAGTACGTGTAGCAGTTGCTCTGGAAGACAAATGTCGTAATAACGAAGTCTTCCCCCCGCCCCTTCTCTTAGCTTTTATTGCTGAGCAGACGTTATATGGTATGGAATATCCCTTTGGTCACTTTGGGTCAGCTGTCCTGGCTATGTCCTCTCCCAAGATCTTGCCCACCCCCAGCCTACTGGTGAGGGGGGAATGTTGGAGAGACAGCCTTGATGCTGTGCGAACGCTGGTCAGCAGTAGCCAAAGGGTGTGTTATGAACACCTTTCTAGCTACCAATACAAAGCACAGACTATGAGGGCTGCCATGTGGAAAATTAACTCCATCTCAGCCAGACCCAATGCAACTGGACATGCACTTTCTTGGTGGCTAAGGTCAGGTGAGCGAAGAGCCACCATGGGTATTCCAAGGCCTAAATCCCTCTGTGGTATTAGCAGCCTTGGATTAGCACCCCATTTGGAAAATATGAATCATTATTTCAAATGTTTTCAAGGTTTTGGGTTGGGATAACTGCTGCTAAAAGTGCATGCTAAAGCCTCCTCTCATGGGTGGTAAATTTAATGAAGTTGGGCTGAAGACCCGGGTCTTAGCTGTCTTCTTTTTTTGATAAAAACAGAGCTCCTTGTTGCTGAGCCTCAAATGAGAGGAAATGGCATTTGGGCATGTCTGCTCCTTGCTCCGTATCATCCCCCCCCGGTGTAACTGCTGTGATTATTTTGTCCTCCCCAAGGAGCCTGGGACAAGCAGAAACATGTGGCTGAAATGGAAGCCCTTATCTGTGCAGGGCTGAAGTCTCATCTGTCAGGACAGTCCTGCTGCTCCAGAGCAAACCAATTGCTCTTCTAAATGGCTTTGTACTGGGGAGGGTTTAATGGTGAAAATAAAGCACTCCAGCCATGCTTCTCCCTATTTTCATAAAGGATGAGGGGTCCAGGCCTTTGTGTGGATCTTTTCACACAGTTCCATTACTTTTACCAAAGCAAGAGCTGGCAGCTATTTTTATGGGGAAAGCTATACAACTTGCACAGTAGTTTAGTTTTTCAAAGCAGTCTAGGGGATTTCAGACACATATCTTCCATTTGCTTTAATACACCCTCACTTTAATGAAAGATATGTGTCTGAATCCCCCAGGCTGCTTTGGAAGTCTCAGCTATAGAGTCTGATTTAAAACCCACTGAGATCAGGTCTCTCCACTGACGTCAATGGGTTTTGGACAGTCCCAACGTGAAGGAGATTTCTTTATTGGTTGTGCCTGTAAGGGCAGAATCTAAGCCAATTCACATTGACCCATTCTTCATTTCAGGCAGACTTCACTATTCCTCACTAATGGCCACAACCATGGAGTAGTGACATTTTCCAGGCTGCCTGGTGAAGAATGATTAAACAGCCACAAATACAGCAAAGTCTTTAGTGCAATCACTGTTAGAAATGGATCAGGACAGGGGGTAAGGTTGCCTGAGAGACTTTCATTGTGATTATAAGGGTCAAAGAGGATGCCCAGAAACATGGGAAAGATTTTTAGATGGTAGCTTAAAACGAATGTAAAGGCCAGAAACATGTTTTACACCCTCTTTATGTTTCTGGGCTATTTTTCTTCATCTACTTCTGAAACATCCAAGATTAGATTCAGCTAGAAAGAGAGGAGTAGGGGACACTGATGTTCTCAGTCATACAGAAAAACCTTTCAGGGACCGGATTGCTTTCTCTTTCAAGCACTTAAAGTTAAGCTGCCTGTCAGGAAAGATTCCCCCCCAGATCAGACCAGCAGGGACTGTTTTCATTTGGAATTGAGAAGGAAAAAGAAAAAAGGTCATGGGAAACATGGAATGTTTGTTTTTCTCTGTATGTGGGATGAGGTCCTCTCTCTCAGGTCACTCAACATTTGTCCTGCTGTTTCTAGGGTCCTAGGACAGTGACAGTGCTGCCTGTTTCTTCTGCAGGCAGGAGGACGTAGTTTTGATGTCCACAAGCTTCCAAACTTCTTACATTCTCTGTAAGCTGCTGGGAAGCATTTGGTGTGTTTGGACCATGAAGCATATAAGATTTGAACCTTGTGGGTCTGGGGAGAGCTGCAGGGAGATAGCAAAGGTGCTTCTCATGTTCCAGGGAATGGGGCAGGGAATCGACCTGTCTATGGCTCTGGCTCTGTTCACAGCTGCGAGAGTGTTGTGTGACTGTTCAGCTGCCAACTGATAAGTTGGGGAGTTTAGTTAATAATTTAATAGACTAAGTCACCACAGCACTGGGCTTCTGCTTAGCTCCAGAAGGCTGCTGAACCTCAGAGAGGGTAGTTGAGGTTATCAGAGAATCACAGAATGGTTGGGGTTGGAAGGCACCTCTGGAGATCATCTTGTCCAACGCCCCTGCTTAAGCAGGTTCACCTAGAGCAGGGTGCACAGGAATCTCCAGACAAGGAGATTCCACAACCTCTCTGGGCAGCCTGTTACAATGCCTTGTCACCCTCACAGTAAAGAAGTTTGAGCACTGAATTTCTTGCCAGGCCTTTGAGAAAACCAGCAGTAGGAGAGTTAACAGCTGTGTATTGTAAGAAGCACAGACAAAACTTGCAAAGTCATCTTTTGGATTTTAATTCACCTTTTCTCCCCATGCGTTTTCCCATTCTGACCAATCAGCCACAGTCGTCTAGTGGAAATAACTGCAACTGAGAACGGGGCATTATTATCAGTAGGTATCTGCAGGTTGAGGTCACGGTCTTGTGAATTTAAACTATGCAGATGTATGTTTTCAGATCTCTTCTCAGCTCTGGAAATGTATTCAATCATCAGGAAATTCCAGGAATCACTTGACAGGTCTGGGTGTGTGGTGCAGAATAAAGAACTTTTATTTCTATGAAAAGATGACAACTTTTTGAACAGTTCTTGTTTTCCAAGCTTTCCAGATGGACTCGCATCAAGAAACTGTACCTACTTAGGCATTTGATGTTATGTTCTTTAGTCTGTTTTACTAAAAGGAATATGAGTCATTCGAACATCACAAAGTAAATTAATGAATCTGAAACTGGAGACAGTTATCTCCCAAAACAAATGCAAAGCCTGTTCAAACAAGGAGTTCATTTCTCAGCAGTGTGGTGTTACTCCACTGATGGTGCACAGAATTATGTGGTCACAGAGTCTTCCATGAAGCTGGAAAACAGAGGATGCCCAGCTTAGGAGAAATATCCATCTTGGCACTGCTTGCTTCTGTCTAATTGTCATTCTAATGATTCACAGGCAGATATTTTGGATTTGTGTATGTGTCTGTCTATGTACACATACGTACACACTTATATCTATACTTACACACACCTCCCCCACACTCTTATTTAGGAATATGAATCCAACTTGTGATTTCAGAAAAACCCTCACATTTTATGTAAAGCAGTGGTAAGCTGTCAGAGAATGGTGTCATAGATTGTTATGACAAGTTAGTCAGAAAATTGACGTGTTAGAGAGAAGCAACTTATCCATCTGAACATGCTGGAAAACTGACAAGATTGTAGTTGCACTTACAATTTGGAAGGAAGTATATAGGCATATGAAATCCCACTCTAAGACTGCTGGCTATGTTACAATATTTCTCCACATACCTATACGTTTGTTATATATAAATCTCATGTACACTCTGGATTAGCTGTCACAAGACAAAAACTTGTTCTGCTCTGTTGACTTTAACAGAGCTATCCAAATTCATGCCAGCTGATGTACTGTGTTGTACTAAATGTATGAGATTAGCATCAATGTGTATCTTATTTCTGAGGTATTCAGGTAGTTATTCTGTAATTCAAGCAATCTTTAAAATCTCAGGGGAGATGTTAGATCCTCTAATTTTTCTGAACTGCCTTCAGTGCAAGGACAATATTTACCTGTGTGTCTGGACAACATAATTTGGATTGTAGCTTTGATGCTATAGCATCAACAATCTTGATTCTTTCCGAAGACGCTGATTTGGATGGCTCAGAAAATTGCTTTTAATCCATACATATTTTATCCCTAGATCAAAAAACCCGCTCTTAGTAACCAAAGGCAACTGTTATACTTGTTCTGTAGGTAGGTTTGATGTTTAGGACTTTCTCCACACCCCTATATGCACATCACTAAAATCAGCTTTTTTTTCTTAGTTCCTCCAGAAGAGAGATGCAACTTTGGTGCATCAGAAGATAGTGCCACTGCTTTTCTTAACATGTTTGTCCCACAGAAAAAAACCCCCAACATTCTTTTTTTTGCTTCATTTCATTTCATTTCTTTGGCTGTTTGGTCTAAACTGACACACAGAGAAAAGCAATAACATGGATATGAACTGTAGGGGAAAGAAAACACCCATTCATCAATGCTCCCTCGTATTACTCTTGCCAGATTTAATTTCAGACTATCTGATTTTTATCCCAACTCAAATATCTCATTTCATCTGAAGTTTGTATGGTGTTAGAAGAAAGAAGAGCCAGAATCTAACATTTATAGACAAAGTCTGGTAGCCTTTCTTTCTCATCCTTGTTTTTGTATTTGTTAATTCCCTTCCTGTTTTCGGAGAAGCAGAGCCATTTCTCAAACAGTATTGCAGCGAACAACTACTTGAGGACTGAGTCGTGTGCCAGCATCTGTGCCAAGTCCCTGGTAGGACAGGGAGCTTTTGAACCATCCCATTGCTAATCAAACAATCTGGCGACATCCTGCCAACCCTGTCCTTGTCGTCTGCTGCTCACTCTGCACGCACATTCAATTAGCTCGGCATCAGATTCTCCCTGCTGTGCACAAAGTTTCTTTTTTTTTGCTACCAGCCAAAGGAAGCAGGGATGGACTGATTTAAAAATCTTGGCTCATCTTATCTGGCTCATGACAAATATATTCTCAAATTAGTCTTGCAAGTCACTTTTTCCTAACTAGAAATGACTTTCTACAATAACCTGTGACATATTTTTATTCTGCTTTATATCTTTCTAGCCTGCTGGTCTGTTTTTCTATCCCAGGCTCATTTTCCCAGCCTTTTTTGGGGGGTTTGATTCTGGAAAGGGGAACAGTTTACCATTAGGAAAGTAGTTTAGTAGACAAGCACGTCCCACTGCTTTCAGACCACAGTTACCTGTGTTTTTAAAGTTAAGCTTATGGTCAAGTACTGGATTGCAGTAGGGAAAGATCTGTCCCAAAATGCAAACACTACTAATGGAAGCATGGCATGGAATTAGTTTTCTTTTCCTGAACATAGATTAGTGGTATCTCCTCCTTTGTGTACAATGGCTCTCAGAGGTTCAGCTACCTCTCCACCTCCTTACTCTACAGTCACTCTTCCCTCCTTGCTTCTCCTTCTCACCACAAAAAACAGAGCAGGAAGAAGATTACGAAAGCAGAAATCCTCTTGGACAACTCAGATCAATGACTACTGCTCATAAAGCACGCTGGAATCATTCCCACGTGCAGGGAAAGGTCAATGAGTGTGAATGCCTGTGGAGGGCTTGTCCATAGGGGTTGATAATTTTCAGTGACATAAGATTTCCCAAGAGTATGCGGCAAAAGGAAAAGTGCCTTGAAAACAAGCAGCTCATTCTCTTTTGGACTGAGGCCACCCTGTCAAGTTTTGGGAGCACAAACAGGGCTAAAAAAAAAATCTTTTGATTACATTACTATTAGAAGCAGGCCACATGGGCCTCATGGGGCTGGACATCAGGCATCTAAATATTCATATGGTTGTGGATAACAGGCATCAAATCAATTTTCTGCAGCAGTGACTTTACAATCTAAAAAGGAAGAATTTTCAAAATGTAATAAAGGGCTGAATCTTAGAGTTTAAGCTTTCACAATAAAGATATGGATTAAGTATTCTCCAGGATCATGGAGTTAGGCTGCTTTACACATCCCTGATACTACATTAGATAATATAATATGTAGTGACTCAGCTAATATCAGTGTGTACCACTTCTTTGCACTAGATTGAACCAGAGCGATGTGTGTGTGCCACTAGTCCTGTGAAAATCAATATAGCAGAGATTCTGCTAACACTTACTAGGGATAGAAGTCCCTTCCTGATCATCCCTGTGCTGCACTAGCTGTCATCACCACTGCAATGAAGTGCTAAGTGATGGTGGCAGACAAGGGTGAAGTCCTGGAGAGGCAAACATCAATTTGTAACTGATTATCCTATTTGTAGAGTGCTTTATCTCTACGTACCCCCTTTGGACACTTGCTTCTCGTTGGTTATCTACAACCTGGGCATCTACTCTAACTTAGAAGGTAGGCTAGATACTATATATATATATACCTGTCATAATCAAAAGGGAAAGGGAAAAACCTCCAGTGGACAACTCATCACCTTTCATCGGTTTCTCTTTCTATGGACAATAGAGGTAGTCAAGAAGAAAGCTAGGCTAGATCTCCAACCTGTAGACAGCTGGAGTAGAGAGTCATCTAACTTCTAAGTGTCTAAGTGAAACATATGCCCCATTCCAACTGCAGATTGCTCAGGGTGTCACAGCAGACACCAGACCTTGCAGTGCACTGTTTGGTCACTGTTTTGGTCAGCTGCCTGTTTTCTCACAGAGAACTGCATCACAGGGTAAACTGGTTAGTTCCATTTGATTCAAGGCTATGGCTGGAGAAGGACTGTAATGTATGGAAAGTCAAGTTAAAATCTTCCTTCTGGGGACTTTAAAATAATGGGGCAAGAGTATTAACAAGGAGATCCGATGAACAGAAGGCAATGTGTCCATAATAAAGCAGTTTCTGGAAAGAACAAGAAAGGCCACAGATTTTCTGCTAGAGTCAGAACCCTTCACGTACAGGTCTCTTTTGCCTTGGACTGAATCCATATCTTTCAAGGGGATGTTGGTTCATTTTTTTTCTTGATACCTATACCCTTCACAGATGGGAAGGAAAAAAAAAACCCCAATAATTATATGGAAGGAAAAATCCCCAAAATTCTTGAAAAGATTGAGCTGCCACAGAGAAATCTTGAGCTCTGTCAGCCGGTTTTCCATCTGCTGTACTAGGAAAGCTGTGAAGGCCGCTGAAGACAGAGGAAAGGCTTAAGCCTACCTTGGGATCTAGTTAATCCTACTGTGGTAAGCACAGATCTGGCAGTGACACCAATTCCATGTTAGGATTCCTTGGGCAGCAGGTCATTCAATGATTTCCCACCTTAATTCCCTTTTTACAGTTGCTGTGTAACTGCTCTTTTAGTTGGATGATTTCACAGATCTGTCATTACAGAGTTGTGTTGTGAGGGCAGCAGTTGCACGGGGGAGTCAGTAACTTCCAGCCCAGGGGAGAAAAAATGTCCTTTTGAGGCAGGACAGGGTTTCAGGCAGGGAGAAGTCCTGGGGAAATCGCTGGTGTTTACTGCCCTCAAAGGGAAAAAAGAGGACATCTTGCTTTTACCACAGCTGAAAATGCAGACACATAAAACTGCTGCAAGGCTTTTTAATGGTATAGTCCTCCACACCTGGGAAAAGCCAGAGTTCAGTTATGAGCCATTTTACAGCCTTCAAGGCTACTCAAAAAAAAAGAATACTCAAAGTATTCTTTAGAGTTCAGCTTGACCAACTGCTTCATGCCTGGGACCTTTTGCAGACAAAACAGGAGAGAACTGTCATGGATTAGCTCCAATGTGGATCCACACTGGAAATCTGCTGAGGCATAGATATTTTAGAGCATATTAGCTGGAAGCTTTCCCATGAACTAAACAAGCAGTCTTCAATTTGCATGAAAATATTTAGGGGTTTGTCTTCATAATTAATTTTTGTGTAGCACATTGCACTTATCTCTGCAGGTACTCTGTACAACCTCTTGACAATATAGTTGGTTTCTAACCATTACAGTAAGCTCCTTTTAGGTCATATAATATGGCAATTCCTCCCTGAATCCTGGTGAATCTGGATCTATGATCATATTCTCCTACACTGGGACTAGCTTTTTATTAGTCCTGAAAGCAGAAATTGCAAATTCCTTTTCCTCTACAGTGGTACACAAAGGACGACTCTTACGATGAAGGAAGCTGATAAAGGATTGGGCTTGGAATCTGTATTCGAATTGGAGGTCACTGGTAATTTGCTCTTTGGCTGAAATCTCGTAATCATTTAGAGGGCAAGATGGGGCTTAATGTCAGCTCTATAAATGAAAACCATAGAATGACAAGTACGTATATTTGTAGAACAGGCAAGCAGCTTTTAAAAACATCCCCCTAGAATAAAAACCTTGAGACTTGTAGTTTCAGTGATTCAGCTAATAACGACAGTGATTGATTTAGCTGAGAGCTCAGAGAAGCAAGTTGCTGCCATTTCACAGTTTTGTTGTGTGTCAGCCAAGCTGGGATAACTCTCTCTCTAAGCAAACTGGGCTATCGTATGTGAATGTTGCTTTTCCTCAGCAGGCTCAGCTGAGTGCACTCACGGGGGATCTGCCAGAGGGTAGGAGCAGGCTCACAGCAGGTGCTGAGGATTTGCTGACACCAGGTTTTTCTTGTGGCTGAGCCCCAAGCTGCACTCAAATCACAATGCCTTTCTCAGAGCACCCCATTTCCGGGCTGGACCTCACCCATTTTGAGATGACAATAACTGCACGACATGAGGAATCCCTGTGTTACTGATTTGCTTGAGTGGTATCATGGTTTCATATTCACTGAATTCACTGAATTCACTGAAAGGGAAAGCCCAAGAAAAAGCTATAGTTGAAAAATTTGTTCATTTCTAAAGCAAAATGTGGAGGTGTTTGAAGGGGAACTCCTGATACAAAGCCCACAGAAATCAGTGGGACTCTTCACAGACTTCTGAGATTGTTGGGTCTTGTGATCTCAACTGTCGCTATACCTTTGAGTTAGCAGGCACATTCAGACCAGCTATCCATTTAATGGGAGGGGTATCTTCCCTTGAATTAGTTGGTTAACTTCTATCTCAGGGAAAATATCACCTTGTCTAAGGTCACGTACGCATTCTCATAGGAGGACTCCACCCTGGGTTATACTTAGGCTCCTTTCTGTACTGTGTTGCCTTGCAAATAAGAAAGAGCAATGCCCCTGTAAAGAAAACATGGTGTCTTGCTTTCTCTGCCTGCAGTGTGGTATGTTTCCAGCAAGAGGTAATGCATTGAATACATTAAGCAGCCTTATAAGCTCATTTTTTGGTGGCTAAAATTTGTTGCAATTTGGATCATTAAGCAATTCTCCATGTATTACTGTCTTAAAAGAAAGCACACTAAAAGGCTATCAAAATTGGTGATACCACATTTGTTATCTGAAAATACTGGCTGTCACTGGAGACAGAGCTATTGGATGTTGGCAAATTAACCACACAACTAACAATGAAAGCCACATGTCTACTGAGGACCCAGTTTTACAACTTGATTTATAGAAGCAAATTTCTCTATGAATTTCAAGCTTGCTATGCTGGATAAATGTAGAACATAAAGCCCTGAGGGGTAAGGCCAACTTTCCCCCACCCAAGATCCTGTTTCTGTGGAAGAGTATAATAGCAAGGCACATGCAGCATGATATTTCCACAACTTTGGGAAGGTTGCTTTCCCAGCTTTCAGTTGTTTTAAGTTTGCATATTTGTGGAGTGGGAGGGGGTGACCATAGATCCCAAGGGATGTTTCTTCTATGCATTTCTCCAGTTCCTTTTTGAAGCCATAAACTTTTAGCACCCGCTAAAGCATATCCTGCAGCAAGGAGATGCACAACTCTGCACTGTGTGAAGTATATTCTTTGCTTTGTTTTAAACCTGCTTCCTGTTAAGAAACTATAAACACCTCCTAGTTCATGTTTTGCCAGAGGCAAACCTTTCTTTTGCCACACAAGATTTAATAGACCTCTATCATGCAGCACCTCCTTCCCCTCATTTGTCTCTTTTCCAGACTAGGCACCAAACCAATATACTCCTTTTTCATGTGTAGACCACTCTACACCACCATAAAAGCATTGAAATACTGTGAAGTTACCCAGGTGAGGGTGAGTTCAACCGTAAAAAATACTGAATGTGGTACATATTCAGAGAACCTTATAAATGTTATAAACATAAACATAAATTGTCTTTGCTCCTATGTGAACAATTAGCCATGTCTTATGAGTAAGATGAATATGAATATGAATATGCTGTAAATGAACTACTGCATAGCTCGCTGTGACTCTCTTCTGGCTATGTGACTTGTCTCGTAGCTACTGTGGCTGCCTAGTTGGGGCGACTAAGCCATGGGCAGCACTGCGATCCCATGTGAACTGGGGGGTAATGTGATTTTAGCCACGGTGAGGATTATGCTCACAGCTTCACAGGATGTACAAGACACACAATCTTGCAGCTATCGCTGTAGACATCAGTAACTTGTCTGATTCTCCAGAGCCCATAGGCTATGGGACCTGCTCTTGGGTTGAGATCTTCCCAGCTCCTCATCCCACAGAGCCTGAAAAGAGCCCTCCTGGTCTCATCAGGAGCTCCACAGCCTTTTCCTTCAATGGACTGCTCCTGTCTCCTAACATTTCACCTTTTGCTGCCATTTTACAGACTAGTCTGCCTTTGAGTTTCTCACTCTCCTGAAGTACCTATTCTCATGAGACTTCCCTTACAGCAGATCCAGCACAAGGAAGCAGATACTCCTCTGTCTCTGAGCCAACACCTTGGAATGATAAGTGGGTTCAACTCTGATTCTCTTCAGTATAAAATGAAAATATGAAACTAAAGTGTGGAAGGACTGGATTTGAAATTCTAGTGAGAGGCGATCCTTTGTGGCAGTGTGTTTTGCACTTAAATACCAGTCACTGACATGCAGCCACTTCTGGGACAGGGAGTGAGACACACTCGGCACCCTGCTGAACCAGAGCAGGTGGGATAGAAAGTTAGGTTAACAACAATAAGACAAATCATAATCACGGGGAACTGTGAGGTGCTGCAGAGCTTTTTATAGCAGCACAGAGAACTTTAAAACTTGAGCCTGTGCATCTTTCAGTCAGTGAACATTTAAGCTGCGTGATATTTGACATTGCTTTCGGTAAACATGTAAAGGATCAGCCAGATGCTTTTGAGGCTGGAGCCTAAAATTCTGGGGCATTTAGACCAGATGTTTAGCCCTATGAACCATTGCCTCCTGCTACAGGGACTGGAGAGGTTTACTTTTTTACACTTTCCGCAACTACACAAACACAAACAAGAAACTTTCTATCTTTTACACTTGCCGTGAGAAAGAAAGTGAGGATCAGGAAAATGCCCATGCCTGGGTATTAAACAAACCCACAATGAACTTTAACATGCATTTTTACTGTTTTGAACATCTCAGGGCAGCTCTCTTCTGCAAATCCCATCTCTGTATATGGATAATTCTCTCTCTGGTGTTCATTCCTACTTTACACATTTTTATAGGAGGTGGTCTCTGGATGTACAGATCTCAGCTATGACTCAAAGCAAATACTGTATAAAAACTTGTAGATTAAACAGCGCTGATTTAATTTGAAAGCATCTCAGGTCTTGCCGAGCAGCTGAAGAACTGAAAATCTGGCCAGAAGGGTGCAGATGGAGCTGACTGTCTCAAGACTGCACCCTAGATTACAACTCTCATGTGGACCATAAAGAATGACAGCCAGTAAACACATTGCCTACATCATTCAACTGGGAAGAGGTTTGATTCAATGTCTAATGAAGAAGAAGAAAAAGGTTGCATCTAATACCCAGCAGAGAAGAAAAATTTTTCCCTAACGAAATTTTAGCAGAAAGGTCCCCATTCAAACTTTTCCTGCAGAAAGTAGGGTTTTTTTCCTTGGGAAAAAACCAAATAAGTGAAAGTTTTCCTGCTTTCTTTAATTGTAGAACAATTCACTAACAGGTAAAAAGATGAAAAATAGTCAGAAATTGATGGACAAGATGCTTTTATTTTGAAAGTAACATCATCACTTTTAAGTAACACCAAAGGAACGAGAGTTACTTTAAAAGTGAAAAGCGGCACTTAACCATGAAGATGCCACTCTCAGCTATTCTGTGTTACAGCTTTTATGATTATTTTAAGTGGAAAAAACAGCGAAAAAATGACCTTTTGAAAATGAGAGTATTAAAATATTAGTTTTTTGAGCAAGAAAAAGACACCTTTTCCTATGAAAACTCATTTCAGCAGGTGATTACTACACCTCTGGCAAGAGCATGATGCTATTAAAAGACTATTTTGGACTTGTCAGAAGGGGATCTAGTTCACTTTGCAGTATTAATATCATCACTGCCGATCATTTTCTTTCTGAAAAAAGATGTACAAAAAGTAGAACTAAACTCTCCATTCTTTCATGGCTCAGCATTGTAGAGGCATAAAGGCAAAATTGGCCGAAGATCCAATCCAAAGCCCATTAAAAATCAATGAAAAACTTCGCAATGGGCTTCTAGTGTGGGTTACTTCCCCACTGACTATAAATGAAATTAATCTGTCAGGCAGCAATAATACAGTGATATAATTAACTTCCTTAGAATACAATCAGTTTAATGTTCATTAAAAGTGATGAGTTTCTTTCAATTACCTTGCCAAGATGCATCTTGTTGTTGTTTGCTTGTTTGCTGCTGAAAAAAAAAACAAAACCCCTTTTTTTGGTTAATTTCCCCCTGGACCCGTGATTGTTGCTGTAATGGAGTCTGACTTCCAGGGTCGTGCTTGCAAATGTGGTGACAAATAGGGACATCTGTAGAATGGGGAAATAACAGCCATTTTCTTAGTGGAGCCAGCAGCACACGCACATTTCACCCAAAAGTTAATGAGAACTCGATGTAATATAGATTCTGCCTCAACAGCTATACGGATGGTAAGCTAGAATTACAATAAGAGATTGCACAAGTTTTCCAGGGATGGGCAGGTGAGGGGAAATATGGGCCCAGAGTCTGGAGAGACCATGACTTTGGGCCTCCCTGGCAGACAGGCTGTAGTCTTGTACCTCAGGATTTCACTGGGCTTTGGAAACTCAATAGTTCTCATTGACTTCTCAGTGCCACGGTCAAATTGTGCCTTCTCTTGGGGCAGGAACTAGCAACGAGCAGCAACTGCCTCATCTGCTGCAATCCTTCCTTTCTCACCAGACTCTCAGGCCACTTCTGACTGTCTCCTTGTGAATTCTTTCCAGTCTGAATCTCACATCTGACCAGGATGACAGGGAGGTGAAGATGTTTGCTCTTCTCCTAAGTATGCGATGCTTCTCGCCTGTGCATCTTAATGGAATTTACAGAGAAGAACCGCACTAAGCCACAGCAGGGGAAAAAAGAGCATTAAATAAAGATGAGACTGTACCAAGTGGAGCTATGAGGAACTTGGCAGGTTTGATTCCCGCAGGTTCACATGAGCATCTTCAGCTGCGTTCCACTGAACAGCCGCCAAAGACAGTGGTAGGGGCTCTTTCAGCCTGGGCTACAGAGGAGGAGAGGCCAACTGCCACATCTGTATGCACATTAAGGTTTACATTCCTCTCTCCTTTCTTTTACTTTTCAATCTCTTTCCTGAAAATATGAAAAGAATGTCCACAGTTTTCAACTGGAGACAATAGTCAGGGGTAGAATACAGTCTTTCAGAGAGCCTTGAGATGGACTGGTTTTGACCTAGTAAACTAACCTCAGATATTTCTTTATTCTTTGAAAAATCTGAGGCGGGAAATGTTTGAAAGTATGAAGGTCACAGTGCAGAGTTACAGAAAAGTCACAGTACGGTATCAGACTGCATTGCAATACTAACAGTTGGAAAAAGGTTCAGATGCATATTTAAGCATAAACATAGGGCTAAATACATAATGGTCTGGTAATGGACAGACTGAAGAGTCAGGGGAGGAATTTTGTTTGTGTTGACCTGGAAGAATTTAGAGAAATGGAACAAAGGAGAACAAAAGTATATATATACATTTTTAATCTGTGTGAACCTATTCCGTTTTCACATTATTTAACAGTTATTTTAATATTAAAATCTAGCTTAATTTTTAATGGGTAAAAATGTCATTTAGGAAGCAAAGAAACAAAACAGAAAAGTTCCAGTTTGAGAAAGCTGACATAAGATGTGATCATGCCCCTGCCAATTGTTCCTTCCTGCCCCTTCTTCACCCCCAAAATAAGCCACATGACATGTTCACCCAAACACCTTCAGTGGCTCTGGAAATCCATTTTTAGGTGAAGTTTCTATTCATCTGAGATGTCCCCCAAACCTCGTATTGGCTGTACGGCTTCTGCTTTGTTCTTCTACACAGCAAGCTCTCCGTATTGTGGACAAGTCCTCCAGTGCATAGCCAGTGCCTTACCATCCCTTTAGAGGCACCAGTTGGTCTCCTTTGCTTGGCCAGATGGTGCTTTGGCTGCTACCTGCAGACTGCTGAGCTGCCTAGCACAGCACTTCCAAAAGAAAAGGACCAGGCATTGAGCATTGGTCCATTTTTGTAGGTGTGAAGGAGCAGAAAGGGTACCAGTGTCAGGAGAAAATAGTAGGCAGTATCTTCCTCTAAAAAAGTCAGGAAGTCTTTGCAGATTTACACTTTTCAGCCTCAGTCTCATGTTTGCAGGAACCGTCACTTACAGGTCCAATTTAAATAGCTCCTTGCTCTGTTTCTTGTTCTTTCTGGTCCTTGCTTTGTGCTTGTTTTGAGTCCAACTCAGAAGGCGGCACCTATTCAGGTGTCCTGTTTTGCAGTGACACCTATTAAAACTGGACTAACAAGACCAGCTGGCAGAAGTAAACAGAAGCTGGAGTGAGTGGGCAATAACATTTTTGCTGCCCTGGTAGGTACTTGTAAGCAAAGTAAAAGATACAGTTCACCCTTTAAACTCTGATTTAGGACTCTTCTGTCTAGGATTCCCTTAGGATGTCCTTCTTCATTCTGTGCAATCTTTAATATATGTGATGGTTGGCAAGGAAATGCCTTGTTAAATCTGCTTAGTGTTCAGCAAATATCCAAAGGGCTGAATGATACTCTAATTAAAACCTATTTGCCTTAAACTTCTTCTACATGCATCAGCTTTCCTCTGTGACTGCATTGCATCCCTTGGCGTTATCTCAGATGTTATCCCACCCCATTCCTCCTGCTGCCGGTGGATTTGTTACCAGCTCAGTAGGTCAGCGTGCATTTTGCAGGGAGCAGCAGGACTTTGGACTCTGAGCTCCCTTGACCCATGGGCTCAGTAAACATAGGGCTTTTCACTGTTGAGCTCGGAGTCACAAGTGCAAACAGCACTGGGCTTGCAGCCTGGGGCAGGGTAACCAGAGGATGAGGGGTGAAATATGCTGTGTTTATTCTGCTCCAGGCCAAAGCCAGTCCCCTTGGCAGAGCTGGGAGCCGAAGGTGCTCAGGGCTATGAAACCACTTGCAGTGGGGCACTTCGTGTAAAAAATGCCTGTGAGATGGGGCAATTTTTGTTCCTGGACATGGGTTTGGTGATTAGAGGTACAAGATGGGCATGCCTGGGCCCCCTAGACATGGTAAATCCTACACGGGGTTTAGTGGGTTCTGAGTATGGCTTGAATGCATGCAGGATCACTGTCCTTTCTCAAATCCATTTGCATCTGCTGTGATTTAATTTGCACCTTTATTGTAATACCTTTAAAAAAGCCCAAACAGCCCTCTTTCCCCAATATTTAACATGGTCAAGAGAAACGGAAAGCTGAGGCAATGGCCTGCCATGAGCACAGAGGTATTGTCCTCCCTGCTCTCTGGTGTGTCCTTTCATGCCTTTTTTTCTCATGCTTTCACATGGAAGTGGAAGGGGCAGAGATCACCTTTCCACCAAGTGCCTGGCATGGGGTGGTAGAGATGAATTTGATTTCTCAGCACTGCAGCCACCTGCGCTGCGGCAATATATAATTAAGGACACTAACAATGGCAGGAGCAGTCTCTTGCTCCCAGCCCAGGATTAATGTCAGAGAGGATTGTACTGTCACTGCTTTCAAGTCATCAGCCCCTGTCAACTCTCATCTGAAGGCTGCATTGCCCTTCTCATGCTTTGAGGCCTTCAGGATTTGAAAAAGAAGCTCAGAAATTATGTCCTTTATTTGAAAACTTCCTTTTCCACCAATTCATTAAACATTATATTAAAAAGAAAGGCTGTCAGGAAAATAAGCCGACTGACATGAAGTCTTTAGGCCAAGTGCTAAAATTAAGTCATGACGTAAACAATACTAAAATGGAGGGTATATTGGTTTCCTTGTATAACACATTTATCTAGATGTATTAATTCACCATTCAGGCACTCCTGTGTAGTATGTCCTGGGCAACCTCTTCCCCCCACCTAAGTTACAGACTGAGATTTAGCTAAAATGCTTGAGAAGAAAGTGCTGGGGAGGCAATTTCCTACCAAAGCCTCCAACTTCGCACCTCGGAACACATTAGCTTTCTACTATTGTTGTTTGCACACACAAATTACTCAATTTTCTAAGACTGACAGATTAGCAGAAAAAGTGTGTAAATAAGGTTTGGGGCTAGTTTCTTTCTGGGAAAATCCACACAAAGCATTATTTAGTATTGTGTAAGATTAATCTACATTTACTTATGGGCTGTGGGACAGGTTTAGTTCCAGGTGCTCCATGGCTCTTCTGTGGCCGCGCTTGGCAGCCAGCCTGATCTCTCAGGAGCCCTTCCGTTGCCAGAGCTGCTGTGGGGTGGAAATTTCATTTTTTCTGGTCAGCTTTATTTTCTACGCAATTATTTTCTACTTTAGTCTCAGAGAGTTCTTTGCTTAAATTACAACAGAAGATATGTTTTAATCTCTTCCATGCTTCCCTTTTTAGTCCTGTCCTGCTGTGATTTACTGGACGCTGTTAAACACAAATCTCTGGCTGGGAAACCCAAGGCTGAGTGAGCAGAGGACAATGGTGGCTGAGATTTTGTCGGAAGGGAGCCTGTCTTGTTTCAATACAGCTCATACTTTAAGAGTGCTTGCCACCTTCTGGTTTGAGAAAGGATTACAATTGTTTAACTCCTGGGCATACTGAGGAAATTGACGGCAAAAATGCTGATCCTGGTCCTAATCCCCCTGAAATGGGTGAGAGATTTTCAAGATGTCATAATGTCGATTGGAGAGTTTTGAAGTGAAAGGATGGATTTTTTCTTTTAGTCAGAAGGACGCAGTGACATCTAGCAAGAAACAAATAAAAGCGATCTTTTAAATGAAATATTTGATTTGATACTATTGGCATTGTTGGAGAATGCCCTTTAACCATTATGTAAAGCATTCAGGAAAAATATTGGAAGAAAGAATAATGGAAAATTAATCTTATAAGTGAAATAGGTACAAATCCTTCAAAAGGAAAAGAACTTTGAAATTGGGAACTTTTTTTCTTACAAAGCTGATTTTGACCAGTCTGAGACATTTCCGTTCAGTCTTGTCAGCTGTCAGCTGTCTGCCCAATTTCAGTGATGCCACTTAAGAGTATTATATGTGCCATTTGTATGAGAGGAGGATGTACATTATCTCTAAAAAAGCCACTTCACAATTATGGGTACTCAAATAATGTGAATAGCATCGCTACCAAAAATCAAAGCATACCTTAGCCAGTCATCTCCAATTTAGCCAGATGAAAGAGTTCCACAAAACACATATATTTCATGAAGGTCGGTACATGCTTATTCTAATGGATGTCACATTTGCCTGGCTTCATTTAATTCATACTTAATTTTAGATGTCACAGTGCTGTCCAAAAAAATCATTTATATTTAATTCTACAGAGATCCTAATTGAAGGCACCAGAGTATCTGAAAGCATTCCAGCAGGGCGTGAAGCAATGTGACTAACATATGTCATTTGTTTGTTCAATTTGTTCCTTCCCAGCAAGGGACGAATGGGCAGCGAAGCAGTTCTTTTTGTGTGTGCATTTTTATGACACACACACAGATTTATGTTTATATTGGAAAAGGCAGGTCAAAACCAATGTTCCTCACACACAGAAAATGGCAGTAAAGTTTCGATGCTCCACAGTTCTTGGCAGTTCACATAAGGTTTTTGGCCAAAAAATGGTTGGTTGTTTTCTTGGATTTAACTTGGCCTTGCACATCTTCACACATAGTTCTTGTTTGCCTTTGTTAATTAGAGCAGACTTTGCTGTACCCCACCACCAAGCACCTCTTGAATAATGACTGTAGCCATGGTGAGGTGAGCAGCAGCTATTTGTTGGGTATGATCCACCAGGAAGATATGGGAAGAGAAGCCTAAAATTGGAGGAAAGTCGGCAGGTGTGGAACAGTTCAGTGACATGCTGCAGACTCCTTGCTGAGTGTGCCACATCTTTGCGGATGCCAAAATCTACAGACAATACACGAAAGGACCGGAAAAATAAAAAAAATGAAGTCATGGCTTTTGGGCTGCCCCAGCACTGCTTTTATGCAGAAAAGAACAGCTGGGGGTAGAAGCTCTGAAGCTCTGCCAACTCTTTCTGTCCATCACAAGAAGGCAAAACAGGGTCAGAGCCAGTGGGAACAGAGGAAGAAAAGGGAACAAGAGGTCTCTGCGGCACAAAGAACTATTTCTGCACCTTTTGCATTTTGCAGCCTAAGTTCGCTTACTCCCAGGCCTTCACTTGGGGCAATGCTCAGAGTTACGGTAACATCGTGAGGATAAGCAGCCCAGATGCCAAAGCACAATTAGCTGAAGCAGCAGCTGGCTGCTGACCCAGGTGACTGAGTGAAGGCCTTTCTCAGTTTTGCCCTAATCCCTCACAAATCACTGCCAGGCCCGTTTTGGAGCTGTGACGTTTTGGCAGGGCTTCCTTCCCTGACCAGGAGATGCATCAAGTTTATGAAAAGTGAGAGCATCCTGTCCAGGCTAATTTCTCCCTCTCTCCCTACCTGGGTGAAAAATCACAGCTGTTCATTCCCAGACTCCGTTGACAGACCCCTAAAATACATGGGGCCTGGAGGGAGTGTAGTTTTGAAGTTAGAAAATTCCTCCTGCACAGCCTGCTGCTCTGTATCGCAGTGTTGATAGCCAGGAGAGCTCTGCAGCAGTATGTGTGAAACGGGTCTCTCCCTCTCAAGTTCAATGCATAAATCAGCTTGTAGTGTCTTTGCACTGGTTGAGCCAATTGTCCTGCCTTCTGTTCAGCCATATGAGAATTACTGATGGGAAACTGTGGCAAACATGTTAACTTAAGAAGCTTGTTTGTCATGTCTCAAGCTCCATTCATTTGCCAAACCAAAAAAAGGTACATTTTTCACTGAATATTTGAGTTGACTGTCAATAACAAATCTGGCTGGCCATGTTATAGACAGAACAGTTATGTTTGAGTCTTCACTGACTGTGCGGTCTGTTAATTCAGGAATTAATTTTGCTACCCAAAGGACATCAGATATTGTGACTGTAACAATGAAAGCTCTCTGCAGATCTGCAAGGTCTTGGGTATCTTCCGTCACACCAGAGTCTATCCACTGAAGACTAAGAAACAAATTCATTTGTCTGAAGTAATATTTGTACCATCCAGAACAACAAAAAAAATCTTTGGAGGCTGAATAACCTCTAATAATGACTAAGGTATCTGTACATTTTACAGGAAATTTTTTTTTCATTCTTAGGATCAGTTTGCTGATTTCTCAGATTTATTCATGTGAATAATTTCTGCTTGGTAGATCACTTTATAACCATTTTTAGAGTATTGTGGAAACAAAATTTCATTGCTCTGACTGGTCACAAGTGATACAGTAGGTATCTGTTCATTATTTGGTTGAACATAATCCAGATTTTGAGGACAATATATTTAAAATTCCCTCTTGGCAAACATTTTTTTAATACTTTCTTAAATATACTAGTTTCCATGGATGTTCCTGCCAATACACTTATTCATTCGGAACTTTGGGCTTTATCCAAACTGACCTCTTATTTGTCAGTCAAAATGGACAGAGGCAGGAGGTCAGCATTTTTTGGGGTCAGGCCATAAAAAAGAAATTTTATGTTCCAGCTCTTTCCACGCTGTTGAGAGTGCTTTTCATTTTGAGCATAGCTGATTCCACAGCTTCGAAATGACATTTTCAGAAGACAAATCCTACAACTGCTGCAGAATCTGTTGCATTTCTCAGCACATGTGAGGCAACATGAGAGGAGGTACCACAGCATGGTGAAATACCATTCCCATTAAAGGAATGTAGCTGAATTTATCTTGCCATGCCATTTACAGCTGAAATGAAAAAGCCCCACAGGTATGTATGCCATTGGATGGTGCCAAATACATGCAACCTTTGCTTGAGGTACCTGCCATCCGAAGACTTCTGCCTGCTGTGATATATCACAGAGGTAAAGGATGTTTAATTGTAAGTGAGTGTAGCCATAAGCCAAAAGCTTCCTGATGAAATAATGCTGTCTCTCATAACAGAAGCAATTACAAGGTAGCTGTCTGTATTGCATTTAACATTGCTACTAAAAGGCTGTGCCACTCTCAAGGACATGAGCTGAATTTTTATGGGTAAAGAGTAGTTTCTGCTGAACACATCCTAAAGTTTCTGGAACTTCACAAGAAGCCAGAGAACATCCATGCCGTCCCCCAGAATAGGTGTTTTGGATGTGAATACATTGCATATATACAAACTATGTATGCATGCCTTCCTTTACACATACATAAGCACATATGGAGAGAAAGATAGAGAAAAAACACTCTTAGTCTTATTTGGCTTTATCTCTAACATAAATCACTATTTCCTTGGGATGGTTGAAAAATTTTGTTCATAGTTCCTCTATTTTGGACACAGGATGAATTTTCCTGGGAAAGATCTTAGTTTTTTTTCTCCAAAAAACAAGCCCAGAACTGATAAACGGGTTGGTTTCATGTGGCTGTTTTGGGTTTTTTTGGTTGGTTTTTTTTTTAATTTTAGTTTTCAGGAGGGAGTAAAAGATATTCACTTTTCCCTCATTTGATTCCAAACTGTTTTTTGGCTTTTCAAAATTTTGAAGTTTTTTTGATAACAGCTGAAAAAAATGAACATTTTTCAGCCATCTCTACTAGTTGCCTCAGTGTGTTCAAGTGCTTTGCATAACTCAACAATTTACAGGAAGATCAAATTCTTCATGAGATGACATCTAGAAATCAATGTCATGCCTCCTGCACTGCCTCCACCATGGAGTGATGTGCTCCAAACTTCACCGTGCCCTGCTCCTCCTGACCTGAGTGGGTCAGATTGTGAAACATGAGTGAATCAGTGCTGGGAACTGATGCTCAGAAGCATTCTACGAGATCCACATTTTTACAGACATAAGGATGTACTAGCCAAGTCTTCCCACTCAGAAGTATGACGGGGTCTTAGCATTGCCCAATAAATTAGTATCAGGCTCATAATTTGATTTGGAGTCCTCAAGAAGTAGAAAGGTCACCACGTCTCTAGACAGTTAATTAGGTGATCAATTACCTTCACCACTTACGCAAACATTGTCATTTATTTCTCACTAGACTCTGTCTGGCTTGATAACTTTTCCAGATTAAGGAGACTTCCACTACACTCTGTTTTCTGCACTCTAACAGTAGAAATACTGCTCTGAGATAGTTCCTCTAGGCAGGACTTCCTAGTTGCTTCTGAGACTTGAGGTTATACCTCTGTAAAATAAAATATTTTGCTATGTGATCTGGATCTACAAGTCAAGATGGGTTTAATTTGGGGGTCTTTTGCACAGCATAGATCTGCTTTCTGTGTAAAATGTATTGCAGAATTAAACTCAGCATACTGTAAAAAGTGAGCTTACAAATCGTAAAGTCATTCCCTGCTTTCTGCTCTTTATTCTTCTGTTTATATAAGCCAAGAATCATAGAAAAGGAGAACTGGATTTCAAGAAGTGAAGTAGTTTGTTCTTCTCTCCACACTGCCTTCAGCTGTAACCTACATAATTCAAAATTTCAAAAATTGAAAACAATTCTTAAAGAGACTTCCCATGATCACATCATTTTGTTGAGCAGTTACACTCATTTGCTTCCTGAGTATGACTTCTAAATCCTTTTTTGGGATCCCTGTTTTCCATGACATCATAACATACCATTTTGCAGCAGGGTATCTTGGAGTTATTTGAATAGGCCAGATGATAACCAAATGATGCTGGATCCCTCTGTATCATTGTCTTTTCTTTATCTTTACTTAACAGGCTACCAGGCTTTGTCCATACTCAAAAATGACTTTGTACTTCCCCAATACTCCTTGACGAAACATGTACGACAGCATAACCCTGAGGAAGAATCACTCCCAGACAATCTGCCCAAGAACTAAACTTTTTTGCTAATGATTTCTTATTGATAGATATCTTTTAGGATTTGTCAGTCACTTCTTTGTCCCTATGTTGTATTCTTCATTGGTTCTGATGTTTAATCAAACTTTGAGGCAATTCTATTTCAAACACTTAAAAAAAAAGTAACACCATCGATTAATAGAAAGTACAGCTGGGAGAAATAAAGGGATGATCAATTCTTTCCCATACCCCCAAACAGGATCAGTTGTACCAATATCTCATTCTGAGAATATTACAGTTTCAGAGATACCTTTATCACCCAGTCTTGCATCCTTGTCAAAGAACAAATTAGGTTTTGCGTGACAAGACCTCTTTTCCAGAGAGCAATGTTGATTGGCACTATAGACCTTTTTCTTACTTACTTACTCATTACATTTTAAAAACTGTCTTTTGATTACAAGCGTTCACATCTGAACCTCCCTTCAAATGTAGAAATGAAGAATCTTCATTCTGCATTGCAAGAAATTTCATCTATTTCCAACTAGATATCATCAGGTTTTCATCTCTATCCAAAATTACAGCTTGATTCAAAGATCATTAAAGCCAGCAGGAGTATTTGCAATTATTTAATAAGCCAGGTCTTTTCTACTCTTTAAAAAGTTAAAATATTTGTCAGCTTCTAAAGAGAAGTTCCATATGGGTAGATTTCATTATACTAAGGCAAAATAAGACCTGGGAAAGCAGCGAACAGTTTGTTTCATATTCACATGCCAACATGTTGTTGGAGAATTAGACTCCCGCTTATAGTAACAGCCTACAAAACACCCTTGGCTGCTGGAGAGTGAGACATGAGCAGAAAGCCAAGTTTGCTGGTAAGAAGACCAAAGCATCAGACAGATAAAGAGCATGTAAGAGACAACTGTAGGCCTAAGATCTTGTTTTTATTATGCAAGTTTCCGTTTCCTAGAGATACATATCTTAAGGACACTGCATTGTCTCTGAACTTTTCTTGATTTAGCTCAGAATAAACTTTCTGAAAACACATTTGTGTGAGAGGCTAAATACCCCCCAAATATTCTTTTTTTCAGTCCTCACTATTCATTACACACATTGTTTTGTAAACTAGAGAACCTTTACTAATATTTTTTTTTCATTTGTTTGCTCTCAAAATCCAGCTGCTTGATCAGATCTGATTTTCCCAGGCAGTTTAAAAGCAAATTATTCTCCAAGCCCCTAAAGTGGCAAACATCTAAAGTATTCTTGACCATTTTCTTCTTTCATATAGGGATTTGAAGATTAATGTGTTACATATCATAGAAGAACAGCAAGTAAAATAAGCTTCTTCTGAGGGAAAAGCATGAATTTTTGAGAAGGCAATTTCTTGGTAGCACCTTTTGTACTCTTTTTGATTTTTGTTTCATGTTTTTCTTTGCTATTCGAAAATGAAACTGTCTAACCTTGGCTTGATATGATTAGTTAATAAAGTCAACATATTTGGATGGGGGGAAAGGGCAATAGCCACAAATGCTACAAGTTTAGTACTGAAAACTTAGCTCCTTAAAACTTTAAGCTATGAAGCAATTGATGTAATCTCTCTAACTGAGCTTTTTCAACTGTCTGGACCGTATATGGGTTTGGTAATTGCATGTAGTCTTTTCTACCTGGGATATTGTTATCTGCTTAGCTGACATTCTCATGGAAGAGTATCTTCCACTTTGACAGTCACTTTGTGGCACAGGACAAGCAGCTTGAAGCTTTCCCAAGGGTGGTGGGTATGCAGTTACCACTGTGTGTATATTCACAAGAATTAATGGGTGGCTTGCAGTTACGCGCGCAGATATTCATGCTAAATGCACTTGCTCAGCTGCTAAGTGGAAGAGAAAAAATATCACCTGGTAGCCTTGGCAAGTCATGCTGAAATAGATAACCCTGTCTAAATGTTTGTTGATAGTCAATAATACAATACATTCACAGGACCCGCAGAGCAATTTGAGCAGTGAGCACGCTTCAACACCACCAGCTCAAGGCTTCTCAGGCTCCAGACCTGAAACCTGCAACCCTGAAGAAGACGATTCAAATCCTGGCCAGGACGAGGCTGCCATGTAGAGAAAGGGGAACAGATGGGGGAATTTGGGTCTGGCCGTAGAGCTGGATTTGATTCTACTGTCAGCCGGACAATAAGCAGCAGTTGCTGTCAACCTGTGCACCCAAATCCCTCCCTCAGCTGCAGATAGCCCAGCTCTTCCTCACACTGCAACCCACAAAGTAGAGGATGGGACCATGGTTACAATGCTGTCCTGATAAACTGCTGACCTGGATATACACGTATTTTGGTTGTGCTTGTGGTTAGCCCTCAGTTCCTGAGTTTTGTTGCATAGGCTATGGTACATGCATAAAAAGGAAGATATATTTGCAAAACAAAGATAAGGGTCATGGATAGTTCTCTCAGCAAGACAAAAATTATTCTTGTTTTAGGGGCACATTTCAATCAAAACTAATTAAAATTGTTTAAAATTTATTTAGACATATGTAAAATTAAAATTCCGGATCATTATTGATCCTGTTCCTTGTGCTTCACTCTGCATTTTGTTTTGGTGAAACTCCAGAAACTCAAAAAAGACAAAATTCTCTGGTTTTTCTTTTCTAACTTTGAGTTGAACTAAAGAAATGGAGTTTTTCCTAAAGCATATGACCACATAAACTACTCTGTTATTTTCTTAAAAAGCTTGCAATGCCTCTGTCATTCCAAACATGCTCATTTACTGCTATGAATGTTATAATGAATACAATTCTATATTGCATATCATTCACACAAGAGAAAAAGTATGTGCATTACAGAAAGTTAAGTGGATGAAAATCCTGTAACAGATGCATGTGGCATAATTTTGTCGAAGAAGTGTCACAGAATTATGTGAAAATACCAGAGAGAAAAAGACTTTCATCCCCAAGTTCCTAAAATAACAAAACTGACTTGGAATCAAAGAAGAAGAAAGTTGCTCTGGGTGAATTACAGGGTTCCCCCTGGCTGTGTTGATCTTCATTGAAGAATCTTCTCTCTTTCATCTCTTTAGCTGTAAGATCAGGGTTATCTAAGGATCTGCATCTTCGGTGGCATGAGTACCTTTCTGAAGGGAGCATTGTAAGTAACACATAGAACGACTGGACAAAGACCGCTTCTCTCATCCCTGAGAAGGCCTGTCTGACTCTTTGAAGAACTGTCAAGTCAATATATAGCGTAGATAAATTACCCTGTTAAATCTTCAGTGAATATCCTTGCAGTAATTGAAATACTTCTTGCTAATGAAGAAAAAGAGGGTAGATGATAGACAGATCTCAATAGATGAAAGCTATCACTGAAGAATAAGAAAAACAAGTCTTATAATAACTAAATATTTCATCCACCTTGAATGAATTGCTTTGAAATAACATCTCAGAAACAGACGTTAGAGAGAATCTGAAGTGCTGGTAAATGTCAACAGAGAAGAGTCAATCTATTATTTTTCTTGCACTCACTTTTGTATGACTTACCCCCTACATTTTCTAATTTTCATTGCTTATTTGCTATTGTTGATTTTGTGCTGCCTCATGAATATACAAATTTCTGACCTTGTGGCTGACTTTAAAAAATAACTTTATGTATGATTTGTTTAAAATCCCACCCCTACTCAGTTATTAAATTAGTTAAATACTAACATTTCAGAAAGATTACAGTGTTCCTTCCCAGAATGATGTTTCGCTACTCCCACCTCATTCCAGCCCTCACTGACTCCAAGTCAAAGCCAGGACGTATGCCTTGCTTTCCTTTGGGCATCTCTGACCATCTATCTGTCTTACAGCCCCCGTCTTAGAAATGCCTTGCTTGGCCAAATGTAGTCATGCTTGTGCAATGCAATTTGTGATAGCCCTGACAGTGACTGGTGAGACCACAGCAGAACCGGACAGGCCATTTGGAAACCAGCCAGATGGCAACCTCATTGCTATTCCTGCTGCTGTAAACAACACAGACTACCTATGGATGACTGATGTGATCCAATTCAGACAATACTTTCTTCCTCTTCTTGTTTGTTGGTAATAGAAAGTATAGTCCCTGAAGGAGGCTAACTTATTATTACAGTCAATTGAATGTACTGTGCAGTTATGTCTCAAAATACCCATGTGAGAGTATATTCTAAGCCATCTTTGGAGTCGGTGAGTAAACCCTGGCACTGTTGACAAGTCCACAGAGGGCTATTAAATGCAGAAATACACCTCTGGCACAGGAAGTCTCTCAACCACAATTTCCTGAAGGCTGTGAGAGTATTTTGGGAAAAGTATCATCATACAGTCATCTTGGTTTATATTCTCCAAGAGGCATCTGCTATTGGCCACTGCTGGAACGGAGGGACTGGAGTAGGTGGATGCATCATGGAAGTCAGAACTGCTGTTCTTACTTAGTGAAGCTGATGGGAGTTTTACTGAGCACCTCAGTGGGAAAGGCTTCTCTCACAGCTTTCACAATGGCAAAATTTAATTACTTAAGTAAAAGTTCTCCTAAATAAACATGTCAAGTATCAGCATTACTGCCTAGATTTATGCTGTTAGGGCTGGGCTACTTCCAGTACCCAGGTCATTCATACACACCTAGTTTGGGTATCTTCATACTAAACTGAGGTCTTCTATGTAAAGCAGCCCTGTTACCTGAAGATTTCCCTGAATTGCTCAGTTATGGGAAGCATAATCCCAGATTTGCTGATCTTGTTGGATCTTCAGGAAGCACTGCTAGTGCCAAAGCCGTCCCTGTGGTTTAGAGCTAGAGTAGGTGCAGCTTTTCTCTGTAGTCATTGCTGTAGTCAATGCTCACCTGTGTTAAGGACTATACTAGGAAAGGAAGCAGAACCTGCACCTGCCACTTTGGGAGGGTAAAGGAGAGTTACACGACTTTTTGTTTCTGATTCAGCACTCCCAGACACAGTTCACAAAGAAAGAGTTTTCCAAAAGATGTGGGACAACAGGGAAGATCTGTGGAGCAGGAGGACGTTGTCAGGAGAGTCTCTAGAACAATTTGTCCATGGTCAAGAGATTTAAGATCTGTTTCTGTATGGATTATCACAGACATTTTCAGAGCCAAGATTTTGAAATTACTTATATTTATTTTACCCACATGGAGTGAATATGCAAGAAGAAAGGTGGAGATTGAACCAAAGGACCATGAAAAAAGGATGAATATATACAGATATATTTTAATGACCGCACTTGGAAAGAGACCCCTCCTCCCATTTACATGGAGGTCACACTGCCTGATCAAATTTTAAACCTACAAAGTCTAATATCAGCTAAAATGTCTGGGATGAAATGGAGTTGTTCCTACTGCAATGCTCATGACAATAACAGTGACTAAAAATTCAGACAGTTAAGAATACTCAAGCACTCAAGTAATCTTCCTGGACGAAAACCCAGATATCAAAGAGCAGGCAACAGAGTCTGCCCATAAAAGTGCTGCACTGTTCATATTTTGCTTTTTTTCTGTTCCCCCATTGTTCTGTCTTCTCAGATGTCTCATAAATCCCTCCAGTGAATTTTCTACCATCCATAAAATAAACCCCAGATTTTGGAGGGATTGATCGTTTGAAGAGGCGCCTGACATGCATCGTTGTTTTCCATTCCCAAATGTAAATAAAGTGTGGTTACTCCTGGCGTATGGTTTCCATTAAGATTCCTCTTCTGACTGTAAGAGCAAAATTGGGAAAACAAACTTACTGTTTCCAAAGCAGCTCACTGCTGCTTGCTTCAGTGCATGAGGCACTCAAGTGCATGAAAACAAAGGTCAATTGCTTTAGATTCAACATGAGCTCGTCCTCCTATATTGTTTTTTTTTTTTTCCAACAGGGTCTAACAGAGCTGAATGTACTGTTTATGTCATTCCACAGCAGATGTGTGTCTGTTACTTGAGAACCATTCTGGTTTCTATTTGAAATTTATGGAAATTTACTATTGACTTCCGTTGGGAGATGGCTGGGCCCAAAGTTAGTGTGACAGACATAATAAACCACTTGCACTCCTATCTAAGCAATTCCTTGAAATACACATAACAGCAATGAAGTTCAGGAATAGAATCAATGACATTTTTCTGAGGCAGATTATCAGCTGATGTAAATGTTGGGAGGGTGGCCACAAAGCTGGTCCTGAAATCTGGTGATGTGAGTAGGCAGCAGTACTCTTGACAGCTTGGACATCACCTTTGTAACAAAACCATACTCTTAACTGTGAGGGTTCAGTGAGAAGAGACCCAAATGTTCATATAAAAACTGACCTGAGGTGCCAAAGTATTTGGTTATCTATTTCTAAAGAGTTTATATGGATCTGCATTGGCCCACACCTTCTCCCCAAACCCCATGTCTCTGTCCCTGTCGTGACTCACACACCACCTTGATTTCTGTTTCAGTGTCCCTGAGGTGGTACCATTGCCATACCCCTTCCTCCATCTCAAGTCCCTGGACATGACCTAGTTTCCACTGACCTGAGTGAGATTTGGATCCCGCCTTTTGCTTTCTCCCCTGTTCACCATCTATTCCTATTTCCCAGTGATCCCAATTATAGTCCAGGCTTGGCTGTATATTAGTGTTAAATAACTTTAATGCTATTAGCCTACTGGCAACACAAGTTGTGTTTCTTTACTGCCCCGCTTGCCAAATCAAGTTGCTTTTAGATTGTAACGTCAACCAAGGCAAGATACTCTCTTATTTGCACAACATACAATAATGAGGGAGCAGGTATAAGACCCACAGCAGCATACTGATCGGTCCATATTGTATGTTGTATATTTGGGCTACAGTAATTTAAAAAAAAAAAAAAAAATCAAACAAAAAAGTTATCAGAGTCACCTGGTCTCAGCTTTGCATGCCCCTCCTGACTCACCCATTTAATGTTGTAAGGGGAGACAGGCAGAAAAAATAAAAACCCCAATGTGAGTCGCAGGTCCTGCACCTCAATAGCTTCTTCTGTCCCTCATGAACCCCCGCCATTCCTCGGGAAGGGGACAGTGGGGATAAGTGGTGCCTGCTGGGAATCATAGTTCATCAAAAGGAAGTGATGGAAGATATAGGTTTCTGAGAGCTGTGACAAAGTGGCATGCTAGAGATTTTTCTTGTGTCAGAGGGACAAAGCCACCCTGGGATTGTCCCTGCCTACCAAGAATACTTGCTCACATTAAATTATAGCTCCAGTTTATCCACCCGTAAAATGTGGCTAATGGTATTGTCTTCCTTCATTAAGCTATTTGAGATTTCTGGGAATGAAATGCGTTACATGAAAGCTAGCAGGTTTCCTTTGTGTGTGTGTTGCCCATGCTTCCCTTCTCTCTATACAACTGTTTGCCCTTTGTGTGCTCCCTGGAGTCAATTCCCCTCTTGCAATCATAAGTCTGAATTAGGTCAGAGACCTTCAAGCCCTTGGTCTAGCTTTGAGCTATGCTACTTAATGTTGAAATGGAGCTGAGCATGGATTGGGACAAATTATTTACTTCTCTTCTTGAAAAACATGGACTTTTATGTGTGGTTTTTGTGAGCACAATTGCCATGAATTTTACACAGTTAATCTCGCAGCAATGCTGCAAAATAATCACAGGAACTGGCATGACATTTCAGGAAGGTTTCATACTTAATGACACACTGTACACAGAGTAAATAACCAGGCCCTGTGCCAGACCACTTTACATCCCACTAAGGTTATAAGGTTGGCTCCTGTGACAACTTGCTTTGGGCTGAATTGTCCACAGAGCCTGAACTCACAGCCTCTGTGACTGCAGTTATAATTTCCTATGACTGGAGCTAGCACCACTAGGTTCATTGCCTCAGAGGCAGTAAGAGCCCTATCAAACTCCTCTGCACTTCAGCCAATGGGAAGGAAGAAAAAAACGTCAGGGAGACCATCATGCCAACTGTAACCCACGGTAGGAAAAGTCCTCGATCTGGTTTGTCTAATGTGTAAGCCTCACCTGTCCATTTCACTTTACAGTCATCATCAAAAATCAGAGATCCTCTTCAACAAGTGTTACTTACCACAGCACTTGATTTCTTGAAAATTAATTCAGCTGAGTCTACTGCTCATGCAAACCTGTGTGATTTATCTCTTTAAAGAAAGACAAAACAGTGCTTTTCATTTCAGAGACAGTGAGAGACAGAACAGGGACTAAGGGATCCTGCGATAAGGGCGTTGTGTCAGTTGAATATTAAAACAGTCATATAAAACCTGAGTGATATGCTAACAGCTAAGCAGAGGTGGGGTAAGCTCTGCAGGAATGGAAAAAACCCAGTTATTTACAAATATATTCCTTGCAAAGGTCACAAAATGTTCCAGATGAAAGTGTTCACCACTAAAAGTAGTCTCAACTGGGATGAGTGAGTCAACACTGGGGGGGGAGATTTTTATCCAAAATTTGCCTGAACTTTTTTTCAGCCAAAATCTCTCTTCCAGGCTTTCTCTTTGTGTAGCGGGAAACACTGGGATCTGAGGGCTCAGCTCCTCTTGGCCATGTTCAGTACACTTGCACAATGGGGTCCTGGCTGGTTGGACTTCGTTGAGTTGCACCTTTCAGTAACAACTCCTTTTTTAGGCATCAGTGATGGTGATTAGGAACCTAGTGTTCTCTCTAACTTGATTCACTCGGAACATAATCATTCTGGTATGCAATGAGAGAGGGTTGCTTAGTGTTTACCTGAAAAGGATCTCTTGAGCCCTCTTTTGCAGGGACTCAGATATTCCCCTGCACTGAAATCTCAGATGACTATCACATTTTATGAGATGGGAGGCTGAAGCCACTCTCCAGTAACTGTTCCCCCATGTGGGGAGTGATTTTGAAAGGAAACTCTCATGGAAGGAACCAAAGTCCTTTGTAGTCACTGTCTTTGCATGGTAATACAACCAAGTGGTGTTAAAACAACATCACACTAAGCTTAATGACTTTGCCTTGCTCATTTCTACAGTGGCTAATGAAACATTATGAATGCAAAGCAAATAGTGTGTTCAGGCTAGTTCAGGATCCACATGGCATCTGAATGCGCTGCATGAATTATTCACACTGTTTTTCTTCACCAGTGTCATCCCTCCCTCATCACAGAACAAAGCTCCTTTTCTGGCCTTAGCAGACTCCTCTAAAGCTGTTCCTGTTGCACTGAGGAAAGTTTTGTTTCTAGTGTGTCAAAAACATATGAGCCAGGTCACCTAGTAAATGAGAAGTGATAAAATATTAATATGCTCAAGAAAGAAGGGAGAGAGGGGAAGAGCTGGCAAGCTTCGTCCCCAGTGTGAGTGAAAGTTTTTCTCATTTTTTATTTTTTTATTTTTTAACAAAGTATCCCAAAAGCATTGGGCTTTTCTGTACCACTACCCTACCCACAGCTCTTTCTCCACTTTTAGCTTATATATGAGCGCCCTCTTGTCCTCTCACTAACTCCACATGGACCCTGGTACTCTCTATGGACATTTCTGCACAGGGCAGAGGACAGCAGCATGGGAATACATGGTACTGGTCCAAACAAGAGGCACTGTAGGTAGAAGATCAGAGCCCAGCTAGCTGCATAGACCATGCTGAGCTGCTCTTGAGGCAGACACTGCCTGTCTGGCACAACCCAAATTTCCCCAAAATCAAGGTGTGCTTAGTTCTGGTGTTAGCATTCAGAACCAACCCTGCTTTGAATCAGTATGAACTACCTCCCCCACACCTTTCCTCCAATCTCAGTTGCCGAAATTACTGTGATAATTACTGTTTGACCTCCGTGACCCTTTTGTTAATTTTTGCAGCCAGAAAATAAGGGTTATTCAATTTGACTTCAAAACCAACATAATCTGTTTTTCAGCATTGACCTGCTGTTTGTCTATTACCAGGAGGCAAATATTTGCAGTGATTTGGTAGGCACATAGAAAGCAGATTGATAGAGAGTCAATCAGCATGCCAAATACTTTGCTGTTTGCTCTCATGAAAGGCTGATGAACCTGCTTTTTTGTTTGCTTTGGGGGTTTTTTTTCAGTTTGCTCCTTTCTGCTTGCCTTGCCTACAGGAGAGCTGATCAATTTGTCAGCATTGCATTTTAATCTCCAATTATTCCAATGAAGATAGTGTCTCTAATAGCTTATTTTCAAAATTTCCAAGGTGTTCAGAGTCGCACAGGTCTCAGCCTGACAGACCAAGATATATAGTGTATCACAGCACTGATACCCATCAGAGAAAAGCTATAGATAGGAAGCAAGCCAACACCTTAATTGCCTGCAAAGTCCCTGGGCATTTTTAGTCAGGGGAGAAATAAGAAATGTGTGTGACAGGGCTGTGGAGTGATGGGGGTCCTACCTCCCTCACCCCCAACAAGTCAGAAGGATCCAATTAGCTCTGCATTGAGAGACCCTGAAAAAACTTATGCCTCTCTCTGGACTCCTGGAGCTCAAAGGCGCAGTGAAGTTGGTTGTAGGAATAGGAGGTAAAGCTTGATAGACAGGAAACCAGCAAAGTTTTACGCTCTTGCCCTGTCTGGGGAAGTTACTAAGTATATGTCACCCTGAAGTGAGCTTTCCTGCAAACTCCAACAGTCTTCTGCTCCCTTATTTCTTCACGCTTTGCCATCTTAAGATATTGCTAATCTTTGTGCTATCCCTCCTTCTCCCAAGGTCCCCAGTTCAGTCACACATCCCACTGTACCTT
>WAAD01027360.1:22882-34101 GCA_013389945.1 Fregata magnificens | reverse complement strand
ACCCTGTCCTCATGAGCCAGGACCATAATTAGGGCAGTGATTTCTTATTACAATCTAGAGAAATTGCGTCTCTGAAACCTTTGGATTTTTTTTTTTTTTTTTTGCTGTCCCCCATATCTGGAAAAGAGTTCCACAGATTTGCATGTCAGCTTCTCATGAGTGTGATGGGTCCATCAAACTGTGCCTGACCAGGAGCACTGTGCATCAAGGAGCACTTCCAACCTGTTTGATCTGTTTTTCCCAGTGATCTCATAACTTCTGATCAAAGCAAAGTGCGGATGTTCGTGGTTCCCTCAGATATGAAATGCTGCCCGTGACTTCTTTCCAGAGAAGTCTTAAGGCAGATCCTCAAGTCCTTCCACAGAGTGCAGCCACCCTGTTGCATGGACAGTGTTAAGTTATGCTGACTGTAAACAGGAACTGTTCCAACAAAAGACTCAGCGATTGTGGATGAACTGTCCAAATGCATAGTTGGATGCTGAAGAATTTATGTTTTTGCTGCTGCCTTTAGAGAAGGATTCAAAGCTAGGACCAAGGCATGAAGGGCAAGGCAAGATGCACTTCTGATTGTAGCTTTCTGCTGCATCTCTGGTTCTGGGGATGTTTCAGTGCAATTCAAAACATGAAGACTGAGCAGATGGACTTGGAAGAAGGGAAAATAACCTGCCCTGCTGATCCTCCTTTCCCCTAGACTATATGGTTGCTGCATTATTCCTTATTATTGTATCAAGCTTCAAAATAGAGCCAGAGAACCCAGTAAGCAGCATGCAATTACCCACTCCAGGTGTTCCCATTCCTGCCCTTTCTCAGCTATTATTCTTCCTCTGTGTAGGCATTAGAAAGAAAGTGACATGTTTATTAGCTCACATTCAGCTGTGCTTGATTGAGAGCTACACAATAGTGAAACAGCTCTTTGCAACCATTTTGTTTTGATGAAGGATGCTGTTTTAATTGTCATAGTTAGTCTTTTGTCAAACATTTGTACATTGCTGAAGAACTTAAGGTTACACACTAGCTGTTACTGCAGGATTAATGAACCGCATGTTCTGTTTACACAAAACTGACACTAAGTTAAGTGACTACATGCAAAAAGAGGATCTTGGCTAATAATTGGCTAAGGACTGAAGGCAAGGGAGTCAAAATTGCAAGCATCCAGGGTCTTTCTTAGAAGGTATTCTATTTTTAGACAGGAAATCTTTTACTCCTTTGAGAGTTATAATCATAATAGTTGCTGTTCTCAACCATTTTAATAAAGACATATGATAGTGGTGGTGCTTTTATATTTTTACAATGAGTGTTTGACATATTGAACAGGGTTTCCTGTGGAAGTAGGTTAATTTCCCAGATCCATCACAGACATTTTATATAATAGAGCCCAATTCAATCATCTTTGAAGTCAAGAGGACATTTTCCATCAAATTCAGTGTTATTTAGATTCGATCTAAAATCTTCAGATTTGACTCCTAATTATCATTCTTCCGTTACCCTGGTGGTGAGGGAGGCAGAAATAGAGAAAACAAAAGAGCCAATGAAGCTTATTTGAGGGTGTGTGATCAAGATAAATGAACAGAAGCTGGAGAGTCTTCCAATAGTCATCATATAAGTATTTGGATAGAAAGGACATAAAATCTTCTCGCAATTAGTCAGAATAAAATTTCTCTTTGGTTTATGGCCAATTCATATGTGACACTGCCCTGTATTATGGAGAATGGTCCATGGCAGAACTTATACAAAACTGGGTGCAGCTCTTAGTTTTAAAACTTGATTCTTTGTAAAATGGCACTAAGTGGAAGGACACATGAAGGAATACTTGGAAAAGGTTATGTTTTAATGTAGTTAGTGTCTTTGTTTTTATATACTAATTCTATTAATATATAGAATATTTATTCAGTATAGTGCTTAAACATAATCTTTCTTTTGTAATGTTTTAGGAGAATGACAGTGAGATGCATATGCAGAAATTCAGAAAGAATAGGGAATATAATTTCCTGAGGTGATTTCTCATGGAACGGTTAAATCTGAAATCGAGCAATCTTACGAGCAATGCTACAGAGAAGAGTGAGGCCAGATCCTCAGCCACTGCCCAGAATTGACACCTGAAGTCAATCATAGAATCATAGAATCATTGGGTTGGAAAAGACCTCTAAGATCATCAAGTCCAACCATCAACTAACACCACCATGACTCCTAAACTAGGCCCTGGAGTGCCACGTCTACACCTTTTTTGAACGCCTCCAGGGTAGATGACTCCACCACCTCTCTGGGCAGCCTGTTCCAATGCCTAACCACTCTTTCAGTAAAGAAATTTTTCCTAATGTCCAATCTAAACCTCCCCTGACGCAACTTGAAGCCATTTCCTCTCGTCCTATCGCTAGTTTCTTGGGAGAAGAGTCCAGCACCCGCTTCCCTACAACCTCCCTTCAGGTAGTTGTAGAGAGCGATAAGGTCTCCCCTCAGCCTCCTCTTCTCCAGACTAAACAACCCCATGAATAAAAAGCCCATTGGAACCCAATGCAAAGTGCTTCACCTCTGAAAAGTCAGGACTCTATCGGCAAGAGAAAGCCAGACAGGTTATATTTTTTTTATATTGACAACTGAATATCATGTAAGTCCTCTGTCCTAAAAATATTTAAGGCTCCAAAAGAGGCCCCTCTTACATCCTGCATTGCTGTTTTCTCCTAGTATCTCTTTGTATATACCCCTATAGGGAATAGGAAGCAGGGTGCCCGTACCCATAAGTAACGATGGACCTTTGTGATGTCTAGTCCAAATGCATGGTTAAAAATCTTGCAGTAAATACCAAGTGGCTGGTGCCAGCATGGATCTCTGTTGGTGCCAATGGTTTGCCATCACTGTGACAAGGGGATCATTTCTTTGTAGTTGGCAGCACACTGGGTATTCTTGGGAGCCTTGAGACAGGAGCAACTGTGGCTTGAAGAGCGTGGTCTTGCATCTTGTTAAAGCCAGTGTTCAAGGTGACAACCAGATCTGGGCTTTTTGATCTCTCCAGAAGAGAACCAAGAGTTTCAGGGAAGAAGAGAAAGGGGACAGCCTAAAGGAATTTGGGGGAATTTTCCAACTTGTAGAGCTTGGAAAGATATGGGAGCCACAAACCCAGATGTGACTGTTCCCCAAATGTGGGATTAGTTTTTATTAGATTCTATATTTCACAGACTGCATCCATCTGTCTCCCACTCTCTGTTTCTAAAGTGAAATGACAAGTTAAAATGTCCCTGAACTCTTAAAGCTTTCAATCTGGAAGCTGAAGGTTTGTCACAGTTGATTCCCCATTACAGAAAGGACTTGGGTAAATATGTGGTAATGATCCACAAACACTAACGTCATCTGCTTTTGAGATGGATTGCTAGTTAGCATTTTTGCTGTCCACTTGTATACTCTTGATCAAAATACTAGTTTAGATGCTTGTCAAAGGTAAATTAAATAATTTAATTATTCATAAACAAAAGAAAAATAATTTAGGGCTATTCTTGTAAGTATTAATTTACCCCATTCAGTCACCTATTAAATATTAAATATTTTTAGCATCACTGTCATTGATTAAATTTTAATTATTTCACACCCACTTAAAATATGGGGAAAATAACTATTAATGGCAAGGGTTCTTATCCAGAAAGCAATATCAGTTGTTCCATTAAGCCTTCCTCTCCAGTGATGTATTAGGGTCCTAATGCATCAGTCCCGTGAAATTCTAATCACTGGTTCTCATCCAAGAAAAACACTTAAGCATCTGCTTAACTTTAAGACTGTGAACGCTTCTGGCAGATGTCTTAAATGTGGCTGAGCTGAAAGCAGAATATTCAGCAGCTAAAAGGTACTGTCCTATTTAATAACTGTTACTGAAACAAGAAAAAACCATCAAATTCATTGTAAAGTGTTACCAAAAAAGAAGTAGAAATAATTAATCCCTTTAGTGCAATCAAGAATAATATTAATCCCAGGGGGAAAATACTTGGCAGGCACAAAGATGCATTATGTAAGTCCACTGCAGTTTATGAATAAATGTTCACTTTGTTCATCTATAGTTATCTATCAGGGGAGTCCTCAAAGTGAGCTTCAGGCATCTCAGACACTTGAGAAAAACTGGGAGGAGCCATCAGGGTTTTCGTGGAGGTCAGGTGTGGGAGAGGAAGGGAGGCTAGGAGAGGTCTATTTGACCTGGGAGACATCTTTGCCTCTTTCTCTCTCTCTCTTTCTTTGTCTGGAGCAGTTGGATCTGCCAGCACAGGCAAAACTGTTGCCTGGTTTTCATTCTGCCTTAGGTTAGTTTTGGTAGCTCATGATTTTTGTGAAGTGATCTACAGGATGCTTTAATCACACATGCGATTTGTACAGATTATGACTAAGCCAATACATTGCAGTGAACTGGCAGTAGATAACAAATGACAGAAAGTCATGCAATCTGCTTGATTTTGTACTTGACTGCACTAACAGGGTGATAAGTATGATATGAGACATGCTTCTGCTGATGGTGAAAATCAGTGGCAAAACTTGTGCACTGGGATGGGAGAATCAGCAAGTTTATGGTGAGGACAAAGGCAAAGGCTAAAATCAGAGACATTTCCTTTCACTAGCTCTATTCTGCAAAAACTCATCACTTGATTTTTAATGTTGTAGTTATTGTCTCCAAATCACAAATGAGATAAATACTGTCTTTGTTAATCTGAAAGCCTAGAAATCTGCATTGGTTGACAAGCTAGTACATATATACCTGACACAAATTGGCAGAGCTCTTTAAAAAGGGCTCATTAAAATGAGACTGTTTCAAGCCACCTGTCTGGGTTTTGCTGACATTTGGCAAGTCCAGTGTTCAAAACCAGTTGTTTTACTCAGAGAATATTTTGTTGGATAATGGCATGATCTATTTGCTTAACCTTACGTGTCTCTGCTGCAGTGGCACAGACTATTAGCTTTCATCTTGGAAGTAAAAGAACATTCCTATTATGCTTATTTCTCCCTACACCCAAACAAACAGAAGAGTCTCCATAGAGGAGAAGACAAATCCATTAATTTCATTTAAAAGAATCTCAGTTTCCTCTCTTTTACCAGCTGAAATGCTAGTGAGTCAATGGAAACAAAACAAACGCAGCTCAGTATATTTTCTTAAACTCTGTTCACATTGCTCAATCTCAATCTTTCTGTGAAAGCTAGCAATCAGATTGAAAACCCACACGTTGAATGTTCAGAAGAAAAGGATTTAAAAATTTGATAATTTGGGTTATTTATTTATCCAGTATTTCATAAATGGGAAGTGAAAGGAGGAGAGGCAACATCATTCTCTTACTCCACTTGTCAGTCATTCACCGTGAGCAGGAATACATTCCTTCACTGTTTCATGGGGAGAGGTCAGCCTCACTAGCGAGAGGAGTGGATCAAAACTTACATGCTGCCAACACTGGTTTTCAGCTGTTCTGAGTCAAGCAAACTTCTGGAAATACAGAGGGGTTCTCTAAAATGACTGCAGCAACAGCGACAAATGTCTTGAACACAGACACTCAAAAATAATCCTCACTTTGATATGCAGGAAAATCCGTATCTCTTCCTCTCTTTCCACAGTTGTTTCTCCTGTTCCTGTCATACACTGTATCATGGGAGAAAAAAACCCCTACTCACACGCTGAAATTAATGCAAGATTGGGCTTTGATTCTGAATATCTCAGATTGCACACAGTGCGAATAATCCAAAATGAGAGTCATGCGAGAGTCTCACAGCTTCCCTCACCCACGAGCAGCTGACATCAGATAACACTTCCACAGGTAATTAGCACTCATCAGGGATAGATCAAAGTAGGAAGTCAGCCTAAGGTTTTGTAAAATGCTTAGATATAGAGGATATTAAGAATTTCTAGTATTTGGAGAGAAAATTGTGAAATGAAGCTGGGAGGCTGGTGAGCAGGGATGCAGCTAAGGGAGCACCCAGCCTTCCACCACCAGGTCTCCGCTTGAGAATGAAACCAGATCAGCAATGTCATGAAATCACATACATCTGGTGGTTGTGATTCACATCAATCAGTGGGTCAAAGGGCCCAGCTCTCAAAGGACAGTTGGCAAACCCCACAAAAACCAGTCTCCACAGCTGGTTTTCTCTACATCCGTGTTATATTGATACAGAGGTGAAGGACTCAATGAGTATGGCAATGTAACACCATCTCCTAAATATGATTATTAGGTACAGGCAGCAGGATTGAAAAAGATGTGTTCTGTGTGTGGGCATGGGAAATTTCACACTACTGATGGCAAACCTGGGGCTTTCCATACACACTACCCCCCTTAAATCTTATCTGTAACAAACATCTACTTATCTGTGTGAAAAATGAAAATGAAAAAAATAGATTAAGACACCTGCTGTTGCTATTGTACTAACAAACTGTGACATGGATTAAAAACATTTGATATATTCGTAATTACATAAGGTAGAGTTAATTAACAGATTCATACATTAAGAAGCCAGAAAGGATGGTGTGATCACCCAGTCTATCTCCCTTATAGCACAAAGTAAAAGACCTGAATTAATTTCTGTTTGAACTAGAACACCTTTCTCAGTACATTTCAAGCTCATTTGTAGTTTACTTACAACACACATCTCCCCATTTTTCGTACATGGGAGTGTTCTGATATTGTAGCAATTACTAAACCGATGACAGATTAATAAACCTGTAAACAGACTTGATATCACTCTCATTCCTTTAAATCAACTCAATAAAAAAAATATACTGCAGGACCTTCAATTTCTTTGTCAAGCTCCTATTGCATGATTTGAGGAGCAAATTGGAAAGCTAAGTCAGAACTTACTCAATTACTCCTGAAACTATTAATTTACCTTCACCACAGAAAACCTGATCATCCCAATGGATTTGATGATAAAAAACTTGTGCATTAGAACCAGATAGTGTAGGATATTTATAAAAAATGAAAGGTATGATTAAATCACCTTTCTTGGACTCTTTTTTTTTTTTTTCCCCTTGTCAAAGAACACAGTTGTGCATTTATAATACAGGAGAATTGCTTACCTATTTCTGGAACAGCCTGACTGCCCTGACAGAATACCGTTTGACCTCTTTCCTGGCTTTCTTCCTGTAAGTAAATATCCCATAATATTTAACACTGTTTCCAAAAACATTGCTGCAGTACATTGGATTAAATTATTCCTAGATGCAGGCTTTTACATCTCCTTTTATAGAAACCCAAAGTGTACTTCACGTAAGTAGGTATGCACCAATGTCTTAGAGTAATTAGGGAGAAAAATATAATATTAATTGTATAGAAGTTCGCTCCTGAAAATCAGCTGAAGAACTGCTGCCTTTTAGCTATCTATTGAATTCTCAGTGATGGCTGAAGCAGAGATGGTAATTAATTAAAACAGCCAGTTGATAGATAACATGTTTTCCACCTTGACTACTGTAGCATGAAGGTCCAGCTGTCTCTGACGGCAATTTCTGGTTCTATGGAAAGAAGAAAGAAACCAATATTTCAGCAATACCCTTTTCTGTGAGCTATTTCTTTATTGGTATAATCTATTTCCTAAAAAGACTGCAATGATTCACACTAAAACCCCATCTACCACAGAGCTCTTCATAAATCATCCTTATAATCACAAGTCAAGTGACCCTATGGTTCCACTATTTGAAAAGAGTTTTAAACAGATTTGCTTTGTAAAGCAGTGAACAGATAATTCCCCTGTCCTTCCAATTGTTCATCTTCATTTCCTTGTATGATCTCAGATGTCCCTGGACTTTGTTCTTTCATGTAATCAGGGAATTCAGGGTGGCTTGCTCTTCAATTATTGCCTAAATCTTAAATTACTCTTAAAACAGCACCGTATCAAGTAATCCCAATAGGGTTTGCACTCTGCAAATGAAGGGTGCTGTCAGAATACACTTTCCTGTATTAGGTACCCTCATGGCACTCCATTGTGTTGCATGTCTGACTCTTATGAGGCAAGAAACATGCTAGGCTGTTAATTTCAAGGAGAAATTATTTGGACAGAGGCAGGCAGAAAAGGACAAAAAGAACTGAGAAAGAGGGAAAAAAATGAGAACAAGGAAGCTTTCATAATTGACTGATGCAAGGAAAGGAATAAGCAGTTTTTGTTTAAAAGGAAGCCGAGGTGTTGTAGTTTATAACTCTATGTGCAATAATGAATTGATACAGCAGATGCTGTCTATGTAAACGTAGTGTATACATTCACTTTTTTTTTTCCTGCCTTTTCAGCACTGGCACAGCACATCTGTGTCTTCTGAATTGGTTTGGGCTCCCTTGAACCTTATAGATTAAATTACGAAAACTCACAGGTGGCAGGCAGCAAATCTCTGGCAACAACTCTTTCTTCCACAGATGACTTGATTGAAAGTGATAAAAAATGTCCTTTGAAACTGCCCTTTCATTGAAACTTGACTTTAAATATCATAGATATTTTCATAAAAAATAAATCTCTACTTGATGGAAACTGTTTTCTGTTTTTTTTAATTTCAAATGTTACCTGGTTTGTTCTTGGTTTTATGGAAAACTAGGGGAAAAAAAGGACAAAGAAATATGCAAAACTACTACAGAAACTATGTTTATAGAATATTTTCAAGGAGAAAAAAAATATTGTTCAACCAGTTTCAGAAATCGCCAGATCATCCAAAATGAAAACACCACTATAACCAATCTTTCCACCACACCTAGGAGTCTAGCCAAAAAGCTGCAGGTAACACTGCTTTCCTTCATACTTGTCGAATACGAACCCCATATCTCTGCAACAAACAGATGTGTCTACATCCAAGTTTATGTGCATTCATTTTATACGGTGCCTTTCTAGGAAGATCAAAACGTGGTGGTTTTGAATCACGAATTATGAAACAGCTGCAGCATAACACTCGGTTCATTTAAAGAGCTTGATCTCCAGACTGATGATAACTTATGGCTTTGGTTTTCTCATCTACCTGGAAGACTTAGGAATCCAGTCTTCTGCTAACTCCCAGAAAACATTGCATAGGAACTCAGTCCAAAATTCATCAACGATGTGCAGTTGTTTGACCTAGGTGGAAGGTTTCTGCAGAAAAGCACATCTCTGGTGAATGGAAAACAGTCTTCTAACTTCCAACATACATTCTTGGACAGCTTATTCCCACTCATCACCTCCCACACACTCATCTTGTGTTAGAGTTTTTCTTAGCTTTACTATCTCTTTTCCTTGATATTCACTTGAATCTCTAATGCACTTACTGGCAGTAACCACATAACTCTCCTCAGCCTCCACTTCACTCAGCTAAACAAGCCAAACTTTTATAGTTCCCTAAGACAGATTCTCCGTTTTCCTGATCTTTCTAGAAACAGCTATCTGTGCCTGTTTTACCCTGAATGCGTCTTTCTGAACACAGGTGACTGGGTTGCATGCTGCCTTGCATTTGAAGTTTTAAGGTCAGCTCAAAAAAGCAGGGGTAACAGAGAAGTCTTCCCTTATCACACCAGTGATTTGCAAGCTATCTGATCATGCTAGTCTCCATTCAGCTTCTGTGGGGAAGTTTCTATCACAGAAAACACAACTAACACAATCTCTGGCTTTCTTAGCAAACAAGACCAGGTCATTTAAATAAAAAATCCCCAAAACTCAACAATCACCGCAAACTTGTCTTTTAACTCCTATCAAGTTTTTGTCTTTTTAGCGTAGTGTCGTGGTTTAACTGCAGCCGGCAACTAAGCACCACACTCGTTCACTGCCCCCTCGGTGTGATGGGTGAGAGAATCAGAAGTGTAAAAGTGAGAAAACTCATGGGTTGAGATAAAGGCAGTTTAACAGATAAAGAAAAAGCCACACAGACAAGCAAAGCAAACCAAGGAATTCATTCACTCCTTCCCATCGGCAGGCAGGTGTTCAGCCATCTCCAGGAAAGCAGGGCTCCATCACGCGTAACAGTTACTTGGGAAGACAAACACCATCACTCTGAACGTGCCCCCTCTTCCTTCTTCTTCCCCCAGCTTTATATGCTGAGCATGACGTCATATGGTATGGAATACCCCTTTGGTCAGTTGGGGTCAGCTGTCCCAGCCATGTCCCCTCCCAGCTTCTTGTGCACTCCCAGGCTACTCACTGGCAGGGTGGTGTGAGAAGCAGAAAAGCCCTTGACTCTGTGTAAGCACTGCTCAGCAGTAACGAAAACATCCCTGTATTATCAACACTGTTTTCAGCACAAATCCAAAACATAGCCCCATACTAGCTACTATGAAGAAAATTAGCTATCCCAGCCAAAACCAGCCAGCTCATCTCAGTAGTGCAGGAAAGTGGAGAAAGTGTTGCTGATGCCATGTATGTATATATGCATGTATGTATGATCAAATGACTCTATTTCTTAAGGACACTGATTTTTTATACTCCATGATCATTAGGGCAAATTTCTGAAGCACATGTAGAGCATTAGGTATATACCTGACATGCACTGGCTTCCACTGGCTGCCCCACCTGCTTAATTAAAAACCACCACCAACACCACAATGAGCAAACAAAAAACAATGACCTGACTGCACTTGAAATGTAGTTATTTTATTTAACCTGCTTCGAAGGCTGGTACAGAGTCTGAGCATTGTAGTGGGTTGAACATCAATCATTCACGATTGTATTGTTCTGTACCTCTAGGGATGGATGTGGAGATTTTTATTGAAGTTCTAGGCACTGATGAAGAATTGTACTCTGACATATTAACTGGCTGAATAGCAGAGCTCAGAGGGTTGTGATCAACGGCGCAGAGTCTGGTTGGAGGCCCGTAACTAGCTGTGTTTCCCAGGGGTCTGTACTGGGTCCAGTTCTGTTCAATATATTCATCAATGACCTGGATGAAGGGACAGAGTGTACCCTCAGCAATTTGCCAACAATACCAAACTGGGAGGAGTGGCTGATATGCCAGAAGGCTGCGCTGCCATCCAGCAAGACCTGGGCAGGCTGGAGAGCTGGGCACAGGGGAACATAATGAAATTCAACAAAAGCAAGTATAAGGTCCTGCACCTGGGGAGGAACAACCCCACGCACGAGTACAGGTTGGGAGTTGACCCGCTGGAAAGTAGCTCTGCTGAGAAGGACCTGGGAGTGCTGGTGGACAGCAGGCTGATCATGAGCCAGCACTGTGCCCTTGTGGCCAAGGTGGCCAACGGGATCCTGGCGTGCATCAAAAGGAGTGTGGCCAGCAGGGCGAGGGAGGTTATCCTCCCCCTCTACTCCACCCTGGT
>WAAD01027360.1:10168-22868 GCA_013389945.1 Fregata magnificens | reverse complement strand
AAAAAAAAAAAAAAATCCACTTGATTGGGAAGGTGTCCTCAAGACTGTTACTGTAAAATAATTTTTGAGTGCTGAATACTGTCATTAAATGAATAAGGAGCTAATCAGCCTTTCTTCTTCTAGTGCTCAGTTGTGCAGACAAGGACCTCTTTCAGAAAACAATTAGAGTGGCATAAAGTGAATGAGCAAGGCTGCAGAAACGGTCAATAGTTCTGTAAAGTAGTAATAACAATAATAATAGTCTCACTGAGCAGAATTTCTAGGTGGTAATTCATACCACAGTGAAGTTGATGGGACTTTCCANTGATTTCCAGAGGTCCCTTCCAACCCCAACCATTCTTTCATTCTATGATTCTGTGATATAGTGCAGGCATTTACCTGATTTCTGACCTATCAGGAAAAAGAAATCTGCTCTCTGCTGTCCACTAGTACGTATAAGCAAGGCATGGGTTAGTGAGGAGCATACAACAGTGGGCAGTGCTTATACAACTATCAATCCTTTGAAACACTGTTTTTTCCACTGGCTTTCCTTAAAAAAAGAAACTGCCTAGAGGGTAACCGTGGTGAAGACAAGCCTCTCCGCGTCAGCTGAAGATAAAAGTTGTAACATTTTTTGTGTGTCTGCAGAGAGCTGGACAACAACTCGAGTGAACTGCTCCATTGTTTCAGTGAGGTGTTGACTCAGATACCCAGGGATAATACTGTGATATCACCATTGTAAACTGTTTCATTCTTCACAAAAACACAGATTTAAACAATTTATTGTGATAATCTCTTTTTTCTCTCAGATCATAGCCTGTTTCATGCGGATTCTCTCATCTCTCCCTTCAGCTTTCTAGTATCTGAGTGCCTTCCCACCCAGCAAGCAATGCCTGCCAGCACAGACCTGTCTCTCTCTGTTCCCCTCTCCAGGCGTGGGGAGCATTTCCATACTGCCATGCCAGCTGCTAAGGCACTCCAGGTATGGCTGACTGAGTTAGATCATATTCTTACACCTCCCCTGCCATCACATCAAATTTGCATTCCCATATGAGAAATTAGTGTGTGCTAAGCCTGTGTATGCTTTTGAGCCAGATACAGCATTGCAACAGGGAAGCAATGGCTTCTTAACACACCTCCCACCTGTAATCCACCATGTGAATGCTCCTAACTCCTCCATTGCAAAGTCAAATGAGTGAATTGAAACCCTTTTCAGCAACGCCAAACGTTGAACTCTGAGCACTGTGATGGATGCACAGTCATTCTTGGGGTCTCAGATAGAATTCTGTCCTGAACATCTTGCAGGCACTATGGGACAATTTCCTAACCAGTTTCCCAGCTGTGGCTGACTGCACAAGTGCTTTCACTGCAAAGTCAAACAGTGTAATTTAGCTTAATGTTAAAGATTCTTTAGGCTGGTCTGAGTACCCTAACTCAAAGCGGAAGAGATCTGAGACCGAACTAACCCATCTTTGGTCTGGAATGACAACTAGCAGATGAGTGGGTAGTTGTGTTTTCTTTTTTTTGTTTGTTTGGTTTTTTAGGCACCTGCAGATCTTACTGACTAGCTGAATGTTTCTAGTGTGCCTTAGAGAACAATGAAACAAGTTAAATTAAACTGATTCCACTAGGGTTTAAACGAACTTTGTTTTGTCCTGAAATGCCCACACACCCTGCTCTCTCCAACCAGCTGAGATGCAAATGGCCATTTCCTGAGCACTGGACATTATGGAAACATGGTATGAAGCTCTACCTATGCTACATCTAGAGATTTGTAACAGGTATGAGACCAGTTCAGATGTGGCCACAAGTCAGGTGATGACACCTGCATGGGCTCAGGATAGTACCAGCATCATTCTGTAGATGCATTTTGTCTCCTTTACAGACATGTTGCATCCATGCAGTATACTCAGGGAAGGAGCTGTCCCTCATCAAGGAGATTGAGGAGATTGTTTAAATAAACCCACACCATAGAGTACCTTTAAGGTATAGACAAAGTCCTAGACATGACAACCAAGCCTAAGGAGATCAGTATGAACATGATGTTTCTCACTGAAGGTGAACCAAGGAGAAGTCAAGAAGCCAGGACAACTCCCTTTTGTAACTCTGCATGATGTACCCTGAGCAGTTTAGGGAAGTAATGGCTGGGAACAGCTGGAGTTTACATGGCAGGTCAAGGTCAGATGAGTCCCCCTAATGTCTCTCCCACGCACTGTTGCCTAGTAGCCTGTGCAGAGCTCTACCTCTTTCTCTTCCTTATGACAATGTTGTATTTCTTTTCAGTGGTAAAAATGGGAATATGTATTTTTAATATACTTTTTTTCTCCTTGCCAGCTACAGACTGAGAAAGATATGTCCATGCAGAAAAGATAATAAGGTCTTATCCCTGTAAGATCTTTGAAGAAAATGGCTTTTAGAAAAGCCACACCCCACTCACTAATTGTCTAATATCATCTCAAGGTCTAGTGAAGGGCTTGAATCAATAATAAATTGCATACAACAAGCTAAACAGGTTAAGTAGACTTAGAACTCTTGTCAAAATACATGACATTAATTAGCATTATGAAAGCAAGTAATAATAATACCCCTTAAAAACTGCAGTAGAAAGGAGGTAGAATAACACAGGCCATGTTAACTTACTGCATAAGGGAAAGGAGCGGGCAACATTATTTTTTCTGGTGAGAATTAGGAAACTATGTAGCTCAGAGGCTATAAAGAGACCTCAAGTATCTTAGGTTAGAGGCCTCATGTGGTCCCACAGAGGCAAACTGGTGGACTCAGGTGAAGTTCCACTGAGAAATGGTGGGATCTTACATGAACATTAGGTTCAGCTGAGCTAAATCCAGTTGCAATGGTTGGGTTTTGATGCTTACTTTGCTTTGGAAAAAGAAGGAAGGGGGGGGGAGGAAAAGCAAGACAGAAACTACAAAATAAATAAGGTAAGGGAGAAAGAAAGAAAAGAAGCAAGTGAAGTGAAGAGGCATATTCATCTTAGGCAGGCCTATGCCTGTCTGCCTTTCTTCCTGCATCAGTAGTGGATGATCACGAGCCAGCTGGAAAAAAGGGAACAAGGAGGGAAGGAGAAAGAGGGAGAGACCGTGCCTTCAAGGTGTATGGGGTTGCTGCTCTTGTGTGTACTACCCTCAGAGCCACTGATACCCCTTACCACACTAAGAAAAAGCAGCAGTATCAAAAGCTGCCCACAGCCATGCCAGAATTAAATCCTGTCTGTGTTGGAGTGACCTGTTTTGTGATCTATTGCTATGACCTTACTGCTGATTTACGGCTTCTTGCCTGAGACAGTGCAAGAAGTTATAAAAAGTTTTTTTCTTTTTTTTCTTTTTAATTCCATACTGCTGCCATCAATAGCTCCTCCTTGGATATGTTGTGCAAGCCTGTGAAATAAAACGACTCCCAGACCTCTTGACCCTTATATTATTTTTCTCTTCCACTATCTTTTTGTGCCATGCAGGAACCATAAAAGAATTTTAAAACTCAACAAATTCTCCTACCAGTTCATGATGCACTCTAAGTACATTTTTATAGCAAGTTTAATGTTAATGAGCACCAATTACTCTTGGAAATCATCATAAAAGACCTAAAAAGGCTAATACTGTACATTTGATATCCTCTGGAGGCCATCTCCAAGATAGAAGTGCAGTTTCCAGAGAAGCATACACAAATTCCCTCTGTGAGAGGACGATAATTTCTGGGTACATGCTNGCAAGGCTGCAGAAACGGTCAATAGTTCTGTAAAGTAGTAATAACAATAATAATAGTCTCACTGAGCAGAATTTCTAGGTGGTAATTCATACCACAGTGAAGTTGATGGGACTTTCCAAGACTGTATGAGCCTGCTGAGCTGCTAATGTTTATGGCACAATCCCATAAACATGTTGCAAATTCCACAAACATGATATCTCCAGGCCAAGCTTTTACAGAAAATTTTAAGGAATATTTTGTTATTTAATTATGAGTCACAGTTATCATAGGAGGCAGAAAAGTATCTAAACAACAGATAACACTTATTTCTGTCACTATGCTCCTTGGTCTTCACAGAAGATGGCAGTCACATTGGAAGTCTGTATCTGACAACTTTATGCCCACTGGTTTCCTTCAGGGAAAAAGTCAACATTTGCTGCTCATCCATGCATTAGTCAAGTAGTTGAGCATGTTAATGTGTTTAGTGTTTATTTATCAATACAATTCTCTCGCAAGTGAGAATTTTGACCCTATCTTACAGATGGCAGGTGAAGGTAAAAAGCAGCTGAGTATTAATAACCAGGCAGGTGTCATGCAGTATAGTACATGTACTGACAAACTATTTTACTTCCCCTTGGTATGCAAGTGTTTGTGGGATCACAATTTGCTCCCCTTAAATCTATGAGATGTTATCTTGATTGACTCAAATATCATCTGTGCTTACAAGCTTTAAATTGGTTTGTTGGGAATCAGCTGAGAACCCAGCCTTCCATCAGTCAGACTCATCTTTTTTTTGTGTGTGTGTTTCTCCAGGTAAGCTCAGTCCTTAGGTAAAGCACACAAGGCAGGAGACCCAGGGAGCTCCTACCAACTTGTTTATACTTATTCTACAGTAACAGGATGGATTGGAGGGGGACTGGACAAGTTCACAGAAGAAAAATCCACAGAGGATCATTAAAAACATCAAAACCACATCTGACTCAGGAAGGCTCAGAGCTGGAAATATGCTGGAGACTGGAACAATAGAGACAAATTCTATATCTTTTCTAATTTATATTCTTCCTCTAGACTTGCTATTCCCTAGGCAGCTGAGTTCGGGCGCTGCTGAAGATGGGCTACATGGATATTTGTTCTCACGTAGCACGGCCGAGTAGTCTGTTTGTGGGTTCTTGGGAAACAACTTGTGTTTCACCAGGCTCCTCAATCAGCTTTGTGTCTCACAAGAACAATAAGGTAAGGGAATTTCTTGTTTGTGGCTATAAAAACTTCTGTGGTCAGAAAAGAGTGTAACTTTTTCTGTACGGTCATAGCTAGGCAACTGGTAAATCCTCCTAGCTTACAGCTGTCCTGGACATCATAAGGTGATGTCATATGATAAGAAGAGCCTGAAGAGGTTGTGGTCATTCTGGAAAAACATGGCGAGATTTTGCTTATCCCTTGTAACCCTGCAGGTTGCCTGGTGTCAGAAGAGATTTCAAAAGCAATAATTCTTTCAAATCAAGGATAGAACAAGGGTCCATTATTGAAATCTTGTTCTGTTCTGCCTTAGAAAGATACAAATGAGGAAATCAAATTATAGCCCCTCATTAAGATTTTAAAATATCTTCCCTTGTTGATACGTCCAGCATAGGGTGTGAAAAATAGCACCCTTTCTTGTGTCAGCAAGTGGTGCGTGGGATACTGAAAGACAGCCAGCCCTCTATCTCACCACCTCTCTCCTAATTAGCAGTAGGAAGCCTTGTCCTAGCCTACCCTACCCTCACACGCTGCACTGTTCTTAACGTTGAGAGCAGGGCTGCCATTTCAGACAACGTGCTAATATCGTTGTCAAGTTTCTCTCTAGTTCACTGTCTTTGAACCTTTTATTGATACAGAAGTGAGATTTTTCAGAGGACCTGATGAACCGCTTTGAGAAACATCTTATTTACAGAGATTTCTGCTGGGACTTTCTCTGATATTGGCTGTTTCTCTTTTCTTCACAAGTAATTTTATTTGTTAATTATCAAGACCTGGACATACAAAGAGGATGCATGCTACAGTTAGAAAATACTGAAAACTTTAAATATTTTCCTGATTCCACCCCCCCACACCCAGTACTGGAAATATACTTTGGGGGCTTTACTGAACAAATGCAATATGAAAATGCTGAAAATTCTAGCCCACATCCTTCCTAAAACATCTGTCACTGTGATCTGGCTTTATTTTCATTTCTGAAATTTCAGGTCAGCCTGAACTAGGGCTTGAATCATTCCTATATCAGTACTCTTAGAAGAACTAATCTCTGTTGCTCTGAAGTTCTCATCACAGTCGTAATTCCATGGGACTCTGTGAACCTGTTTCCTCACTGACAAAGAATTAAATTTGTAGGCTTATATGTCAACATGCAATGTCTCTGTCCCGCTTGTTTCAAAGGAAGAACTCGCTCAGGGTGAGAGGGAACACGAGTCTGGTTTCCATGCAAACTTATTTGGGTTCCTTGTATTGCCCTGAATCTCAGAAATAAAGGTAAATGGAAAGGCTGAGTCTACACTGGCATGGCTGCAGCTTGGGAAACTATGCCTGAGCTATTTTTAAAGTGCTAATACTACTAGAGCCACAGCAACAAGATTTAGCATGAGCTATAACACTCAACAGGGAACTGATATTGAAACCAGTAGCTTGGGCTGAACTTTAAGACACCAAAATTCCCTTTCCTTGGTATATCTGGCTATCCTAATGCAATTATGTGCATAACACTCCTGTGAGGTTGGCAGGTGCCATTAGTCTTGACAATGTACCACCTACTGGGACAAGCTTCCTGTGGAAAAAAAAGTGCTTAATTTTGAGTGCCAAAAGCCTGGGCAGACAGTGTAACATGGGTGGTAGGGATGAATCAGTTGGCGTGATTGCAGGAGGAGTGGCTTCCCTTGGCCCCAAACACATTGTAATTTCCCATGAGTCGTCTGGAAAATATTAACAGTCACTTAAGCCACACCAAAAATAACATTTGTTTCTTCTGTTTAAAGTAGTGACATTTAATTATAAATGAGAAATGTAAATAACTTTGAAATATCTCCAGCTCTGAAAAGCTCCTTTAATGACCAGAATTAGCTGCCAGCTTTGTCAAATAATATATCAAATAGTCACTTCTCTCCAAATAGGAAAGTAGTAACCAATAAATCTCTGAACTAAGCACTACCAGGCACAGGCACATTGTATTTGGAAAGGATGCCCTTAAACAGAATACCCAGCTACATGGCTGGCAAAATCCAGCTCTTCACTCTGCAAGAGGTTTGCTTTGCACATTTCTGTACCAAAGCAAATTTTCCTGTGACTTTCCTGGTCCAGCCTCCATGCCACAGGAGGCTTTTGTCAGGACAACACAATTCTTCCCACTGTCCTGAGGAACCCTCTCATGTTGTATACTGCTGGGTGCCTCTGACTGACAGAGATACATTTGCACTGGCAGGCAATGCATAGGCACCAGAACTTGTCAAAACTGTATGGTTTCAAAACCTGCAGCCCTCTAACTACATCTCCTATGCCCTACCTCACAGCAAATAGCTCAGATACAAGGTAGTAATGCAGCAGGGAATTGCACTATGCCATGTGGCTGTGCCAGCCTCGGTTTCCTTGGGCAGTTGTGCACCACACCATCACCTAGTGTAGACATGCTCTATGTTTTATAGGTACTGACTGCTGTGATATTGAGGTTACAAGAAGCACTCATCCCCAGATTTATGGTTTGTCATGAATTGAACCCCCAGTGGAATCAGTGGGTGATTGGCATTGTCTACTGGGGACAGGAATCTAGCCTAAGACTTTTTATTTTTACTTTTATTTGTAATACTCTTTACAAATATTTTAATAATATAATCACTTTTTATATATAGTCCACAGAAAAACAAACTTTTCAAATTATACAATTAACTACTTTAAGGAAAGGCTTATTTATAGTGCACAAGCTCAGTGATTTATGTTTTAGTTTCTTCTTAATTTTTACTTCCATATGAGATCCTATTCTGCAAAATAGATTAGATTGTAATCTGTCTGGATTTGTGTCAAATCTAACCCCTCTTCATATATTTCATGTTCATTGCTCACTGTAATGCCACAACCATGGCCATGATTGTATTAACAAGATGACGAGCTTCTGTTTGTCCCATAATGGATGAGTGGCAGGAAGATAGCATAATACCAAGTAAGTAAGAAATAATCTTTTAAATCCAAATATATTGCTGATAGCAGGGCTTTCTGTTGAATGCTTGGAGGCACTGTGGAAGGTTGGATTCTTCAGGTTTAGTGTTAGCCCTCTTACAATCTCTTCTGTGGGGCTTTGGGAATATGTCATTCTTCAGGGTCAGATCCGTTGTTTCTGTTTTTTATTTTTAATTGTTTAAATAACATTATAGGTATTTTTTTTAGGCCATAGAGTTTTCCATCTGTGATTAGGGTTTGTAAAAAACACTGTGATCTCATGAAAGAAACAAAATTCTGCTGACTTCAGATAAGAAATTTGCATTGATGCATGAAGCTTTGCTTTTTACACCCACTAAGAAAAAAACCATGCATTTATCAGATTTCTCCCCCCCTTTATAGCTCCTCTGTAAAAGAATCTTGAATGCCTTCTCTTATATACAACAGTTATGGATATTCTACCAGTTAGTGACACAATCTACAAGAAACAACAGCATTCTAGAAATGTTTTATACAATGCACCTTTTTTTCCACTGGTTTAGTCCTTTCCTACTAACTGCATGTGGAAATAGAGCCTAAAAGCCATTTGGGGGTGGGGAAACAGGATGCTGGAATTAAAATTCTTTAGGAAAATGGATTCAGTGCAGAGTGTCTATGCACAGCAGGAATGAAATAGCAACAGCTTTGTGCCCTGCAGCTGAAATCGGACAATGAAAAGGAAACTGAAATTGATAGATTTCTGAGAAGAGCTGTTGTGGGCAAGTTTTCCGTCACCTCTACTTTAGCACAACCATACTTGAAAGGCTACTTTGGCTGCACCGTGGCTTTAATAAAACACATCTGCTCCTCTCAGTTTTGCTCTTAGTGGCCAAATGCTCACACCAGTGAAATCACCACCGAGACTGGCAAACGTTGTCCGTGTCAGTAAGATATTGATAGTGGGACTCGCAGACCTCATGGGCAGAGTTCAGTTTGGCAAAGTCAGTAGTCAGATTCTCAGAAGTTTTTGGCACATCGGATGCCAAGTTGTTGAATACCTGAAAAGGAGCAAAGAGCCTGTGAAAAATCTGACTCCAGTCGGGCAGAAAGACCAAGATAGCCCTTCCAGGCATATCGAAACTTGCCCTGCTGCTGTCGGGACTGGGCATGTTCAGCAGGTAATCGGTGTGTTCTGGCACTAAGGCTGTCAAATCAGCACCTCTCTCAAGCTCTGAAGTGACACACACGTGGGTAAAATAACATAGGTAGAGACACGCACCCACAGAAACTTTTCTTGCCCCTGACATGTTTTATCAACGCTCTTTCAAGCTTAAGAAAAATTGCCTTTCACTTCTTACAGTCCAAATGATGACACCTCACAGCTTCCTGCTAAGCTATACAACTCACAGTGCTAAGTAATATTTTTATCACTGTTTGACAGTTGTAAGCTCACAGAGCTTAGCTCTTCTAACTCACCTCTCGACTCCAGCTGCCCTCTGCACTTTGCCAAGGCTTTTGTAAGTGTGTTGGCACGCTCAGCTTCTGCCGTGGGCAGAAAAGATCTGGTCTGCCTTTTCAGAAAGAACCTGCCTAACTGCAGGGAAATACAGAATTTTGCCAAATATATATATATAAAAAGATATATACATACACACACACACACATAAAATGCCTGGCTTGAGAGCAATTGCTGGTTCTTGCATTTCCTGACTTCTGTCATAGCTCCTCACATTTTTTTTTTCTTTTTGTTATTTACTATCCTATCTAATTGGGGCTAGGGCATGATTGCTGAAATGACAGATAACATAAGCTCATCTTTCTAAAGCACTGGTTTAGGTATGGCACTACTTAATCATCACTTTATAATGTTCACAACAATTTGCTTTTTCAGAAGCCTATTAAGAATAGCAGTGTTAAACTGAAAGAACACAGAGTAAGAGTATGTTGCCTACGGGACGGGCAGAACTCTTCTTTTGAGAAAAAAAGATGAAATAAGTTAACATGAAAGAAAATGCTATGGATTAACTGTGCTGAACAGTCAGAAAACTAATGGCTGTCAGAGCCCACCAGTTCTTGGCAGCCTGACCATCCACAGCTAGAGATTCAGACACAGCCCAGGACATAGAGGACAGAGGTACTTGTCTCTATTTCCCTTCATGAAAGAACAATCAATATAAATTATCAAATTTCTATCACAACCCTAGAAATAGAGGATTCATGAAGAAAATGGTTGGAGTGTCTAATCTAAAGCTAGCATCAATTACAACGAGAAGAGTCAAAATTAATAAAAATCAGTAGATCAGGCCTTCAAGGTTGTTTCTACTGATTGATGTTGTTTCACTGTTGTTTCAGATATCACCAAATGGCATAAATGCTGATAAATTCCCAGGAAAAAACACAGACTGAATGGACAGTGTACCAGACCCTTGTGTATCCTGATCAGCCTCCCCTCAGAACACGTAATTGGCTAAACATATTGTTTGACTTCTCCTTGAGGCTGCACAAGTATTTTCTCTTTCATTTCATGGGTCATGTTTGAGGTGCCCTCCGGAGGAAGTGTGATATTAGCTTTACAGTCTTTATAGAAAACATTTCTCTCAAATAGAACAAATACAGACAGGACGGTAGCAACAATACTCTCTACATTGCCCCATGAATATTAACTTCATAATCAAATGTGTCAGTTAGGGGTGGTTTGTGCTGTAGACCAATATACACTGTAACAAACACTGGAATAACACCAGTGCCATATTTTAAAACATATGTCCAAACAGCTATTATGCAGCAAATACTTCCAGTTGTTGCTGACCTGAAATTAATATAAAACCATGATTAGGAGATACATAGGCTCTATGCTTATGTGATTCTCCTGACATTTCCAACCAGGGCCATTTAAGTCTGCCTTGTTTTGTTTTTCTCTGTTATTTCTATTCCTGAAGTACAAAGCAAACATCTAGCCTCCTGGAAGCCAAAGGCAAGACTTACAGATTTTTTTTTTTTTCTGATAATAAACAATGGACAAAAGAGACGAGAAAAAAAATACATTCAGATGGGTAGATACTAAAAATTAATCTTTCTCTATAGGCATAAGGGAATTTTTAAAGAAAAATCCTAGTATGACCCGTGATCATTTTTGTAGAGGCATTGACAGGAAGATAAGCACTTCATTTAATGTTATTCATATCATCAAGATTGGCTAAGTTTTTGATTCAGGACATAAGCAGGCATAAAAACCACATCTGGAAGAGACAAGAACCTTGGAATCTCTTCCAGTGAGATTAAATGGAAGACAATTGCAAGATTGTCTGCCAAACAAAAGAATTTCAGATGTCTTTAGACATATATAGATGAAACCTGAAAATTTACATTAGCTCAATAGCTAAAATAATTGTTTTGAATGTGGAAATTCAAATACAGAAGTAGTTAGAAATGTTAAATTTCAGTTTCAAATTGAAGTATGAAATTTGAAACGTACATTTTTAAAATCAGAATCATATACTGATAAAGAAAACCTCCTGAGGCTGGATTGTTTGTCTCCAAGATCTTCCTCTGAGGACTACATATCTTTTAAGAAAACAAGCTTTTGCCAAATTGAGCCTGCTGGTCTCAGTAAAGGAGAAACAGGACAAAATTGATGGCCCTTGTTTTTTAGACTTCCAGACTGTATTCTGCTGGTTCTTTTTGACCTATGATCTATGCCATTACCTGTGCTTCAGGTGTAGGACTGAATGAGAGGGTTTCCCCCCACACCCCACCTTGTAGAAGAATGAATACAAGCTGCAAGGATATTAGAGATTTCACTAGCATCCATAAATTGGTGCTTGCTTTCTGTAGTAATGTTCACAGACTCTTTATAGGCAGAGCTGCTTAAAAGTGACCCCTTCACTCAGTCTCTTAGTTTCCCTTGTCACTTGTCTAAATCTATCCTTCTGCAGCAGACTTCTGCCACTCTCCCTTTATTGGAAGCTAAGCAAACAAGGTGGTACAAGTTTCAATATCACTGGCTATTACTGGGTAATCTGTAAAACTGAGGAACAAGAGGAGCCTCACAAGGAGGTACAGCTGTTTTGCTACACAGGCCAGCAGCCCACTGGACTATTTCTGTGTCTTGCCATTCTATATTGCATCTCTTCTGGACAAGCCGTACCATCTATTTTGGCCTTTGGTTGTCTACTTTACAACTGGGAAATATGTTGTGTTCTTTTGACAAGCACTTTGAATTCTATTGAGTAAAAAAACCTACCAAACAAAACAAAAAATGTAAAGCAAAAAAAAAAGGCCTCTCCTTAAGGGTTTGCTATGATTCCTTATCTGACCTCCGGGGTGCGAAGCACCAGACACAGGAAATAAATGTTACATAGTACATTCAGTGTTCAGTGAAGGAATTTTAGAAAACTTGATTTACTGACTGAAAACAAAAATTAAAGATTTCAGTCACTAATCATAAGAAATGCATAGTTTTGAAAGGAAAAGGCTCTGCATCTGTTAATAATCCCTGCTAGCATCCATCACTCAAGAGGGAGTATTTAGTTTTGCCTTGCTTTTCTGCTATTTGTGAAGGATGCAACTAGGGTCGAAGTTATTCCACGGAGCAAATTCCAGGCAGTAAAGTGACAGAGAAGTGAATGAGGCTCTCTGCACGACAGTCCCTTCTCCCTGTGTAATCGCTAGACAAGTCTATTCATAAATGGCCCCTGGATTCCATTTAAAAGCCTATCAGCTCAGTAGGAAAGGTCTTCTAAAGCTTTCTGACTTATGGAGAAAAATCTCTGCTAGCTGGCCTGAGGGCAATTTCTTCCCTCTGTTTACCTCTCCTTGAGAGGCAGCAGCCCAAATAAATTACTGTCTAGAAAGCCCTGTTCAT
>WAAD01027359.1:192709-298277 GCA_013389945.1 Fregata magnificens | reverse complement strand
CTGCCGGCGCACACGGCGGCCGCGGGGGAATTCCGGCGGCCCGTCCACCGCCACAGCGCCCGCTGGCCACGTAAAGCAGAGAAACGAGTAGGTGCTGCCGGGCGATGCTTGCCTGTGCCTCGCTGTGGGTGCAGGCCGGCGGGGGGGGTGTCTTCTGAGGCCGGTTGGTGCAAAAGGACAAGAATTACATCCGTACGGATGCAGCGCACCGGGGAACCGTAAGGAAGGTGTGGCCTGGTCAGTCATTCAAATCATCAGTGAGTCACCGCTGTAATTTGACCACGCTTTTTATATGTCCTGTATCACTGCAGATTGTACTGTATCAGGCTAATTACTTTCCCCGTGGTGTTATTTTTCATCCCTGTTTTTTCATGCTTCTTTAACTTCATTTTTTAAAATAGCTGCAGCTGTTCACTGCAAGGTACGGTTTTATTTGATCTCAGTTGAAGTGCTTTGTCAAGACAGAGGTATTCAATAAATCTTGACAGGTTTTCAAGGAAAATATTTTCTAGGAGAATATTTTTGTTTACATTACTTTCATGGTATTACAAATAAACTGGTTTATCAAACGTTTACTTCTATGCTAACCTACACTTGTCTATGTTAGTAAAATGGGTGCCGCTCTGTGAGGCAGACACCACATTCGTTTCAAAAGTTTATGTAAAAAAAAAAAAAACAACCAAGAAACAACTTGATGAAGTATTCTGCATCAAATATTATTTTGCGTTTCCCAAACACACCTATAGGTCAATACATGTCTAGGTATTTCCCAAACAGAAGAAACTTGCTCCTTCTTTAAATAAAAACAAGAGAAAGAACCAGTCATTTTCAACAGTAACATTTTTCAAGAGCAACATGCCAGGGCAACAAATCTGCAACTGACTAAAAGGAAAGGTCACTTGTTGCCTGTATTCAAAGAGTAATCAGTAACAGGCACCAAGCATTTTTAATAATTGCAAAAATATCTGGGTAGAAATCCCTCTCCAATCTTATAATTCTCGCTGAATCCCTGAAAGAAGAACATGTTTTAAGATCAGCCATCGATACCAATTAGATATAATGCTTATGATTACACAACCGTGAGATTGATCAGGTAAAAGTCTGCCCCTGCTCCTCACACTCAAGCTAATAAGCTAATATTAAGTTGAACTCAAGAGTAATGTTTTGCCCTTGCCTCCACATTGTACGATTAGGTACATGGAGAGTTTATACCTTTCTCTGTAATATTTCACATTCTTCTCCACTGGAGACAAAGCGTTGGACTTGAGGCTCTTTTGTTCCACACCAGTACAGTAATCAGTATGTTTTTACTCTGCAACAGTACTCCACAGGGAAGGTATTAACTTATGGCACACTTAAACCAGCCATTAACAACTGACAGAGTGCAACTAAGAGAGGGGAAAGAGAAGAACAATGCACCAGTGAAAAAATATTGTAACAACGGCCTTATGGATAGTATGCTGGACTTCTCTATTTGTCTGCATCCCCTACCTGTTGGATGTCCTATTGGTCTTCATCTACTGGTTTTGGTTTCTCACTTCAAAAGAAATCAACTTCTCTTTGCATCCGTAGCAAGTATTTTCTGATGGATGCCATTCACAGGGAAAAAAAAAAAAAAAAAAAAAAAAAAGCCCAAACCTGACTAAAATCTCTTTTTCACCCCTATAGGCAAAATCATGAGGGGTAAAACTGAGATATGCCAGGCTTTCCCTGGAATCACATATGACACAGCCATTGAATAATTAAAATAAGTATACAAATAAGGATGCAGAATAAACAGAAGTCTAAGGAAGAGAAACGCTGCAGCCAAAGATGAGACCCAGGTGGTAGCATGGGAATTTTTGCCCCGTGAGCAAGACATGCCCAACCCCCTTCCCACCCAGCACCTGGCAACTGCAGAGCGGAGCAGGGCAGTGAGGGGTGCGAGGGATACCAGCAACAGTGGGGTGGTCATGAGGGAAAGGGGAATGCCCTGTATATTTATCTCACTTCCTACAGCTCTGAAATTCCCAGTCCTCCCTATGTTCACAAGCGAGTTAGGTTAAACCACAGGCCACGCAATCTTTCAGTGACAACAACCTCAGTATGGAGAGAACCAAAACAGAAGTCAGACCCCCAGTATGCATCTGTAGTACAGCAACCATTCTGCCACATGGTGCTAAAGTAAGCTGTAGCATGGAAAAAATCTTGTAAAAAATAGGTAGCAGATCTAGTAATAATGGGGTGCAGGACAAGAAAATAGGTATTTTATTGGTGGTGAGTTTCTCTTGTCACAACACAGCCTTTTTCATAAAGAAAAAAAAAAAAAGCATCCAAATGTATAACAAAATAAGCAGGCGGTTTTTGCTTGGAAAGCTCAGCACTAAATCTAGCGGCGGCATAAGCTACACGTGGCTACAGGGCTGCGGTGGCCAACGGGTGACTCCTGAGCCTGTCCCCAAGCTGCACTGGGTGATCAGCCCACGTGCGCAAGGAGTGCAGGGCAGGGTGAGTGCCAGGGTCCATGGGAACCTGCCTTAGCCCGGCAGTGGGCAACCCAGGTAGAGTGTCCCACCCTGCAATGAACTTCCCTCTGCCCTCAGCATCCATGGAATGGGGCTTGTGGCCATTAGGAAGATTTCTGGAGCCCAGTTCCTGTGGTCAGGAGTTTTGGCCATCTTTTGTACGGCATACGATTGTCGCAAAACCTGCAAATAAATTGGTTTTGGGGGAAAATAAAATTTGCACTGGTTTGGTGTCCCTCAGAGGATAAACAGTGGGATGCAGAGAGAGGGTGCTAACCAATGCACTCAGTCACGCTGGATTATATAAAGGGCTTTGTTGACAATCCCAGCCCAGGGATCTCCAGGAAGACTTTTCTGAGAGTCTCAACCTTCTTGACAGAGGTGGGGTTTTTTAGTAAGGAAATTGGATATGCAAATGTGGACAGTACCTGTTGGAAAGACACAAGTCACTCTCTTAGCCACAGGGACCAATTAGGAATTTATTCCAGCCTACTGCTATCTCAGGGCAGAAAATAAAGATAGTAATAAGTAATTAAGTCTCTCTTGCTTTCAACTGATATGTTAAGACCTCAGAGTATTTCCACAAAATGTAGTGAACAATAATTTGATGGTAATAACTTGGAAGTCGTTGTAACCTTTTACTGTAGGGTCTCAAAGGACTTCATAAATACGAATTATTTTATAAAGTGTGTAGGCAAAACATGGAGTATTATGATAATTCAGTTAAACCAGTTAAGTAGTTCATAGCCCATAAGCAAATAGGAAAGAAGCGAAAGAAGAATGGACAAATTTTTAATAGTATTTAATATGTACAGCACAGAATGCGATATGGCATTTTGCCATGACTTTTCTTCAGAGATTTCAACGGTCAGGTTCCCTGCTCTGCAAGCCTCACAGTGTAAGGAGGAGCTCTGACAAACGTTAAGTGTGAAAAGAGAAAAAAGAAAGCTGAGAGAAGACAGAATTAGGATCATATACATATGTTAGTAAAGGAGACAGCTGGAAGAAGTTTTGCTATTTAACTAGCAGCAGAATTTAAGCAAGCTAACGCTTTGAAAAGAAACAAAGTCTCACAACTGGGACGGAAACACCAGCAGACAAACTGTAACTGATGCAGTAAAAATGATTTGTTGCAACTAGTGGTGGGATGGCGGGAAGGGGGTGTGTGTCTTTTTTTGTGGGGTCTGGTTTGGGGTTTTTTTGTGGTCAGTTAAAAGGTAACAACAGGAATATGAGATAGTAAAAGAGATGGCAGAGAAAAAAAAAAAAAAAAAAAAGTGGTGGTAAGAGCTAGCCATGATTACTGGGAAGAATAATCAGAATGGGAATAAAAGTTTCAGAAGCGAATGTGATGCTGACCACACCGCTGTTACTGCAGATTTCCTCATTCACACAGGGTACACAAATGCAAGCTTGCAGGTGTCTGCAGAAGATGCCGCATGCAGAGAAATGAAGGCTCTTTTACTGCTCTTCCCTTATGCCTGCCACCGAATGCATATGGGTAAAGACAAGACTCAATTCTTACATTTCTGCAATTAAAAAGAAAATTCTTAAAAAGGTGTGATGAGTTCTTCAATTTCCCTGAAGAATGAACTTCATTTTGTGACAGTGGCTGAAACACATAAGGCAAGTGTCCTTCATCCCCAGTATTTTTTTTTTTATATGTCTTTTTCTCCACTTAGCCCCACCCTTCATGAAATAACTCCCTCTTGCTCATCAATCCAAGGACAAGCAGCAGCAGGAGGGATGTGATCCACTGAAGTTTTTCTTTAGAGCTTCATTTATGTCCTGTGCAGAGTGGCACTGAGGGTGTGGTAGCGTCTTTTATATGGTTCAGCACTCCTCTGTTCTTTACAAATTAAAAAAAATGAGAAAAAGCTGTGTGGTGCCCAAGGGAGGAATAAAAAACCATGCAAGTCTCCAGCTGAACAGGAAAATGCTCATGTTAAGTCAGCTTCGACTTCACAGATTCAAGCACTGAACAAACAGGAGCGAGTGTTGGTTTAGCTCTTGTTCTCGTGTTCGGTGGTATTTTCTTTCAGCCTCATTTTGTTTCTTTGTATCAGAATCAACAAGCGGCTGTGAAATTTTGGGTTTAAAACAAACGCATCTAAACCCACTTTGCCTGCAGTTGTTTTAGTGGTTTTACTGGTTCAATTCTCTAGCACTCTCAGAAATTGTTCATTTGCTTCTAAACATAACTTTTACTTAATGCCTCTGATGCCTAGAGCCAGGCTGCAGTCTAGTAGGTTGTTTTTCATAGAAAGAACTATTAAATGCTTTTCTTATTCAAATAAATTGAGCTTTTTCACTATTTGAAATTATTAAAAATTAAATTTTACAAGCTGTCGTCAACCCAACTGCCTTCGGCTAAAGCTGACAAATGAAGGTGATGGTGTTAAGAGCTTTTCCCCCCCTTATTATAACTCTATACAGACAAACTATCCTCAGATGCAAAGAGTATACATTATATAATTCCCTGCTTACATTTTACAAGCAAAATCACAGCAATAATGTAACAAATCCTCATCAACAGAGTCTTAAAAATCCTAGGTGGTACAGAACCAGTGAATTCCTTTAAGCAAGATTAGACAAAATTAAAATACTTTATATTAACTTCTTGTATTTTAGTAAACCCTGAATAAAGTAATTTTCAGAAATTCTTTTTTTGAAAGAAACCCTAATCCTGACAGTAAATTCTGCATGAAAATGGGGTCAACAAAACCAGCTGAGCAGAGTTTTCCAACCTTTTATTTGGGGGATATAGGATTTAACCACTTTTGAGGTGCAGAGAAAAGGTGAGCTTGCTCGCTTTTTTCCCTTCCCATTAGACCATTGCATGGAAAAGGTACGTTTTCATCCACACAAGTGTTTACATATTTACGAAACTTTTATGCAGCCATTTTATATCTAAGTCCCTGCTTCTGTGATACTCATCTGTTCAGAATCAGTACCACATGGCTGAGGAAAAAATGGATGTTGTGAACAGCCAAAATGACCCGTGACGGTGGGGCAAGCTCTTTGCAAATGACAGTCTAGTTCGTGAGCATGTCTGAGCCAGGGAAGCAGACCATATTAATTAGGTACACTGACCGGTAAGATTTACCCAGGCATAGCAGTAACAGATATTCTGAGAAACTTGTCGCCACAATGCATCTAGCAGAGATGGACATTAAAATAAAAATTATTGAGCAAAAATGATTTCCATGATGACTCTTCCATCAAGGTAGTTTCTCTGCTGCCAAACACAAAGCTTAGAGACAAATGTATAGCAGCAATAGCTACGGCAATTAAAAGAAGGTTGCCTGCCAACACCCCTTTCCAGAAAAGAACTGAGTCAAAGTATTATGAAAGTAAATGTGTCAGATGCTGGCACATCTAAACATGTTATTGTTTGACATATTCTTGCACGACCTCTCACATGCCTTGATTATGCTCAGCACCCTTTGAGCTGCGCTCTGTACAAGCCCATAGAAAATACATTGTGCTTGTTTCAAAGAGCTTACCCCATGAATGCTCTAATTCCCCTCCATGGATTTTCTATAATCAGTTTGTTCCTTGGTGTTTTCTCACACACAAAGTAAAATTTGTCTTATTTAAGTTACTCCCAAAAGAGCACGGGACGTACTGGAGCAGGATTAGATCTGTCACAAGCTGCTGAAATGACTGTGTGGTTTTATGCAAATCAAGTCCTCCAGGGATTGTCCCAAATCCACACAAGATTCTTTTTTGTATATCTGCCTTGGGACCTCACATCAACCGTTTTACTTTTCCATCTTGTTTTAAAGGTATTGTGTCCGACAGGACCATGTCACTTATTTCACCTTGGCTCACCCTCGCTGCGGGCTGCAGGCACTGCACGGATGCACTCTTCCGCAAGACGAGGATCAGCCCTGCACGGCCTATTCCTCACCTCCTTCTGCTCTGCCCAAATTAACAATCTCTTATTGCAAACTAGACTTCAGGAGTTTCTCATTTTTATAATTCTAATGAGAACTACCTTTCCAGTTTGGAGACTGGAGTATATCAGCCCTCCAGTAGACCTGGGACCAGATGACATACACCCTCTTTCTCTGCTCAGCTCTGAAACCCTCAGCTCTCAGACTAACAGGGTGTGTCACTCCAGTCAAATATTTATATACTGAACTTCATTTCCTTATGCAAGTTCCTGGTGAATGTATAAAAATACAGTAACCACCATTTTAAAACCTAAAATACCCATATCTATTAATTAAGAATTTAAGGGGAGAGACTGGTCTCTAATTGCACAGCTTAAACCGTTCATTTTCCTATGGGTGCCAATTATTATTGTTCTCCTCAATGGCATCTCCGCTGTAGGCTGTGGGGTAATGAAGAAAGCTGAGTAAATAGTGCATATAAGATATCTGTGAATCATTAACAAAGTCATTAAAACAAATATAGATGATTTGTACTGAAATAGGGTCTAGCACAGAGAATGTTAGTCGCCTTGTGCACAGGCAGTCTGTGGTCCCAGGAATAGAAAGCTCTGCAGCCAAGTCTTAATCCAACAGTCTTTCTTTCCTGAGGTCCACTTTGGAGGCCCTCAGTTGTTTTCTTGTGGCTATTCTTACGAGGGATTATTCTGATGCCTTGGCTGCTTGCCAATGAGATAGCTCCATGACAGGAAAGAGACCCCCGTGGCAGGGCTCAGCAGGGCTGACAGGCTGGTTGCCCTTGAGGGCAAGCGTTGGACCCTAACTGTAAAACAAATATAAAGTTGCGGATCGACATTTATTTACTTTAAATACACTTAGGCATGAGCATGACCATCAATGGCCTTCCTGGGCAGGTGCGTTTTCCATGTGTCAGTACCAGCGGGCTGCACACGTGCTATCACGTTCCCTGTAACAAGCTGCCGTTGTCTGGATCCTCCCTGTATACAAACCCATTTAGATCAGGCCTCCATCAACACGTGCAATTAAGCTGTTACAGCCATCACTGCTTGATGGCTTGATTTCTGGAATGGCAGATGGCCCACAGCTCTTACTGGAAACTTCAGCCCTTTTTATTTCAGGGCTCCTGGTTCTGTAACTTTATGTCCTCATGCCTGAAGAGTGAAGCTGGAGTCGTCCTGCGGTGGCATCTGAAATGCAGCCCCACTCCTATTCCCACGCCTGGTGCAGAAAAGTGAGGAGTCCTCTCCCCTTTAATTAAGCTGCCTCAGGTGAAGGTCATTAATTTTTCTTTTTCTTTGAAAGTGCTATGGAATTTAATACTTGAAAAAACAAACCCACTACGATTATGTACTGCTGTGGTAGAAGAGAAGACACAATAAGGTTTCCACAGCAACTATTAGCAGTGATCCAGTGTACATCATAAGTATTATGTGACTTCATTACTCTAAACCATTCGATGTTCTATATTAAACAACATTAATGGGAATAGATTCGGTTACAGTTTTAATACCAAATCCCAGTTGATGTACTTGATGTAAATAGCTTTACTGCAAGCTATAATTCTTTCAAAAAAACCCCCCAAACAGAACAGCAAATAAGTTGTTGTAAGACTTTAGCTTTTATATGTGAGGTTCATTTGTTTCACTTGCAGCTACATTGCCCTTTCTTGCAATTTAATCTTACCTCTACTGGATGCATAAATATATAAAAAAGAATCTCCATATCAAGTACCAAACAACTGAAAAGTGCTCTATCCTTGAAGGCATTATCAAGGCTCTTCACTTAGTGGAAGGGGATATTTTGCCAATGAAGAAGTGAAAGGGGAGTGCAAAGGGATAAGCTAAGAAGATTCAGGATCCCCATAGCCCCCAGACACAGCTTTATCTGTGAAGTGAGGTTCTCTGAATGCAAGATGGTAAGGATAAAGATGAATTCTTGATAAGGAGCAAGACATAACTACAGAGGATTTTACCAGCTGCATAAATAATAAAAGTAAAATTCCTTCAGTCTGTTCAGAAAGTCTAGTTCAGGAGCAGGACATATGCACCAGCTTCTCGGGTCAGCTCTAGTTCCCAAACGTCCTTCCCTACTTATAGAGAAAATTATAAAGGACCAGGTACACACACTCACGGAAGCTGATATCTCAAATCTAGGACAAATCTGGGGCTCAAGGAAGGGCAAAAGAGAAATGATATATTAAGGATATTGGTGGACTGTGTTTGATTATTAATGGAGGGATCCATTCTCCTAATCTTCCCTGGAGCTTTCAGTACTCTAAACCATAAAAAAATATAAAAGCATGCTGCTCTCTTCAACTTTCTCTTAATGTTTGGTATGATTTGCATTTTAAAATAAATGCAATCAGACCCAGACACTTTGCAGTGCATTCTACGGACACCACGGGAAGGAGAGAAACAACTCCACATTGGAGATGTCAGTCACATCCTTTTCTACAAGCAATGAGAAGAGACTGTGCGATGAGAACAATATCTGAATCTGTATCAGGGAGACTACATTTGAAACAGCGGCCCCAACAAGATGAGCTCAGACAACCTCATTACTCTTTGGGTGTGATTACTTTGGTAGTTCTTCTCCTAACTGCCCATTCCTTGTCTTGCAGGGCCTGAATATGCAAATTATTCTACCTCTCCCTGCCTGTACTGTACCAAATGTATTATAGATGAGACCAATAATTTCAAGGCAGAAATAATTTCTTTAGGAAATACGGGCCAATCACTTTCCAAACTTTTTATGCAACTACGTTTATTATTTTGCTTATTATTATGTTTTATTATTTTGAAGATTTTTAATGGTGTCCTGTGACATTACACCTTACACACCCATCCAGAAGATTAACTTGCTTGAGTTGCAGCAAGTATTTCATATGTGCAAATAGTTTCTTTTTACCTAGCTGAATATTCAAGTGCAGTTTTCAGCTACTGACTACTAAAACTCTGCTTCTCAAATTAAATCATCCTTTTTTCCCTGTCAGGATAGGAAAATATAACATATACCTACTATTCATTAGCTTTTTAAAAAATGGAATAATAAAGGACATCAGCAAAGAACCCAGCAGCAAATGGAACAACTGTTCTTCTTGCACTCTAACTATGAGACAAATTGGATTTTTTCCCACAATAAATCTTCACGAAAACCACTAATTTATGTCTTTGGCTTGCTTTCTCCCTCTACTGGTCTGAAATAGAAACTTTCCTACAGGAAATTTCAAGATCTTCCATATTAAAATCTGACCTTTGTATTTGTAATGCAGCAAAGAAAACACGATGCCCCTGGTGCTCATTCTCTGTGGTACTAATGAGTCACATGCCACTGTAGTTCACGTCTGGCCATATTTATGCTATGTCTTCTTAAAAGTTGAGCTTGAATAGTCATGTGATAGCATGAGAGTTCGTCACAAATCCATGATTAATATGTCATCCTGAACCTCATTCAAGTGATGAGCACGAGTTACTGTTTGAAGTTTGCTCTCTGCTAAGCAAAACGGCACACATGAAGGGAAAAGGTGGGGGACAATTGCCACTTTAAACACATCGTACTGGCAAGAACATCGCAAAGCCTCTGAGGTTGGGAGTTTCTCGCTCATGAGAAGCCAGCCTGGATGAAGGCTGCATTCAAGTGACATTGCTACTGTGTTCCTCCTCAGTCGTATTTCTCTGTCCTTGGGCAGCCACGTAGTGAGCTAGCTCAAGGAACTGGTCTGGCCAAAACCTGCCTTCCCGTATACCTCTCAAAAAGTTATTTTTTAGCCAGCAGATTGCACTTCAGTCAGCTTAATGTGAGAGTGAATCACAGCCTGATCACAGTTCTGACATCTCCAGGTTCTCCATTTGTCCTTAATATAGCCTTAATTTGACTTACCACATCTCCTGTGCTCTCCTTCCAGAAGGAGCTGATCACTCTGTCCCTGGTTTATCTTTAGTTTGTGCCTAAAAGGTGTCCTTTAACCTACAGCACCAACACACAGGTGAGTGTGCCAACACTGAAGCCCGCCTGCGTGCTCTGCTAGATCAGGCAAATGTCTATTCCCATGGGACTCAGGGGAACGGGCCGGTATGGATCGTGCTCAGATCAACATACCCTGGACATCCATCTTCCTTGTGATCCCTTCCTCTAACCTACAGAAGAAATACTGATTTTCAGCATGACTCATTGACAAGTTTTTACCTCACTGTTTGCCACTGATGAAGGTTTGAGTTACTGTCTTCCTCTGTCCACAGCAAGAAAACCAGATGATCTCCTTCAGAGCTGAGCTCTCCAGAGGCCGGTGCAGGTGGCTGCAGCACCCCAGTGAGTAGCCACTCCATGGCACCTGGATGCTGAGGTTTGTATTCCTAGGGCAGGAATCCACTGCACTTGCACAAGCAGCGGATCAGGGAGAGCAGAGCCACAGGGGAAGTTTCCCAAGTCTGGGCGCATCATAGAGCTGTTTGCATGGAGAGCCCAGGTTCATTTCTGCACTGCAGGTTGCTTTGCTTTTGCTGGTGCAACCTCAGCAAACCCAGTTATTCAGTGCCTATAAAATTAATGGTTTTTTTTTTTTTTTTCCCCACCACAGCCTGGCAGCCTGCAGCTTTGAGTGCAGAAAAGGGGAGGGGGGGAAAAAAAAAAAAAAAAAAAAAAAAAGAGATTACCAAAAATAAATGTAAAAAACCCCAGCTTGTAAGCACTGTTAGGCTTGACGGCAACGTGAAATGTTTGCTGAGGAGCTCAGAGAAAAAGGAAGCGAAGAGGAGCAGATACTTGACAGTGTGCGAAAGTACATAGACTTGCTGTCAAAGGAGAAAAAACTAGTAAGATGGAAGAAAGAAGCCGAGGTCAGCGTCAACGATGGCTGAGCAAGTGTTTAAAGCTAGTCACTATTTGGAAAGGTAGCCAGGAGTTGGGAGGCAGGAAAACAACAGAGAAGGCCAAACTCATGTGGCCAAGGGAAGGAGAGAAATACTGTGGAGGCAACCGATGAGCAGCAGAATTAGGTAGTAAGAGAGCACATCTTAATGGCAATATTTCACATGCTCTCATTTGTGGGGCTTTCTGGCCTCTAAATAGACACAAACGAGCAAAGGTATGAAGGGTGCCTGTCTCCAGTTAAGACTCTTGTCATATGCCATTCACGCTGAGGCATGTGAGAGAGGGGTCAGCCCATGCCACCACACTGGGATACGCATGCCTGCGCATCCCAGAGCACTGCAGCCACCCAGCCCCATCTCCCCTCCCTAACCAACTCAGGCTGCTCTCACCCCAGGGACCAGGGGAAGCTACCCGGGACCATCGCAACCTGCAAACCCTGGTATTTCTCCATTTAGTTGCAGTAGCTGATGCATAGCCCCTATGCAGCAGGACTGGGGTGTGCAGCCTTCCTCCAGGGGAGCAGAAGAGGCAGGCACAGGCTGGGACTGCACCAAGGAGCTGGGGGATTTTATAGCCCAGGCCTTCCACTCCTAAATGTAAGTTTCTGTCACTGCATTAAAGAGAATTAATTAAACCTGAAGGGCAGACACCACACCCTCCTGGCCTCAGCCGGGCCAGAATCTCACCTCACAGCGACATGGTGAATACACAGACACATTTAGCTTCCTGTTCCCTCTAACACATTTGATCTCACGTTGTCCATCTCTACATGCCAAGATGAAATGGGTTCGCAAGAAAGTAGAAGGAGCAGGCTCTGCTGCCACCCAAATCCCCCCAAATGGAGCAGTTTCTCAGAAGGGGAAATAGTCTTCTGCGAGGAATGGACGTGGCTTTGCCATAAGATGGGATAAGAGAGACGAAGATTGCAGCGGGTGCCAAATCCTTCTTTATCCACCCAGACAGCCAGGACAAGGCTTTGCTTTCTCGGCAAGTGACGGCTGTGTTAAAGCTGCTGTGTGTGCTCATGTACTCCCTGAGGTGCTTAAATAGAGCAACTGGGCACCGTCTGCACAGGGATCGTGAACAAAAACCACACCCTGCCCAGGGTGCAGGTGCACACAGAAGGTCTGGTTGGGAGCCAGCTGGGAGAGCAGAAGGGAAATGCCACCGGAACTGACTGTGCCCAGGGAAGGGACGCAGTGTGACCAGGGAGGGACATGCTCAGGGTGTCTGTCTACGGGAGTGAGGAGCCACGAGCTGCTAAGCTGGGGAGCAGGAATTGTGAGCATGGCTCAGACGGGTCCTGAAAAACAGCCCTGGCACACAATAAAATGTACTCAGAGCTTCCTGCTTGGCTGCCATTTGCTCATTTCTCTTCATCCAATTAGAGACGTTTAATCCCGCCAGTTTAATAGCCTCTTTGATTTCCAACAGCTGGAAGGACCCACGTCCTCTCACCAAGTTAACTTGTGATCATCATTTGGTAGCCCACCCTGGATAAACTTCTGTTTACGCTGCACACCTCAGCCCTGGACCACTGGCAGCTCACTCAGGTGTTGCTCCCATTCAGCCATGGGTTTCAATGGCGTATGCACTGGCATCAAACAGGCGTAACAAAGCGGTGGATCAACTCCGTTATTCCTCACCATGTGCTCAGGCTGCAGAGCGGGTGCTGGCCCAAAGCCGCCCTTTGCGGGCCAGACCCTCTGCACTTCATGGGGCTGGACCCAACCCCATCTTCTCAGCAGCTTCAGTGTGCTTCTGCCTCTCCTCTCTCAGCTTTCTCTCACCCATCTTGCTTTTGGAAATTTCCCTAACACAATGCTGAGCAGAATTGCAAAGTCTTAAGAAAAAAAAAAAAGCAAGCTGGGGGAGGAGGAAATAAAACTGATCCCGTTTCCGAGCACGGCTTAAAGCTGCTTGCCATCAGACCCTGACAGTGCTCATGTCATGTCTGCTGTCTGCTTACTTCTTGAATTCCCTCTACAAGTTACTCTAGTCAGAGGAAAATAAAAGTGACGAGCAGCGCTGACGTGTATGTGCTCTGAGGAGGGCAGGGGCAAAGTCCTCTGTGAGGTTTTAAAAATAGATGTGCTGCAAAGGGTACAGAAAGGTAGACAAAGAGTTTCTTTCCTCCACATGCGGCTTCTGTAGGCACTTTGAATGCTGGTAGTGTCACCACACGGTTTACTGTATGTATTTAACTAGAATGGCAAGGCGCACTGCTAGGCGACTGTCAAAATGCAAGGATTTCATGGTTTGGGATCATTATCTAATCCGCTCCTCCAACATAGCAAAAAAAAAAAATCATATAGCTTTTGCCTTAATCACTTACAGTTTTCTGACATATTTGCAGTAGAAAAATTAACATCTCATCAGTTACTGCAGATCAATTTGATGTATGACAGATTAAGAACTGGAAATACAGTGGGGATGTGTTCATGTTTGACTGGGCATTTCCCCCTTTCAAATCATCCTTCTAAGCTTCCTGGAAACTACTACAATATACACAAGTTTCATGGGGTTTTTGCCTCCCTCCTTAAAATAATAGGAACAGTGCACAATATCGCAAACTCTTTAACCAATCAAGCACACAATTAAGAACCAATTTATGTGTTTTGTCTGCAATTTTCCTCAGCAGTAGCTTTAGTGGAGACTATTGAACAGTCTTGGCTTGGTTAGAAAGATCAGATTTGCCAAGATAGTTGCAATTAATTGGAAGTTGTTCCCATTACCTCTAAAGGTTGCTGAAAAGAAATTATATACTCAGCTCTGCCTACCAAGAAAATGGCATTCACAATTATAAGGAGATGATATCCAATTCATTTAAATAAGTTTTTATCACGGGTTAGTAGAAGGCTGTACAAGACCAATTAAATTTCTTACTGGCATTAAGACAGAGACAACTGTTGTAATAGGAATTCAACGGCATTATATTTAGATACTTATTTTGCAGTGAAAATACATCAGTGGAAAATGGAGAATACCCCAGTTACCAAGTTCTCAACTAATTCATACTAAAAATGAGAAATACACCCAGGAAATTTATTTTAAAAATACACACTGGACTCAGTAATTCTTCACAGTCACCAGTGGATCCTACTGAAAGGGAATTTTTATTTCAGTGCCTTAATCCTAGGCTACAAAACAGGAGCTAGTTTACTGAGAAACTCCAACCAGTGTGCGCATTGCAGAGACCAACAGCAATATTCTTCCTGGGATTTTGGTCATCCTGCAGCAATTTACCCAGCGCTGATGTTGGCTTACCTGCACACCACAGCCAGCCCCAGATCTGGGTTTGTTTTAATGGATCTCTGATGATTATATCACTTTTGTAAAGTAGCAGACATAGTAGGGCTGATTCCTACCCATGGATAGGTCCAGGGTATCAGTGGAGTCGACCTGGCGTAAGTAGGAAGGGATGTCTTCTACTGTGATGCATCACACAGTCCCAGAAGAAACAAAGGAAGTTCCCTCATCTGCCTCATGTTAAAAAGGAATCACATCTTGGGGTGCTGGAGAACAGCAGATGACATCTAGAAGAGGAAATGAATTATTCCTATTATTAGTGCACAGAAAAATTAAGATTTCCGTAGATCATTGCAGGACATGTACAAAGACACTCAAGATGTGTTTGCGCTAACTGTAGTAGAAAGCCTCCCCACACCCCCAACTACCAAAAATGAAATCACAGTTCCAACAAAATATTCAGAGGAATGCAATTATCACCAGACAGGGATTCCTTTCAACTCTGGAAACTTCAAACATCAGCTGGGAACAAAGCAAATAAATGTAGTGACCACAACCCAGTCATCTTCTATTTACAGGACGAAACACTTGACATTATTTTTGCTGAGAGCCATTTACTGTCCAGAAGAAATAGCAGCATTGCACACCACAAGCCAGTACCATAATGAATCTGGAAAAGGAAATAAAATTACCCAACGTCTGGCTGAAGCCAGTGCTATTTATCCATTTTACATAAGCACTAAGAACAGAAACCCTTTCTAGCAACAATTCCTAGCTGAAATGCCTTCAACACCATGTTTTTTCCTAGCTACATCTGACTCCTGCGTTGCACTAATTCCTTGATAAACTTCCTGTTACTCACAGGCATTTTAGTAACCAAATGTTACTGAACATACTTTCCCTAAAACCGTGACAATAAATTCCCAGTTTAATCTATTATGCAGTTTATTTTTGCTGCAGGAACATACGTTCCTTTTATCTCTCTCCCAAGTCACACCTTTATAAATTTCCCTTTCTCTCCTTCACTCCTTCAGAGGAGCTTAATCACCCACACGTTATATTTTTCCTGCAGGAGCACCAGTCTGCTGCTTGTTCAGTTGCGATTGATTCAATCTAAGCAGGGACCTTTTTCTTACAAGGAGATTTTCAGTCCCTCCAAAACTAAGCCCGCAGCACAGGGTACAGTATCTCTCTTTCACCACGCTGCCACCTGCACTGTTCCCCTCCGTTCCTCTTAAGAGAGGATGCCCTTTGTGCAGAGGCATCAAGTGGGTGGGTTTGCATGGGTTTTCCCCCACTAAAGTCACCTTCTAGCCCCTCCATCAGAGAGCCATTTGGTCCCAAAGAAGGACCTGCTTCTCACCTACTCTTTCTGTCCCTGCAGAGCAGCCAGACATTTTCCAGCACTTAAATTTTTCAGCTCAAAGGTCCTGAGGAGTGATCACCGCACAGTCAGGCAAACAGTCTGTCCTCTGGGACCTCCACCTCTGCATTTCTCCTGGGGCAACATGTGTAATGACGCAGTGGCAAAGTTCCTCACATAAATGTTACTTTGCTGCTAGGGTACATGAGACTAAGCATGTTCCTGGTGATGCGACCTGTCAGTCTTAAATCATCTAGATCAAATAGATGTGTTTGCCCTCTCTGAAACACACATGCAAATAAAGCTCCAGGGGAAAAGAAAAAAAAAAAAAAAGAAGAGCCTTGTGCCAATGCTTGAGGGGGCGGAGAGCTTCTTTATCGCCTGGGATTGCTCCAGGCACACAGAAATCCAAAGGAAGTCCTTTTCAAAACCACCATGTTGCTGCTGCCCTAAGTGACTAGCAAGTCAGGGTGAGAATGGAGGAGGGCGCTTCATCTGGGGATCAGGAGGCATTTTCTCAACCTCTTGCTCTCTGCTTTCCCTTTTCCTCCAGAAGTGATGAATAGGGAGAGCAGAGGCCCAGGGCACAGAAGGTGCTCCCTGTTCAGGTGATGTTCCCAAACCCATGGATATTTTCCCTGTCATTGGGAAAACCACTACTACTGCTAGGTGGGTCAATGTGTTAAGTTTTTACTCTGGTTATTGATGGCCATTTAACTTTGCATATCACAAAATTATAGGTTCTTTTATTGGAAGGACGCTGTAATCTAATAAACCTTTTCCTGTGTGTTTAGTGGTCATAAAAAGTGCTTTGCTACCAATCTTGCCTGCCCTATGTGGAGCAGAGGCATGGCACAGGCGGCAGCAGTGAGAGCTTGCTCCTCCTCCCTGGCCACCTGCCCGCCTCCATGGGGACGCCTCTGGCTTCAACAGGGATATTTCAGCTCCAGTGTGCATTTAATAGTGGCAGACACCAAACTGAAAGGTGAAGCTGAGGGTTTGCTCTTACCTGTAAAATCTTTCCTGTGTATGCAAGAGACAGATTTCTAGTTTGCGTGATACGAGGTCATTCTTGAGAGCTCCCGGGGGCTTGAGGGCTCTGCAGGACCTGCAGACCTCCAACTTTGTTTACACATGCCTTTTGTGGAGATGATGTGCTCGCTGACCACGCAGCATACCTACAGATGCCTGTGTTAAAAGCTCCTTTATGCCATGTTTCACATCTATATCATTGTAGACAGAGGAAATGTCATAGGAAAAAGCTTGGGGTGGGAGAAAGCAAGGTTGTATTATTTAGCCTTGAAGCAGACCTCAGAAACCCATCAGACCCTGTCTGGCCCATGTGGAGATGGGGTTTTTCTTGTAACAGCAATTATCTAATGACCAGGTAGTAACTATTACCTACCTACTTAGCATTGTAAGGTTGTGTGATCTAACACCTATTATATTGATTTTGTGATTAATAGCGATAATATGTAGTCATTGTTTATATAATGAACGGTCTATGACCATAGAATAAAATGCAACATTGACAAGTACCGGCACAAGATGGTATCAGGGGTCCCAGGGCTATAAAAGGCTCATTAATGGTCCATTACTGGATGTCAGAGAAATGCAACCTTGGGAGTGGGGTATAGCCAGCTCAGGGGATAACAAAGAGAGCAAAGACCATGTGTCCAACACGTATGAAAAACACCGCAGACAGTAAATTTGATGTAATGTAGATATGCAGACCAATGAAGAAAGGGAAGGTTGGAGAGTGCATTAGTGAACATATAAAATCACCCCAACGCAACGATCCTAAAGCGAGAAGAAAGAAACCGTCATCAAAAACATATTCCTCCAGACAAAGGACCTGGCATGCTGAGATCTTGCCATACATCTCCTCTCCATACTGAAACTGTCGACGCTGACATCCAGACGGGCAGTGGGAAGATGCACATAACACCAGAGAGAAGAGAAGAAAGCTGGTGTGTGTATCATTTTGACAAATCTTTCCGTAACTGGGTGCAGCAAATTGGGAACAATTACTTGGCTTTATGGATGGGGAAAACAGATGCATGAAGCATTTTAAAATACTTGCTTGAAGTCACAGGGGAAAGCCAGCTGTCTTTTTCTTCTGAATGTCAGTCTGGTTATTCACACACATCTTTTTTCCACCCCAGTCAGCCAAAGTTTTGAATTCCCTCTGTTCCTAATAGCTTAAATTTTTCAACCTTTCTTCCTCCAAACTTCTCCCATCAACCTGAATTCCATGGGAGACCAGATATAGACTGGGATTTGGACGTGAGATGCTCCTTCTGCACTGGCTCATGTGGAAACCCCAAATCCAAATAGCCCATCTGCAAGTGAATTCAGATTTAGGTCAGATGACTGAAGCAAGTGTCCCGTTACAGCATGCTTGGGAATGTTTCTGTCACCTTGCTTCAAGGGCAACCAATGTCCAAAGGAATGCCTACAAGTCAAGTACATGAACTATGAAGAAGCAGGGACAGCAAATGATGTTAGTGCTCCATATTCAAATGACACAGCAGATGCAGATGGCCCTCTACATTTTTAAGCGACTGTTCACCTGTGATAGCTCTAACCACAGCTTCACTCTTGGAGGACTTGCAGTTCCTGGCATCCCCTGTGTGCCCACATAAGCCACTACACTGAAGTCGTGAGAAGTAATGGCAGGTGCTTCTGCCAACATGCTCCAAACCAGTGTCCACACTTTGGGCTAATCGAACAGCACAGCTGTGCACAGTTGGGCGGGGGGTGCTGGGCGGAAGCCTTCCTGTGTACCTTCTCAAGGACTGGATGCAGTAACCATCAGGGGCACAAGCTATTTGCTCTTCTTCCCCTGACAGAAAAAGGTGACTCTGAAAGGTCAGAGAAAATCCCAAACCATGTCCTAGTTTGCCCATGCAGCAATCTCACAGCTGGAGGAGATGTGGGCAGTGTTCGTCGCCTGCCTGGTGGGAGATGCTGCATCCAACAGAGCACCTTCCTTCAGCCCTCCCTGCCCTAGGCTGTTTAGGGACCAGGGATGTCTGGAGATGGGAAGATGTTTGGCCCTATGTCTGGAGGTTTTGACTTAGGTTGGGATTTTCTGGATCACAGAGCATCCTCAAATGCATCACACTGTTATGTGTGTACATGAAACACGTCATTGTCATTGTCTCAGCTTTTGCACTGGGTCTACCTGGAATGGCCACCCTGTTCCTTCTGGATGAGGAAGTTAGTGACCATGGTCAGAACTGTCCTTTTGGGGATCAAGGCTTATTCTCATTCACTTTCTGTTGCACAAGCATGGGCTTTTTTTGCAAGGGAAGCATGTGCCTAACAGCTCTGTTGCACCGGGAACGGAGGGTCACTCCAAGTCTTGCAACGCAAAGGCAGCCTGACGTAATAATCTGCCTCTCATGCTCAAAGCTCACTGTTCAGAGGGGCCACTCATGTCCTTACTTAACAGGGAACTAGGAAGAAGAGCTCAATGTATGGTTTCTGTGGAAACAAATTGTTTATATAGCCCCAGTGGACCCAAGTCTGTTCTAAACCCTAGAACCTAAAAGTCTGGCTGCATCAGGGCAGCCACCATTTTTCCTTTGATTTGAGCAGACACAACATCCTCCATCTGTGCCAGAGCCTTAAATCTTAGCCTTAGCAGCATAGTTTCTCATATTATTTTTCTTAAATGAAAGACAGGATTTGTGCTGTCATGTGCAAAGGAGAAAGAGGAGCTGATCTGGTCTAAAGAAGTCTGTATGCTTCTGTAAAGTCACTCTCCATCATCACATGAAGGGATTTATTTAGGTGTTGTGCAATCACAAGCACAAAATGTAGTGGTGTGGCTGGTGTCTCTCCCCAGACTGTGCAGAATTACTCTTTTACTCTTCCATCCTTCCCCCTACCTCCTCCTCAAAGTATTCCCCATTCCTGCAGATGGATCTGTCTATAGAAAAAATAACTCCCCCACACTTTATATCCTTTATTCACATTCACAGCGGTATAGAGAGCTCAATTAAAAATGCCACCCTGCTCTGCCCACCCTGGCTTCTCACACCAGCAAGGTGATTTGAGACACCCTTGGTGAAAACTAAAAACTTGTCAGGGACAAACTTCTACCCAAGTCTGGCAGTCTCAGTGTGGCTAAACATCCAGAAGCCTGAATCCTAATCCTAATCCAGGCCCTGGTAGTCAACAAAGTTATACGGCAGACGTATCATAGCGCACGTGCAACATTTCTCATACAATGCCTTCTTCCAGTAAATGCTTCTCATAGTATCTGGATGTTGTGCAGCCTGTTCTGCTTGGAAGAAAAGTGACTGCATGTCAAAATTAAATAGCAGACTAGGTTTGAGAAAGTTAACCAAAGGGCTTGCGTAGAAAATGGGTTGTTTTGCAGTAGCTTTTTCCTAGGTTATATTTCAAATCAGTTTTTACTTTAAGATAAATAGAAAACATAATTTCCCATTTTTCTAGCATAGGTTTTCAAGAATGACAGATTCACTATTCTAAGTGCTGAGAAATGAAGCTGTTTCACTTAAACGTTAGGATTTTTAGCAAAACTTGCAAAACCTAAACATGCATGCTGCTTTGAACTGCAAATGTAATATTTACTTCACGAAAAAGCAGAAGAACAGGTGGCCCTGGCCCGGCCAGAGCTCTGACAAGCCCAGGGCCCTGTCTGACAGTGGCTGCTAGTGGATGCCTGAGAAAGGCTACAAGAAGAGAGCAAACAGCTGGTGAGCCAAAAGAGCTCAAGTCAGCTGTTTAAAAAGACCAATGATTAGTTTTAAATATTTGTTTTTCTAAAGGGTAATAAAGAAGGGGGAGATATCAAACATGCTATTGTAACACAACAGAGGGTGCAGATTCATCATCCTGGGAGAAATAACAACGTTACTGGGAAAAATAGCGTATCTGTGCCTGGTACAACTAGCAGATGCTTTAAAATTAAGCCTAGGCTTAGGTTCAGCTAGAGTTATGACAACTTTATAGATTGCTTGCCAAATAAATGTAAGGTTACGTATATGTTTCAAGCCAATCTTAAGTGCCCTTCTTTACCAGGACCATTTTAAGATTAAAGAAAGCATCCCTCTATTCCTCTAAACAGGTATCCCCGTCATGCTACAGAGTCCGACTCAATGGGACTGCTCACAGGCTTGAAATGACAGGTGTCGCAAAGTGACAGAGATGCTCAGTATGGGTTGACTTGGATTTCATGTCATTTTTTCCCTCCTGCTGTCTCTCAGGTCTGTAATGCTCTCATGTTCAATGGTTATGAATGTGCAGCATGTTACAGTTGATTAGAGAAACTAGTACCATCTAGGGAAAGCTTTCTTTCCATAGCAGCTCCAAAAGCACCGCATGGTACCAGCAGTACAAGGCTCCAGTGCTTCAGGCTGGTCCTCGTGAGGAGATCATGGTGTCCAAACCTCCCCTCCATCTACCCCAAGTTATTTCAGTGGGAGTAACAGGAAAGCAGAAAGGAGTCCTCTCTGGTCAGTACAAAAATCCCCCATTCCCCATAATGTACATCTCTACACATTCACGGTCTCCTGGCATTTGTACAGGAGGAATGGATTTTGGTCGCTTAACAACATTTGCTGCAGAAAGTTGCACTTTCAGTTTGCAACAGCAGAAAAAAGAACGAAACGTTGCTTTGCGTTTCTAATTTCTGTGATTTAATGGAAATGTTGCGTAACTTCAAATTCTAAAACTAGCTGTGGAAAACCTGAAATTATATTCCTGTTAAGCGAAATGCTCCAAATTACATTTTCTACCTGGAAGCTTTAATGAAGGAATAATGAAATCACTGTTCACAGACAACCACCCTGAAATCTAACATTAATATAAACTTACACACAGTGGCTGAGAATATTAAAACACTCACTAGGAGACAGAAAAAGGAAAGCCTTACAGTTTGGGAAAAAGCAGCACAGTGAAGACTGACCCATTCAAGTCATTCTTCTTTTCTAGTTTATTCTGACAATTCCTAGAATTTAAAAAGATGTGAAAAGTCTTTAGTCAAAGGTGGGATAAAAAGCCAAAATCTTTTCTGAAGCTGACTTTCCTGAGATGGGCAAATTAGAAGTTTTGAAATGTACAGTCTTTAAAGATGGATGTTTCCCCTTCTTTTTGTATCATGGACTTAACTTATACCTCCCCACAGATTTGATACAGTTCTTCAGTAATGACTGCTTATAAAATGTTGAAAAAAATCCTTGGACAAAGTCTTTAAAGTAACAAGTGTCCCCAGATAATTGCTATAATACTCTTCAGAAACAGGCAATTATTTTTTTGAAAATTAAATTTCAACTCATGGATTTATATAAAATATCACCATTTGTTCCAACCTGAATTTCCACACTACATAGCAAAAGGTATTCCTGGGATAGGCTGATAAACGTATGTCAGCGTAGACAAAATTTTAATATGGCAAAAAATAAACACTAGAAATATGCTTAATTTGCTTAATTATCTATGTTATATTTAGAATGTGTATTTTACTTTTTAGGTTTTTCTGACCCCACTGAGATCTGACCACCTTTAATAATATAATACTTTAAGAAAAGAATATTCTCAGTTCCTTTTAGGTAGCAGTGAAGTCAGAGTGGATGGCTGACCCTATAAATTTTGGATTGCTTTTCACACAGCATAACAAGTGGAAAGTTGTGAGGCTTTTCCTGGTCCTGAAAGGGCTGTTTCCTCTCCAGATACTTCCCTAACGATCTGTGAACATAAATCAACTGGGACTCACAGCAAAACTGCTGAAGAGCAGATCTTTTTCTTATGACTTGGCAAGGCTGGTTTAAACACCAGACGGATCAAAAATAATAATTGGAAGAAAAGCAGTATCTTCTTCCAGTGGTCCCCCACAATCTTTTTTCTGTCTCACACACACCTACAGTTTTCCAGTCACATGCTGAATGCTGCTCTCGGCAGGGTTCTGGAGCACCAAGTACTTCCTGTGAAATGTACCCAGTAATTTGCTCTGTTGTGACCCTTCCTTCACCGGCTGTAGTTAAGACAGGGTGGGTTTATTTAGCTAGGTTACACGGAGCTGCTAACCTCTCCAGTGAGTCTCTAAGTGTTACTGGTACAACACATGGGATGGGCTGCAAACCAGCGGTGGAAACTCTTACGATACAGGGAATGTGGACTGGCTCTGCTGTGCCAAGGCTCGCTGTCCCTACATCCACTTTCTAGCTCCTCCAACAAAGTCATGCTCGCTTGAGCCTGGAGGGGTAAAGCTACTCTAATTGTGTCTCTCTTAAATAGCAAATCCGCTTCCAATCTGTCTATTTTTATAAATGTCACATTTGCTGTATGGCTGACCTTTTCCTTTCCCGAGTTTTCTGTCTGACTTGGCATGGGGAGAAATGAAGTCCAGGATATGGAGGACGGCGATGCGGTAGCTCTGGGTTGACATATGCTGCGGAAATGCAGTGCAGCCACTCATTTCAGGCTCCTGATTATAGGGCTGTATTGCAAGTACGTCTGGCAGAACAATACAAGTGGGTGGCACAATCAAAGGCTGAGAGAAACTGGTGCAAACTGGCACATTAAATTGTTAAGTATCCTTTACAAAAGCTCATGGATCAGCTTATTGCAGGACCAGCCTGCTGACTAACAGAAATTTGTCAAAACAGTGATTAAACACCCAGAAACAAAACAAGCCACATGATTTTTTTTCTTCATGGAAAATCTCTCTAAGCATCTACAGGCTCAAGTGTCACTTGAATGTTTCCCACAAGGATTTAAACCGATGGAGCTGCTTGAAGCCTGTGGGTGACTGTATAGCGAGCTCATTGCAACTACATCTCCTGAGAGTCCTCCAGCATGCCCATGACCGAAACAGAGCATCCTTGCATGGCACTAGTGTAAAGAGAGCACATCCAGTTTCAGAAAGCATCTGCAGTGAACAGAGCTAGATTGCAGACACTCAAAAGTCCCAACCGGACAGGCTCTATGGGGCAGTAGATCAGCATGTGGGTGCATGGCTGGTGTTCATATTGTGGACTAACCATGTCGCTGCCTGGCTAGTCTGTGTGCTGGCTGCCCCTACGAGGCTATAAAAGAGGTGATTACAGGAAAACAGCAGCGTTACTGCACTTTCAATCCACTGAAGGCCATTTCCCCTGCAGTTAGAGAGCAGAGGCAGAGCAGACTTTCTTATTGCTTGAGCCCAGAGATAACAAACGTACAGGCTAGCCAATTCAATACTTTAAAGTGCTTTGTATTTTTTAATTTAACACAAATGACTCTTAAGTTCCTCTTTGTCCCCACTACAGCAACAATCAGCTTCCAGCATTGCATGAAATATGCCTTTTCTCAAGCTGTGCTAAAACAGTTAAAAAATCATCACTGCTTAGGTAGTGATTTTGGACAATACCATTCTGGTATTTCCCTTGAGGATCAAGATAAACACATTTTCTAATGATTCCCTTAAGAAACTTCAAGTAGTGAAGCTATTCCTTAGCAAGCATGCCTGCTTATCAAGTAGTCCTGTGGCTTTTGTGCAGGAAATTAAGACACACAGAAAGTCTGGTTTTAATTGGGTCTGTGCAATAACAGTTGCGATGCTGGGATCTCGGACTATTCTTTCTATGCTTTCAGGCTCCGCCACCACACACTGAAATGTGATCCCTGTTTCCACCTTCCCATTGTCATTTTCAAAGACATCATCTTAATTTTGTTTTCCAAACCAGAGGGTACCATGAGAATAACAGCTTCTTTAACTTTCATACTGGCCCACAGCATAAGTGACAGATTAGAGAGGAACAAATATATCCAAAGGCATTTTTTCTGAAAAGTCGATCCTGTAAGTTTACCAAATTCTGAGGTCTTTTTTCCTTACGGCGCCGACGGGAGTTAAATGTTGATTTCCAATGCCCCTGGATGTGCGCCCAAAGCCCTGGGCTGTGCGTACACCAGCAGTTCTGCAAATCAAGTATTTTACTTCCTTTGCCTTGATGTCAAGTGCCTGAAAACAAACAGCTTCTTTCTGGGAAGAACAGCGTGTTTTGCTGCACACGGAGCCACGCATTTTTTTCCACTTCCATTTCAGTGAAACCCTCTCATTTGCATCCAAGTTTCAGAGCTGGGTTTGATCCAGGTGGAATTTCCTATTGGCTTTGTTTCGTCTTTTGACGAGGTAAGCCCCCACATAGCCACCCCCTCCCTTGGTATTTGGGTACCTTGTTGTCTTTCCTATCTCTTGTTCTTTCCTTGGAGCTGCTCAGCACTGCAACCAGCCACAAAGCTGCCAGAACAAGGCTGGTATTAGACGCTAAAGGAGATAGAGAGAAATGCCTTTTTCTTATATTAAAAGGCTGTCCCGTCAAAAAAGGGCTTTTCTAAAATGGTCATTTTTCTAAACAACCACTTTGAACTAAAGGAAAAACCCCTGTGTCCGAGTTTTCTTTGCCTGCGCTGCAGCTAAGAAAGGCGAGGGCAGCCCCTGGCAGCCTTTGCAGCCAGAGCAGCCGGCTCCAGCACAGCGTGGCCGGGGACAGCCCGGATGCCCTGGCAGTCCTGGGGCTCCTGCCCAGCGGGTTGCTGGGGCTGCCCCCACCGCATGAACGCAGGAGGCTCAGCTGTCCCACAACCTGCAAAAAAACAGAGGGGTTTCCGAGAGATCTCCAAGACCAGCCCTCTTTCTTACCCACGATTACAGGAGTGACAAATCCTTCTCACTGGCGTATTTGCAAACACTCTCCTTTAGGCTACACTAGACATAAACAAGCACGGGAGTAACCACTTGGTTTTGCATGAGGCCAAAACCAGGCAGACATCAAAATGGCAACACGCATTTCTATAAAGACATTGAAGATCACCCCATTTTTAGGTTTCCAAAATCCAAATTACACTTTTCTTGTTTGAGAATAACCACACACAAATAATTCATAACTTGTCAAAAGAAAATGTGAAAGGTAAAACATAATTACCATTAGGAAGCTGTTATCAGTATGGCACCATTCCCATTACACCCTAACCACCAATCTGTCAGTCATCTGAACTCAGCCTGCATCAACCAGCCCTGAAGTGTGGCACACAGAGATTGAGCCTAACGGTTAGTACAGGCAGGTACGGCATTCAGGCTGTAATGCCTGTTGTTCAAAGGTCTTGACAATTTCCTTTAAAATAAGGTTTTTTAAAAAAACTTTCAAATGTGGTAAATTTCAACCGTTCTGGCTAAAATTTTGAAGACAGCTCGCCTGCAGGAAAGTAGGGAAGGTTTCAGCTGAAATTTCTCATCCGTTCCCCTGAGTGGTGCTAGGGGGAAATATTTTGGTTTGTCTGTTACACTGAAAGTTTTAGTATTTCTTGCTTTAGAGTAATGAAATGGTGAGAGAGGAGGTGCCCTCCTCTGTAAATGGTTTGTGCTGTCATTTTCCAGTGAAAATGGATAGATAATTGATTTTCCCATGGTAAGTATTTTTGATTGCTTACTCTTTCTGGATATCATAACTTACACATTTATATTAAAAAGTGGCATATCAGAGAAAATGAGGACCTCGCGGGAGGCACTCAGAGGTAAGGCAGTAAAATCGTGTCCTTGCACATGGTGCATTAGCAGGCCTGATGGGTGTCTTTTGTGATGCTCCCCGCTTGTGCAATCCCATTTTATAATAAAATACAATGTCATGCAGTTTATTAACAAATCTGAGCAGAAGAGTATATCCTGTAATTACATTTCAGACTCTGTGCATACATTACTGTCCTTTCCTGACAGCCCACAGCTGTTCTCATTTTTTAATGCAAATGCTTCATGCTGCTGGCCAGTGACACATTCTCTTATCTTGTTTTTCTAAGAAAAGGAGCTATGAAGTGGTCTTATCTGTCTGTGAGTGCCCACATAATTACTTTTAATCCAAAGGACAATTTCAACCACATCTCAGGGAGGAGGAGATGCCTCAAAGCCTGTGAAAACATGTGGATGGGTGGAAGGGAGAGGGGCAGTGGAGCACGTCCAGTGAAGGATGGAGGGGATCCGTCCTACATGCAGCCAGCACAGCCCACGGCCCCAGCGACACTTGCACAACTCTGCCAAGACATGCAGGGGAAAACACAGGACACAAAAGATCCAAATCTGTAGGAGAGCAGGCTTGCTTGGATCTGTTACCAACAGAACAGCTTAAATTGCTGTGGGGTAATCATCATGCTGCTGTAAAAGAAATTAATCAAAAGGGCATGCAAAGTTTTCTGAAGCCTTTGATTCTTACAGCTGTTTAAATCTAAGTGAATCACTTCTGTTTTCTGTAAGTTATGTATTTTGATATGTATGGTCTCATCCCTGGGCTTCAGTGACAGCTGGCTACTCTTTAGCTAGCAGCCACAGACTATATATTTCTTTTTTACTTTCTCTCTGGAGGTAGATGTCATCTCAGGAAAAATATACATGGACCTTAGAGGATTGAAAACCGTCCAGTAGAAATACAGCATTTGCAAAACTTGCTAGCTGAAGGCGGGAAAAAACCCCATAATAAGCTGATTTCCTACTCCTTGCTTTCTTTTCCCCCTCAGATGCTGGTAGTGAAAAAATCCTTTCTAGGAGAGGTAAGATCTTGAGAAAATTAACAAGAAGTGAGAGGCAGCATAAGAGAGAGTGAAAATATTTCTCGTTTTCTCAAGAATGAATAAAAAGCAAGGCAGAAAAGATGAAGTTAAGGGATCTAGAACGAAAAACCCCTGCTTACAGCCACCCGCCAAAGACAGGACTGCTCGTTGTTATCCCAGTGTGCACCCTCCTGCCCCTGCTCCAACCCCATTTGGCTCCAGGGCTGGATGTGTACAGAAAAATGTTAAGTCAGGACCCATGTTATGCCTGCTGGTAGGAACCAGGGGGCCACGAGACTGGAGGGTCACTGGCTCCAGCCCTCTGCAAACGTCAGCAGCTCTGTATGGGGTGTTCGGCTCAGCCAGTCCCACAGCACTCCCAAGCACCACCATCCCAACCTGCACATCTCTGAAGCACATCCTCACAGCCTGATAACTAATTTAAGTATAAAAACTGCTTTAAAAGGCACAGTGCTGGGGAGGGCGGGGGGGAAGACCTATTTTTTTTTTTCTCAGCTTCATCTAGCAGTCGGCTGTGTCAAAGCACGGAGGGAGCAGCTAACTGACACCTCCGAAACCCCAGTGCACTGTGTCCTGTAACTCACTTTTACCTCCAAGACTGGTGACAAAGGATGTTTCCTGCTTGCTCTGCATGGGCAATTCATACCACGGGTCTGGATTAGGTGCAAAGCAACATCCCGGAGTAGATAAAATGCACACACATTTCCATTTTTGTTATGCTACATTGTCCTTGCAGCTCCTAAACCAAAATAATAATAATAAAATTAACTTCTGGCAGTGTGCTGAAGGTGTACCCTCCCTCACTGTGCTGATATTTTGTTGTCACAGAACTTTCCTAAGCCAGAGAAACATTCAAATGATTGAAGAAAGAACCCAAAAAGATTGTTTCAGGGTCAGGATATGGGCTATGTTGGAGATTATTCCATATGAGGTGCAGATTATTAATCTGTGCCATCCCAAATTGCAGCATTACTTTTGAGAGAGGTGATTAATTTTTAAATTCTTCTTTGGATTAAATTGATACAAGGAACCTCTCTTGCTCAAGTACTGGAACATTATTTTTTGGTATTTCTGGAGAGTGCCAAATGAATTTTCTTTTGCTAGACATTGACAACAATAAAAGAGTTGAAAATATTGAATTGATAAAATCTCTCGATGTTTTGGGTTTTCTCCTTCAGTATTGCTCCTTCTGTTTCTACTGTGAATCTGCCCCTTTGGAAAGTTAAGATACTGCATCTGCATCTCTGTTGAAAATATGCATTCTTTTTTTTTTTCCCTGCCACACCTGAAGTGGAAATAGCTTTAGGAAAATGTGAAGAAAAGTCAGGAGCAATCACAGAAAATCGACATGTATTGCATCCCATATATGTAAGAAGACTGGCAAAGTAGATGAGATGCAATTACACTGCAACTTTGCCAGCTGAGCTGGTGAAGGAACAGTTGTTTATAGCTCAGGCAGTACAGAAAATGTTGCCTGCTCAGGTCACAGCATCGTGGGACCCTGGGAGGTAGGAAGGAACCACCAGAGGTCATCCAGTCCAACCTCTTGCCCAAGGCAGGGCCAACCATGGGATCACACCAGGTGGCTCAGGGCTTTAGGTGGTGAGGTCCTGAAAGTCTCCAAGGATGGTGATGGCATGACCTTTCTGGATAACCTACTCCAACATTGGGGTGGCAATTTCTGCTACTGCAGGACTTGTGTTAGTCACCTGCAGCTCCCCTCAGGGAGGGGTCCTGCTTCTGATCCACAATTTCTTGGCAGCCCACCTTCAGTCTAGCAGCCAACAAATGCTGGGGCCTGCCCCGGATATCTGCTAAGAGGGAGCAGGAGCCAGTAACCTGACCAGCTCCCTACCACTCCTAGCCACTCTTTCCTAGTGAGGGCCAAAAATAGGTCTGCCATCACAGAGAGAGATGTACCCTGTCTCCCCCAGATAGATAACTCGAATTCCTGGTCTGATGTTACAGTGGGTGCTTTCTGTTCTTCCCCATCTGTGTCTCACCTACTTTGAGGTGCTCCTCCTAATTTCTCAGTTCATATTTAACAGAGTAGCCAGGCTTGAGTTCACAGTTAAATTCATCCTTGCTACAAATAAAAGTGCATTCAGGCAGTCTGGTGGGTAGGAAGGTGGGTCTTAACTACATAAAATCTTCTCTGCCCTCGTGGTGCCAGGTGAGCTGGGAAAGAGAGCTGGGGTCTATCTCCTCTCTTCTCCTCAAGCTGAGCCGTGGTCTTTCCTGTGATACCCATGGGGTAGCAGAGCTCCTTTTCTGTAATGATAAGTCCACTGCTATGACATGGCCATACTGTGAAATCCTTGCCTACAAGCAAAGCCTTACGGGTTCATGAGAGGTTTTGATGGCTTTCCCCACCGCTGGTCCGTTGGGTCTCACATGCTTAGCACGAGACCCAGGATTTCTCCCAGCCCCTGCTATGACTCAGGTAACAACGCGTATTTACGCTGTGCTGCGGGGCAAGCACTCTGCCACCCTGAAGCCCAGCAGGATGGCAGCTGCTAGTCATCTTGACAGAAGAAGAGCTCTCCCACATGGCCACTTCCCAGACACATTGTCAAAGCCTTCCCACGTACTTAACTAGTGAGCCAATTTTCACCTCTGCACCCATTATCTCAGAGCGGAAAAGTCACGTCACCCTGTGACATGACATGAAATACTCAGCTGAAGCAGAGCCTTCGCCTCAGTTGCCTACATTTGCTGAGGTGGTAGCCTCAATTAGAGAAACTGCAAAATGCTTTTTCAGTATTAAACCAGCATGCGGAATCAGAGTGGGAAAGTCAGCTTCTCACAGCTCAGAAGTGGATATGCTTACCTCCCTACGTTCCCCTCTGGGCCCAAAACAGGTGTTTCTTGCTAATGAAATTGCTGAGATTTAACAGAATTTAATATATACACACACATACACACAGAATTGAACAGGGTAAAAAAGCAGTGAAAAAAGTGTGATGACTCAAGAAAGAATTGTGATTTTTGAGACAACTATTATTAGGGGCCCTGTTCTGGTTTGGCTTTTCTCCTCTGCTTCCCTAGAATGACTTGACCTCCTTCGTTAAATCACATCAGATACCTTGAATTAATTAATCAGAATCTTAAACACCCCCAATCTCTTGTGCACTTTGAAATTCTTGGTCTTCACCTAACGAGCATTTGTTGGGTGATGTTGTTTGGTCCCATACAGATTTCAGCACCCTCCAGCCAGTTTGTATTATCCCAGGAGGCACACGTCAGGATGGCACAGCTAACACAAACATTCCTGTTCTCCCTGCAGGGACATTTCCTCATTAGGAGAGCACGCAGGCATGAGAAACAGGCCAACCACCCCTGCTGGCTTTCCTTCCTGTGAAACACAGGGATGTTTCTATCAACAGAGTGCTGGAGGAACTCTTCGAGATGCAAGGTTTTACTGACACCTTCTACGGCCCAGAAGAACACCAGGATATTCCTGACTGGTCCATGAAGGTACATGGGCGTGGCATCAACACACACAGAAAAAATGACATGTTTAACTGCCAGTCCCAACTCTTCATAATTCCAGAGCTGATTTAATCATCTGAGCCAATGGTTTCAGGGCCAAATTAAATGACAAAGGTGACAGAAGAGCCCATCGCTGCTTCCCTAAATAGCACAAATTGTTCTGACCTGTCACAGCGGATCAGGACGAAGGCTTTATGCTAGCAAGAGAGCCATAAAGATCAAATGGGGATGAGGGTAGGGGAGAACTAATGTTTAAACCCAGACACACTACTGTGACAAGACCTTTAAAATTTGATTCTTAAAGTTATTTGAGGTGGTTTTAGGGATGAAATGAGGGAGTAGCCATCATGGCTACTGTCACCTTGCTCAGAGTCCTACACCACTCCCCCAGTGCCCAGAGCAGGAGCCAGGTGATGACCACAAGACTGGCAGGTGTCCCCTCTCTGCCCCATCTTGGCTCGGAGGAAGGTCCGAGGAGGGGGAGGATGACAGGGTGGTCCCAGGGCACTGCTGATGCAGGAGGGGACAGAAGGGTACCATCATGGTGGGCCCACGGTCAACGCATGTTGCTCCTTCTGTCTGTCACCTCACCAGATGCCATCTCACCAGTGATGCTGAGGAAATGCGGAAACTGAAAGGGAATGCACAAACTAAAAAAAAATCAAGAAGAAAATGGTGCAGGAAATGCTGATTCCCTTATTGGTGCAATATTGAGGACACTGATTTAGGTTCTGCATGTGCTAAGCTCAGGGTTAGGGCTGTTTTCTCTTGCCTCTCCAAGGCTGCCTTGCCCAGGGGACACATGGGCTGGATATCTCAGATCTTCCTGTGCTGCTTGATAGTCCTTTTACAAACCACTTTTCTTCTCTAACTCCAGACAATGCATCTTAATGTTTAGAGGAGGCTAACAAATAACAATAAAGAGACTAATGTAAGTGTTCAGAAAACTGCTTCTGTGCCCACAAACAGTAACCTCAGCAGATCACTGAACAGGAGCTTTGCAATTATGCTCCAAACAAGAGGAATTGAAATCGAAGGCACCAAGCTCAAATCCTCAGTGTGTCATATTTATGTAAATACCCGAATAAAATAATCAGCAGCACTGTTCTGAGAGTCTAGGAGGAGCGGGATAGCTTGGGGCAGAGTGCTGGCAAGACATCTAGAAACCTCACAACCAGAAGCAGCAAACATCAAAGTCCCACAAGGAGGATGGATTTGGGTTCTCCAATTGCTTCATGTTTCACTGAACATGACATTTGTGCTTCAATGTTTTTGAGTAGCGGAGGCAAAGTTCCCCTTGGACTAAAGGTTAAAGGAACCAATAGCTGGAAAACTCCGTTGCTGAGAGACAGAGCTTCTGAGATAGATGCTGGGACTGCCCTAAGCCCAGTGGGCTGGACAAGGGGCAGGAGACGAAATTAAGGCCTTCTGGAGCACTGTCTACTCAGATATTTAATCGAGCAAGCCTCTGGAGCTCTCACTTGTTCATTTATCCCCACTCTTCTTGCATGCAGCTTCTGAGATATCATCTTTTAGGGTTTTTCTGTTTCTCTGCTTCTGTGCAGTTTCCTTACTAGGGCCCCAACACATAGCAAACACATGGGGGAACTGAATGGCCACTATTCAAATGCTTTGGGGCCGTCTTTACCCAGGGAGGGTTATCACAGCCTCCTTTCCACCTTAGCAAAAAGCTTGAGCAGAAACTCGCCCTTGGTTTTGGTCATTAAAGAAAAGAAATGGGACATTTTTTCCTGTGCAAGCGAAGTTAATCAATACCAGTTTTCTGGAGTTATGGTTATGTGAGCAGGATATAGCTCTGGAAGTCGGACATGCCGACCTTGCCCCATGGAGGTTGCCTAAAAAGTCAGTCTAGCCACATCTTGCTGCCCGGGAGTGCTGCTAATCCTGCCATTTCTGAGCCCGGCTACGGAATTAACTACATTGACCTGTGTGAAAACATACAGTAATGCAATTCAGTTCTGGAAACTCTGTGGCCAACTGACGCATTTTCAAAATTAAGTTACCATCATTTAGCATCTAGTTATTTAAGTCCCTGAGGGAAAGTTTTTATTAGTATAGGGTGAAGGTATTCATATTCTAAAGGCAAAAGAATAAATGACCCAACTAATAGTTCATAAAATGATCTTCCCAGCTTGCCTTGAATGATACTGCAAAAATAATATAATGAAAAAAGCATTACAGGACCTTGATCAAACACGATCCTTCAGGGCTAAGGAACCTCATTTTCCTGCATACAGATATGGTTCACTCAGTCCCGCAGGATTTCATACCACATGAAGACATCGATATTTTCTGCAGAATTAAGCAGAGCAATTAAATAGCTACTCTGCTGCTGCACTGTGGAAAAATAGAGTCACAAAGGATCATTTCATAGGGATATCTAGTCCATCCCTAATCAAGGATCAGCCAGACTTACAGTACACCTGCTATGAATGAATGCTTCCCTCTGCAACAGCCCAGGTTGCTATAGGGGCACTAACACACCTAGATCAGGCTTAAAATTCCTTTACAAGTGGTTTCTCTCTTTGCAGGAACGTGAAGTGAAATAATGAAGACCAAACCACTTCCCTTGTCAACCATTTGTTAGGGAACAGCAACAACAAAGTGGTTTAACAAAACAAGAGCAACCAAATTCACTCACGGGCAGTCTGAAGAAGCAGGTTTGCTTACTTTTGAGGTCCCGATATTAAGCAAGTTGCTCTCCAGCCACAGTCAACTGGTGCACCCGTGGTCTTCAGAGGAATGCCAGTACAGTCTTTTTGAATGCTTCAAGCTGAGACATATGGTACCATGGGGAATATGTAATAAAGCAGAGAGAGAAAATGAGCAGATCCTCCAGAAGACTCCCTACCTGCTGTGACTAATATTGGTCTTTCAAAGGACACACACGTGGTGTGCAAAAGAGACAGCAACAGGCACGCATAGATGTGTCACTGTACAGATGTGGTACAGAGCAAGTCAACTCTAATGACTTGCTAGTGGTTTTCGACCAGGCCCAGTGAACTGACCCTTGTGCAGCAGTTTGTGGGTGGTGGGATGCCCTGTGGACAGAGGCAGCAGAAGCGGGCTTGGTCTCCTGCGTACGGTGCAGGTTGAATGCAGATAACCTAAACGCGTACGAGACTCAGAGAAAGAAATTTGCTACTTATGAGCAGCGACCTTTTCTACAGCATAAAGCCTGGATGGACAGTTTTATAAAGTCTGATCGGTCAGTGATTTTACATTTATTTAGATAGACTGAGCTGCTCAAAAATTGAAAAAGTTATGATGCTGCAAAGCCAATGCCCAGTACCTCTAAAGACTTTATTTGGTGCTTCTACCACTGCTAGGTGCTGACACGATGAGACTTTTCCCCACTTGTGTCTTATGCACTGAGGTTATTATATCTTCACAGTTCATGGAGTAGTTAAATTACTTTCCCAGGGTTACATAACTCATCTTTGTCAGAACTGAGATGAGAAGCCAGGTGCTCTCATTGCCACCCCAGAATCCAGGCTCTAATAGCTAGATTTTGTGCTTTCCTGTACTTTACTACCTCCTGCCAGGAGAAATGTAAGAGCACTTCATCCTGCATTACATGCAGGAAAGGAAGCAGAAATTTGAATAGTTGCCATCTGCTGGAGTTGCTTTGATTTATTGCTTTCCAGCCTCAGCTGAAGATCAAACATGCTCTAGAGAGAAACATTTCCTTAGGTTGTTGCACTGTGTGTATCTCTGCTCAATGCTAAACTAAGTCACAAGGACATGAACAGAGAACATTCCCTTTCTTCACCAGAATAATTGATACCTTTAATTCAGTAGTTATAACCAACCACCCAAAAGGTATTGTTGCCTCCATCCACTGGCAGCAATGTTTCATTCAACTAGCTTCAAATTTGAAATGGAATAAAACAATTATGCTTTGTAGTTCCCTGTCTGGCTTATTGTATTTTCTCAGAGAGAAGCTCTCTATCCACTAGAAGCATACCCCTATCTTTCTTGAAAATGTCACACAGACAACAGTAATTTTATCGCATTTCACCTCATTTGTCTACATTTTTAGAAATAAGTTTTGCACTTTGTGTATTTTCATTTCCTATCCAAGTCCAAAACCATATAATTCTTCACATAATTACTGCTACCGTTTCCTTCAGATTACATAATTATTTTCCATGTCTATCTAGCTATCTCTTCATTTGTAGGTTTAATGTTGATTGAACAAAAAGTACTATGCCACCGCTAATTTTACTTCAAAGAGGGATTTTCACACTAGGGCGAATAAAAAAAACAGCGTCAATATCTATGCATAAAGTAATTTACTTTTCCATTAATTTTCTGTACTCCCTCGGCCCCTTTGGTATTACTGGAAATCTTTGGTGTTTGAATTGACTCTGTTCCTTTGCACCCAGATTCGTCTTTGGCTCAGGTCTCAAGTACTGGTAATAGCTGGGAGAGGTAATTCATGGACCTAAAGGGCAGTTTCTGGCAGAGTCCTACCCAGAAGGGTAGGGTATGTCCTACCAAACAGGGAAAACAATGTCAGTAGTTGGATCAGGAAATACTAAAAAATTGTGCAGTTTATGTGTGTTCTCTGCCAATCTAGAATGAAAAGAAAAAAAACATTCCTTCCAAAACAAATAATAAGAGGTAGCAATAATAATAAAACTTACAAGAAGGGTCTGTAAAAAGCCCTAAAAAAATCAGGTTAATGCTTTGCCAGCTACTGTCCACAACCCCACCTTTTTTTTTTTTTTTTTCAATCGCATGAAAAAAACAACATGTGGCTGTAAGTCACTTGTGTGAGTGGTCAGTGTTTTCACCAGCACAAAACAGAGCTCTCAGCCTCCCAGCCTCACGTTGCCTCTCTCAGCTCTCAGGCTTTGGGAGAGACACTACCCTGCCTCTCTCAGCCTGGGTCATTGCCTAAGACCGAGGCAACCCAAAATAACCATCCTAAATGAAAGTGCCACATAATCCTAATACTGCACATGGGTATAACAGAGAGAGAAAAGACTTAACCTCCACACAGAAGGTCCCTACATGCTTATCTGGCAGCTTTCCACCCTTTAGAAGAGACTTTGGGTGAGTTGGGGCTCCCAGGCACCGCAGCGCCGGCCTCACTGCATGCAAGCCTGGCTGCCAGTCCCTGCCACCAGCCCCTCTCACTGCCTCCTTGGCAGGGTCCCTCCATGCTCTTGCAAACTGTGTCTCCCCTACCTTCAGAAACAGGGTGAGTAACCCAGCTGGCTCTTGTGTTAGCCTCCAAGATACCAAAGAGGAGCATGGCAGAGGGAGGGCTGACTTTTCTTGCTTCTGTGCAGCCAGCCAGCCATGCCTTAAAGGAGAACCCATTTTTCCTTCCATTAAACATCTTTACAGCAATGGGACAAACATGCAAAGCACTGATTCAACGTTACTTCCCATCTGCACCACTGACACGCTGAGGAGTGCCGTGCCAGATGGCCGTTTCAGCAGGAACTCTGCCAATGCAGAGCGCAAAAAGAGTTCCTGTCCTCGAATATGTCACTAAATAGCTCTGAGATGAAAGGATGTCAGTCCAGACAATAACAAATAATCTTGGCACTCCAGCAGATTAACTGTTGGCAGTTTGAGATATGTTAGGCATTTGTAGGCAGTACAGAAGGGAGATCTGCTTGCGTAGGGATTTGAAAGATGATGCTGTTCCTGGCTTTTAGGTGGCACAAAGGCAAAGTAATGCCGGCAACATCAAAAACAGTCCATGCTTGACATCCTTTAGCTGGGACAGCTAGGAAAACTCAGGTCTTGGTGCTCAAGACATGGAGCTAATGGAGACCTTTAAAATCAACAGCAAGTTTCCAACTGAAACTCAGTGGTCCTGAAGGAAAGGACTCTAACAGCACACCAGCCAACCCAGATTCTGAACCCATGTATCTTTGGGTCTGACCACAGCTTCTGTCTGTTTCTCCTGGCTCCAGTATCTCACTGCATTTCATTGTCTTTGGGGCAAAAATTGCCACATCATTTATGACAATTCTTACATCCCCTGTACTATTAGGAGAGCTGATTTATTGCATTAAATGCCTTAATAAAATTTGAAACACAGTACTTCTTACCACCAAAATCATGCCCTACAACAAGAATGAAACAACTCCAGAGGGAGCCTCAGGACAAAAATATTCAACCCAACCTTTCAATAAATACCCTACACATTCCATTCTTTCCTCCAAAATAATTTCAAGGCAGCAATGCCATCGTACTGTGTTCAATCAAACACAGCACTGACAAACCTATCTGGGGTAGGAAATAAACTTAAGAATCCAAGGCAAACTCTAGAAGATGTTCTTTCTTAGTTCTTGCCTTAAATTTCCATTTTCTCTGGCAGATTTAAACTTACCGTGAATGATTACAACAACTCGGAGGCATTCAGTTGCTTCATCAGCGTTAAATTCCCAGGAGGAAACATGGCAGAACTACAGCAAGGAGGAGGATATCGTGTGGGTGACCAGCAGTGAGCTGTCCATGTCCCACATGTACACGTTAATTTAAAATTCTGAAAGAAATTCTGATCAAAGCATTAATTGTTGTTGTTTTAAATATTATAATTAAGTCATCGATTTTCATCTTCTGTGAAGTGGGAAAGTGTTATCACTTCAAATCTCTCTTGTTTTGTGCCAGAGATTTCTAGTAGACATGGATCTGGGATGTTAATGTTTGCATTTGTATTCACTCTGCAAACAGCTAAAACGTTCACCTCCTATGAATATTCAGTGTATAAAAATTCAGAAAACATTTTTCACTTGCAGGCTAATGATTGCAATAATTTATTCACCAGAAGAGCTGAAATATACATAGTTGAGCAAGTATCTATCTATCCATCTAGCTGCTTGGACAACTTCTTTAAATGCAAATAAAAGTTGTGAAAAACATCTTAAAGCATTTAATCTAGTGTGAACTTCTATCAGGACTAGTAAAGGTGAAATACAACAGAAGACAGCAGATAGGAGATACACAAGCTATTAGAGACTCCACTTTCCACTGGAAAGGAGCCCAGAAACGTTATGTTTGTGTTTTAAATCTTACAAAAACATGGAAATTTGTAGCTAGAGATTAAAACAATGGAAAAGTGGTGGCAAATCACAGAGGAAAGCTGGTTAACCTTGCAGCGGTACACAACAGGGAACAGCAAGTGTCTCTAGCGTGGGGTTCTGGCAAGCTGATGCTAACATACAGGGCTTTGCTTCCAAGGAAGGACCAGCTGTGTTTCCAAAATCTCTATGGGCACTAAAGAAGAGTACCTTTCATTGCAGGAGGGAGTTTCATGCTAGCTTTGCTAAAATTGCTGCTGCAAGCATGTAATCATCAGCTTAACCTTTCTCCGAGTACCACTCTCTGTGTTATCAGATTGGGGTCAGCCCTAATGCTGCCTGCAGTTAGGAAGTCCTAACCTGCTCCCACAACTCAGCTCTGCAGCTGAACTGTCAGTGTAACTTTAGTTCATGTTAGCAACCTATGACTATCAGCAAAATGCGTGAATTACACATCCTAAGATATCATCATTCACTCTAATTTGACAAGGTGGATTTTTCCCCAGCATAGCAGGCTGTCCAAAGCTTTCTGGAGGTCACCTGGGCCACTGGGAGGTGGTATCCCCTGGGTGGAGTAAAAGGCAGAAGTATATGCTGCTAAAGGAGCTGATAAAGCAGAAGCCAAATGCAATTAATATGCGTCAGAAAAGACGTTTCTAGGAGAGATAGGAAACTATTAATGCTACTGCACAAGCAATTGCTGCTGTCTCATCTAGGGTACAGTCCACATCCCTGGGCACTTTGAAATGTCTGAGAGAATTCAAACCAAGTTGGAATAAAACTATGAGGATAACAAGTAGAGACATTTTGATTGGGGATCTGAAAGATCTGGGCTAAACTGGCCTAGAAAAACAAAAGCTGGGGGAAAACATCCTAGCTGCTTTTCATATGGAGTTTCCCCAGCAAGAACAGTCTGGCAGAGTTGCCTGCCATAGCAGGGGGCATGACGCTGTGGTCCCAGGGAGTCCCTTCCAGCCGTGTGTTCAAAGCATTGTGGTTCTGGAGTGTCCGCCTGAGGCAGTAACTCAGTGACAGAAACAATTAACTCTTAAGAATAAGAAGATGAATGCCAACACTGAACCGTGTTGGAAACAACGCTTGCTTCTCAGAAGCTCAATGTTCTGTGTGCAAAAGTCAGAGATTTCAAGGATAGTACAAAAGATGCTGGGGGGAAAGGACCCCCCTGCTCCCCTCCGACTGCCTGCGTAGAGAGAAGCCCTAAGTACAAAATCACAGAATAATGCATTATTCAGATGCAAAATGCAGCTCCACTAATAAATTTCTTAACATCAAAGGGCAACATTACCAGTAGACTGCAAGTAAGTTGCTGTGATTACAGAGCAATTTTCTTATGAGGTAACTGACTTAAAAATAAATAAATAAATGCAAAGCTGTTTTCCAGGGTGGATGAGTTTGTTCCCTTTTTGCAAACCCTGTGGTGAATTCTAGCAGGACAGATGAAGACGAAACAACAAGAAGAGGCATGCTTCTTAATTACCAGCTACAACATGATCCCTCCGTCTCCACAGTGGCTGTAGCAGAGCATTAGGACATGTTCCGTGATTAGCAGAGGCATCCACAGAGAGCGACTATTTGGTCCTGATTCTGCCATGTGTGAGTGCAATGTGGCAACATGCTGGTGGGATGGACCTACTCTGATCACATGCACAAGGCTCTTCTTGAGCAGACGATTGGGAAGTGCTACCTGAAGCAGCTGGAAGAGAAGACATAACTGGCATATCCCTCTAGATAAGATTTTTAGGGCTGGTGCAGCTGGGATGAATTAATGTTTGCCATTTCTGTGAGGGACTGCAATGAGTTGGGGGACCAGCCCTCCTGAGCTAAATCAAGTGCTGTCTTCTCACGGCTCAGGATCTGCACTCTGATATATGGGAGTGCTCCCATGGGTTAAGTGTTTTTATATGAAGATGCAAAGAAGGTGACAAGAGAAAGAAATCTGTCGCAGCTACTGATGAGTGCAAGAGAAAAAAGAGTCCTTGGGGAACTAGGGACAGAGCAACTATTTAGGTTTCCTTCCAATGACTAACTCCTCTTCACACCTCTGAGCTCTGACTTTATAAGATGTCAGTGATAATAACTGCAGTTAGTTCTTCAGCTGCTCTCAGATCCAGTCTTTTAACATCTCCATGCTTATTTGGATTCCGCTATGTTCAACCTGCATAGTGTCATATGCTGTGTGTAATCACGTTTATTAATTTATCTGGAAAAAGATGTCTTCAAAATCAGCAGTAAGTGCCAGATTCTTTCCACAGTGACCAGCAGTGACATTGTTGCACAGTATTGCAGCTGTCTTTCCCTGTTAGCTAGATCCCCACAATTCACAATGAATAGATTTATTCAAGACAGGTGAATGTGCCACTGTAGGCAAACTTTATGAATATTTCTAGAACCAAAGTAAACAAATGAATATTTAAAGAGGGTCTTTGATATATTGCTATTTCCCTAATGCTGTTGTAAGCAGAAATGTCTGTATTTCTTATTGTCAATACACTACCCTCTTGGATCCAGCATGGAGAGCAGACACAACAGCTAGGCCTGAGATATACTTTGTTAAGTACTTTACATGTCAAACGACATATTATTTGAAATATCAAATGAGACAGTAGCTGCTCAAAAGAGCTTCCCATGCGAATCGAGAAGAGTAAACAGATGGGACCCAGAGAACCTGACATATGTGTAGCCGGTTTATTGCCTTAAGATTGTTTTCTGCTGCAGTACTTTCCTTTGAATAACCCATCTTTTGCTGAAAGACCATAATCTTCAGAGTCTGCTGTGATGGCTCCAAAAGGAGCAGAATGGCAGGTACCTCCCTAAACGCCTCAAGGGAAACATGGCAAGTACCTGGCAAATGTGAATCAAAGTCTAAGAACAGTGTGAAATCCTGAGAAGAGTAAAAGTTTCAGATTTGAGAGGGGAAGCATTTGACTGATCCAAGAGGGCCAGAGGTGCACAGTAACCGAGATATGTCTTTTCACCACGAGATATTGCTCTACTGGCTTTCCAGGTTGCTTTAAACATCACTTGCTTCATCTGTGCCTTTCTGTATTATCATAATATCATAACAGGCACTCTTGTTAAAAGACAGCTTTTTTCTGTCTTTTTGTTCAGTGATGAAAATGTTTATTCTGCAAGCCTTCTTGTTGGTGCTCTTTCCTTATCCTTTCTATCTTCTGTCATATCCAGGTTAAGAGATTGATGGGATAAGATGGTGGGGTTCCTTGCAGAACCTTGAACATCAAAGGTTTCAACAACTAAGCTTGAAGAGTAAGATGTTTTTGCTACTTGTTAGACAAGTGTAGGTGAGTGCTTATCTATCTAGCCTTTTGCAGCCATTTAATACCACAGGAAAGAACTTTTATTTTGCTTTCTGGCTGTGTATATCACTGCATCTGTGAGATTCTTGCTTGTGGTTTTGGCCCTTCTTAGTATGGAATTAAAATCAGTCCATTCAATGCTCACAAAAGCTTCTCCACTGACAACAAGGGAAAATGATGCAGTAGACTATTCTGTAAGTTGGGCTTGCTAATGTGTTTCAACACTTCTCTACGAGGATGCTCTTCATGGTGGGAGGAAAGGGAGGAAGGGAGAGCAGGTACTCCAAACATTGGCCTGTCTGCTTAATCTGCCAACAAATCAAGATTTATTGCTGACCTTGTTCGCTAGGACAGACCAATGGAGTTGCCAGTGACGGGCATGAAGGAGCTCTCATCACAAAAGGCAGAAAGCTTTTGTGTGAATCTAGTTCTCCCACTGAGCTAGCTCACATGCCAACACCACATCAGGGATGCAAATCCAAAGCGAGTCCTGAAGACATCCCAACGCAGTTCTGGTAATAGCACTGGCACATTGCTTGTTACAGAAAAACAGGCCCAGCTGGAAATGCATCAAGATGCTGGTTCCCACTCCTCAGCCCAACCTGGTGAGGCAAATTCCCATTTTAATATTCATTTGTAATGTTTGACAGGCAAGTCAGCAGTAGCCCTTCATCAGAAAATCCAGCGGCTTCCTTCTTGCTTTCTTAAGAACCTTTCTACCCTGCCTTGACCACTGAGAAGTTGTCGGCAAGATGTCGTTATTCTTCCAAGTCACCTCACTGAAACACCAAGACAAGGAACTCTGGGAACTTTCAAACTGGTTTTCTGCCTGTTCAGTTCAGTTTCACTTAATGAATTTTAACAACTTAAAATAATAATTAAAAAAAATTAAACCCATTTAAATATAATTGTCTCCTTCAATTCTAATTGCATTGCTCAGTGAGGGACACAGAGTGCAGAGGAGTGTATATGTAGTCTCAGTTTGCTTTGTGGGTGAACTGAGGGGAACACAGGCACTGCACAATTTGTTCTAAGATCAGTTTTCCCCAAAGTGCAATAATTTCAAATATACAACTCCTGGCTTTAGGAAGGCTGCACAGTGACTGGTTATTACAGCTCCTGTAGGAAAAACCCAACTGGTAGTTTTCCCGGTCCCCCAAAGCACGTTTAGGTCAGATGGAGGGCACCAGTGTAAGAAACAACCCACCTAACGGAACAGAAAGTGGTAGTTTCTCCATACGCTTCCTCTTTTATGTACTCTTTGCCTATATATCAGCAGATCATGGGTTGAATCTTTAGTATGGACTTGGTATGGCCATGTCTAGGTCCTGGGTTTTGGCAATCACCAGAGATGCAAAACTCTTGACTAAACATGATGTTTCCAAAAAGCCTTTTCTAGAATATTTTGCTCTGCAGAGAATCTAGTGCCTCCTTGCACCTCTACTCACATTTATTACTTCTAGATACTCCTTGAACAAAGAACAAGCTGAAACCATACATTCAATAAGATTTTTTTTTTAATGCCCAGTTTCAGGACATGGATAAGTCACTAATGGGACAAGGAATAAAGAAAGCTACAGCAGCAATAGCACAACCAAAATGGAAGTGTTTCAACAACTGATTCATCTAGTGTGGCAGAGTCTTAAGACACCTGGTCCCTTCTTTCAAGGAACTCATTTGTAAAGATTTAAGCAATATGAAAACATTCACTTATGCAGCCTGTCGTATGAAAATCCTGCTGGATTGCAGAATTCAGGGAAAAACTTTTAATGCAATCAGCAGCTGATGAGTTAGGATTTCATTGGAGCCCAAAAAAGCTGCCAGATGAAGTTTATGACTCAGGCCAAAATCTCTATTTTTAGATCTAGTGCTAGCATGCATTTCTGGATTTAGAGCAAAATTCCAGTTGCAGTTGGGGACTAAAGATGAGGTGAGGAAGTCTAACATTAACTCTATCCCTTTGGACCACTGTTGTCTCCATCCTACAAACTCGTAGGTGCTTACTGGAGTGACCTCTAAACCCAGCCAGCGCTGTACCACATACATCTGCCCCTTCTAGTCAGAGCCCCACACTTAACTCTTCTTTTAATGTGCCATTCCCACGTTAAAACTAGAAAGACACACACTAATGTACTGAGTCCAATTATACACCACTCTTCTCCCATCCTTCTGGCATGGATTCCAGCCTGAACCCCAACATTATTTTCCGACATGGTCAAACCAAACTTTAGGGGAAAGCCTTTACAGGCACCAGGACCACATCTAGTTCCCCTTTGCCCCTGGTCCAACGCCTAATCTCAAACGCTTCTGTTATTAGAACTTAAAACCAGTTTACAAACCTAGATTTAATGGTAACACTGGTTTTAAAGATCCTGTCTTCGCTGAAACTAGGGATTAGTGTGGGTTCAGAAGGCGCTCCTGGGCTAAACCTCAGGTTTGGAATCAGCAAAGGCTATGTCAAAGGTGAGCTGGGTCTGACGGAAGGCAAGGATTATGCCTGGGGCTGGGTAAAGGCTTGGGCTGCAAGCTTTAAGGGTTTTCATGCAGTACTGCTGGGCAGGCACTTTGGGAGGCAGCAGTATCAGCATTTTCCTGCATCATCTTGGCATGCTGCCCCTGCTCTACCCAGCAAGATCTGACCAGTGTTTGCCCTGCACATGCTTCACCTGTCCTCTGCCTTTCGCTAATGCCCACATTTCTGAACTACAGTAAGTGCACAGGCATGCTTTCCCCTTCATGAGTCTCTAAGCTGGTTAAAAAGGACATCAGCTAAAAATTCATTTAAGGGAACAATAAGGAAGTGTCTGACTCATGGGTAGGCTGACAAACCTTGGGCAGGTTTTCTCTCGAGAACTGAAATTCCTGGTTTAGTTTCTTGCCAATTGAAATTAATGCCAGCTATAATTGCCCATGAGTCATTGATCCAGCTCTGTGTTGTGGCCACTTGGGTGTATTTGGCCTGTTTGAGCCATTGTGGTTTTCTTTTGTTAAGTATCAAATGGCTTTTATATCGTCTAGCAATGCACTGCATATCACTGAAAAAGGCTCTGGAACCCAGCGTCAGTAAGTGCCTGCAATCATGTCTTTTTTTTTTTTTTAAAACATCTGAGCTATTTTTGAGCTGAACAGAGGGCTGAATGCTATAATGTCTTCCTTCCTGTGAATACACCACTTATCTGATTACTGAATATTGCAATAAATTATGCCCCCTACAACAATTTTACATAACCTGCTGGAGATGCAGCGTAGAAAAAGGACTGTGATTACAATAGGAAGATTACAACCAAAATAGTTTACTTACAAGATATTTTCAAGTCTTTTTGCACAAGTTTTTATATATGAGTGGAACGTTATTATCCTTTCCTTAGTTTCATTATTCACTTTTCAGAGATGAAATACAGATATATACATCCTAGGCACAAGCCTCTGCAGATGGCTGTATCTTGTACCTCATGCTATGACTGTAATTAAGTGGGACAGAAAGTGAAATCAACTCAATCTGATCAGGCCTCAGCTAAAATTTGGTCTCAGGTTGGGCAGAACTTGGGGTAGTTCATCTGAACCCCTCTTGCACTTCCCTGTTTTAATGTCAGATGATACTGAAATACCTTTTCCTCTTGCTGCCTCCTAAGGGTGGGATTAAGATTATATATGGTGGGATCAGCCAATATGCTTTGTTCATGTGTTGCAATCCAAAGTCTTTGATGCAAATGTGCCTCTAGTATCTGGGTCAACCACCTACCCTTTCCTTAAGGAAATCCACCTAGTAAGACAGCAAGCAGTTCTGTCCCCTGGTCTCTGCTCCTCCTACACTCTTGCAACCCTCATCAGGGCTGCTCTGATTTAGGGCAGCGTATTTTTAGTGGTTCTGTGGTTTTGCAGTTGTGATGAAAAGGAATTACAGACCGACTGTGGGGTTCCTGGTAATCCAAGGAGACAAAGCTGGAAATCCAACTGTTTTGTCTCTGTTGGCTTGTAGTTGTATCTGCTTTTTTTAACACACAATTCCTGTTTACAACAGATTGTAAATACATACAATATGGGATTTATACGCTAGGTGCAAGCTCCTGAGGATATTGCTGTAATTTTCCATCAAAAATAGCATTTAAAACAGAAAACAAGTGTTCAGAAGCAGGTTAAATCCAGATGGTACCAGAAAGTTGATGCAGTCTTGATTTTAAGTTTCCTCCCTTGAGCGTGTCTGGTCTGCCAAAATTAACAAGAACTAACCAGCATTCATCTTAGGCCTGGATATGAAATAATCCCCTTTTTGGTCCCTAAAAGTCATAGATTCAGATACATGGGGTACACTGCCCATAAGGGCACACCAGCCTCAGGGGTAGAATGACAGCAAAAAGGCCCTGGGGGAACCCCAAGTCAAAAGCACATCACTGTACAAGGTGGCACCATGTGGGCTTTGCATGAACCAAGTCTGAAAGCAATTCAGCTATGCTTGTGCAATGTTGCACAGACCTGCCATGGAGTTAAAGTGTCCCATGAGTACAGCTACACAGCTTCTGTGCCAGAGCGGGTACCTCTGCGTGGTTTGGTGTTGCACTGTGTGACATTACCACAGAGGGATGAAACAGCCTGAGGGATCTCTACACAAGAGCAGATAACTCCAAAGACCCTGCACATGGCAGTCACTCGCCTTACCAGGGACCAACAGTATCGCAAGAGAGGCAGAAGAGCAGCACAGCTATGAGTTCAAATCTGTCCACTTTAAACATGATTCAGAAGTCATGATTAAAAAAAAAAAAAATCACTTAAAACCTTCAAACGGAGAAAAGGTCAACTTCAGTGGATAAATGGCTCCTACAAACATTTCATCCATTATTATTGTGGCAATCCTTTCTTAGACTTTTAGCGGTACTTGTAAACTTTGCCTTGTTCTGTGATGTGAAAATGCTTTATGTGTCTCTCTTACTAGTTACTGAACACCTGAGAGAGCAGAAAAGACCAGCCAAAAAAACCCAGGTGCTTGGAAATTCAAACACTGAAGAGCAATAAAGAAATTAGATGAGTGCTACCATTTATGATTTTAATTATTATGAGCTAATTCAGCTACATCCCGATAAACGGGAATTGCCTTGCCTTATTCTAGCAAGACATAAGCTTGCCCATCCCCTGTGAGGACTTACGCTAGACTACAGAGAACAGACAGAGTGCAGGAGCATGAATTCAATACTTGGTTTAAGGCAACTGGAGAAAAATCATCATAAACCTGATTCTCACAACTGTGTATTTCAGGGAGAGTCTGGGCATTTCCATCCCTTCCATGAAGTCATGTGCCCATAGCAAGATTTCAGAGCTTCACTGCCATGTTACAGGATGAGAAGCAGCCAAGAGAATTATGTCAAACAAATTCATGTCGTTATAAATTACAAAGTAAAGCCCACAGCAGTATCTTTTTCACAATAGCGTGATGATCCTGTCTGCCAGAAACCAACGTCATTGGTAATGCTTATCTCTCAAAGCAGTTCTATGTATCAATTTATATTTCAGGCGCTATCTTGCAATTAAATTTCTAGGCTTCAAATGCCTATTTTCCACTCCCTCCCCACTTCCAATTCTATGTCCTCTAAGATTAACAAAACCTCCTCTGTGCCAGCAAATTAATCACAATACAAAACTAAACCATTCATTAGAGCTGCAGCACACCACAACTGCCATTAAAAACTCAATATTGCTATTTTCTGTCTTTAATTTTATGGTGCTGTTTGCAGCAGCCTCTCCTCTAAGTATATGCAACAGCACAATAAATACAGTGATAAGCCCTGAACTGTGATGGGTATTGATGTGCCACGAGCTTGCAGTGTGTTACAACACCAGAGCCCTTGTCTAGGGGCTTTTTGATGTCTACAGTGTGCAAATTGTCACACACATCAGTTCACGCAGGATTTGCCAACACCCCCCTGAAGCATCCCACTAGCCCGTGTTCACCGATGCTTTGCCACAGAGGATAAGCAGAGATGCAGCTGCACTGCTGGCTTTAGCAGTGACCTTGCCAGCGCCCTCTCTCGCTGTCCAACCGCTCTTTTCTGGCCTTTCCTTCCCCCTCTCCTTCTCCCCCAGAAAAATCATTGGTCTTCTTCCTTCCTGATCCTTCACCTCTTTGGAAAGAACTAGCTGATCTAGCAAACAGTGATGAGTTACGCAGGATCTCCTCTGTCCTCTATGCCAGGGTTTTGTAAGCTGGCTGGTGGCAGGCTTGGGCATGGGTGGGCTGCCCTTCCTACCTTGGGGTGAATGTCCTCTGGACATTCATAACCTGAGCTTCTCAGAAGATTTCATTTTTTAATTTAAAATTTCTACTTTTTTGTATTGTTGTTAGGAATACATGGAATTTTAAACTTGTTCTGCAGAGGTAATGGTGTAGAGCAAGAGACAACCTTGCATTTCGTATAGGAGCAAGATGGTCTCCCATGCTTATATAGAAAATAATGAAAAACTTTCACAGTTTTGGACAGTCAGGATAAAAATACGGACCATGTCTTATATGCCTGCCTCTGTTCAAAGGATGAGCTCCTTCACCCCAGTATGGAAGCTGAAGTATATACGATGGTACCCTGCTCCTAGACATCTCATTTCACATTCAGCAAAGAAACAAAACAAGAAAGCAAAACTGCAGCCCTTAAACAAAACATGGACGTTGGCCTTCTCAAGGACTGGCTAGATCCTTGGGCAGTCCACAGGAAAATGCAGCAACCCTATCAACAAATCTCCTCAAACCCTGCAGTTTGCCTGAGTCAGCTATTGCATTAAGCACTGGAAGGAGCCCTCTGGCTTATGTACCTCTGACGTGCAACTGAATTATGCATGATTTTAAAATGCAAAATGAACCCTGGCCTCCAAGCCTTGCTGCATTAAGAATCCCTTTATATAACTTAAGCTTAAGCAATAAGGTCTTAACCTGAGGGCAGCAGAGCTTTGATCTTAGCCCCTATAAAAGGCACCTGGGCTGGTGTAGGCTGCGGTCCTGACTTGATGAAGACAACGAAGCCAGAGCTTTGCTGCAGGACTCTCCACCACGTCCTGCTCTCACCCCGAGGCGCAGAAGGCAGATCAAAGGCACAGCAGGAGGTACAGCCCTGGAGAGTCATTTCTCTCCTCAGAAGCTGTGGGAAGTCACCAGGACTCAGGCAAACTCACCTCTCCTCCAGGAAAAGCACCTGCCATGTAATTTAAAGCACCTTCTTGCCTTCCCCCACTCCTTACCTAAATGTGCAAAGGGAATGACAATGAAACTGCCAACGAAACTTGCTTTTCCATAGCACACAGATCCCCAACTCTTGTTTACAAAATAATTGTGTTAATCTTGTAGCTTTCTTGCTCAAAGAGTACAGAATAGCAAATCAGCTCAAGCTTTCAGATCTGAAATACAGTCTCCAGCACTCAACTGCTCTGATTAAATATACATCAACTGTACTCACGCGTTACTAGCAACCTCAACTGCTAAACAAAACACTTCCTTACACAGTCCTGGTGTGTATTTTGCATGTTGTAACTGTATGTGACATATTAAGTTGTGTAATGTTATAGCTCTGTCTATGAACCATAGTCATCCACTTGGCTTTCTCATAATATTCCATATTAAAACCTACCCCGAACCACAGGGGCATTTCTTGTTATGCCCGCAGGAATAGCAGCACATCTGATGTGTTTTGCTCTCATGTACACACTGGCTTTTTCAGCTTCACCAAATGCTTCAGGTCCTGAACAAGGACTCTAGGACTCATCAAAGAGTTTTTCCTGAACTTACCAGCAAGGCTGTAACAGGTTTCCTCTGAAAACCAGAAGCATTGGCACTAAGCAACGGCACGCTATGGTAGCCATTAGCTGCAGCCCTGCTCTCCTCCAGATTGCGTCTCTGCCTCCCGCTGCCCACCCACGCACTCGTAGCCTGCCAGGGACCCAGCACTGAGGCCGTGCCAAGCAAACCGCTTCTCCCTGGGCACGCTGCGGGATCTGCTGGGAAGCTGGAGCAGCATTTAGCTCCCCGTGTACTGTCAGGCATCAAGACCTCCAGGGTCCTGCTCCACTGCCTGCATGAGCACCCGGAGCTGGAAACCAGAGCAGAGCAGGGAGGATGCCAGGAGGGGAGAAGGGACAAGCGCAGGTGGCAAAAAACTAAGATTAAAGCTAAACTGATTCTTCATGAGAGCTTGCAAACATAAATCAGTCCTCTCGGATGGGAGAAATATTACAAAGGGAAAACAGTGATCATTATCCCAGTGCTGGCATGCAAGGAGGTGCCAGGGCGCTTGCTTCGATCCTGTGGCTCTGTCCTGGGATGGAGAACCCGAACAGTGCATCAAGAATATGGCAGTGGGATGGCTGGAGGCATCTCTACCTGCCTACCCAGCTGCAGCTTTCCTATCCTCTGTATTTCATTCTTTTCTCAGGGAACAGCTCTGTTTCCTTTGGTGATACTTGTGATACTGTGATTATTATTGTTTTTTCTATCAAAAATCTATCAAAATCTATTTTTTTTGTCTATCAAAAAGATCATCAAAGCAACACAGTTTTGTCTTAGACTTTTCCTACTCATTTGTGTGTGTGTTTGTATACTTGTGTGTATCTGCAGTAAAGAAAACAGAAGCAAATTAGTTGACCGTTACCTTCATTCCCTGTGCACATGCATGTATTTTACATTTTTAGGTAATGACTTTCTTCAGATACCGGTACCACACAGAAACAAGATCTGGAGCCAAAATACCCTTCTGTTAGCACTGGCAGACTAGCTACGCAAAGGAGCTAACAGCTGCATACTACATTTCTTCAAAATTTATAGGTTGCTATTAAACCAGCCCTGTCACGGTGTGGGTGGCTAAAAGTTTAGGGCTTTCCTTATTTATTTTGATTTCTTCAAACTTTGCAGATTCATTTTCATTCTTCCTTGGGGAGCCACATTTTAAACCTCTCTCGAGGTGTGACGCAGCACTGGAATCATACTTCTTTAGCAAGGCAATAACTTCTTTCCTGACCATGCTCCTCCTTCCTTCTCCCCAGCACATGCCCCTGCCTCCCTTTCCCTGCCTACACAAGGAATTTCAGGGTTGCTTTGATGGCCTTGCTCTAGACATGGGGAAACAAAGGCTCAGGCACCACAGCTTGAAATCTGAAGCTGTTTGGTGACCATGGCAGGGATAGCAAATGTTTTGGCTTCTCTAGAGCTCAGCTCCTCACCCCTTGCTCCCTGCTCCCCTCCCACCCCTTGCAAGGCAGAAGAGGGCACAGTAGTCGTACCATGCCCATTGTCCTCTTAGACACCCAACGCCCCCTCTTCCCCTGGGATTTTGAGAAGCTAGGCTACATTGGTGAAACAAGGAGCACATGTCTCCCTCTCCTTCATGGCCCTGACAAGGTGGCATAGGGTCAAGTCATAACCTTATCTCTAAATCTTCTCTAAATGAGGTTCTGTTCAGATTCTTTTAAAAACCAAGTGTTGCCCTTAAATAATTCAAGGAGGATCCCAGAAAAATTTTGCTGGTCAAGCATTTTCCAGGCTGGCCTATGGCTTTGGGCACCCAACTTAGAGCAGTTTTAAAGAGGCTGATTTTCAGAATGGGCTTAGTACCCACTTTCTTCTGAAAATCCTACTCTTACAAGTGCTTCTCAGGAGGGAAAGTATAAAAATACCCAACCTGACCAGTGTACTAAGAATCCCAGTCTTGGTGCCTATTCTGTCTCCAACCGATGCTCAGATGGTTGGATGCTCAGAGACACAAACAATTTCTACGAGCCAACAAAAGCCCCCATGACAAGATGTGCTACTGCAGAAAATACTGGGTTCAGAGCCCTGGAGATTAGAAACCATTATATAGTGACAGCTCAACTTTTGCAGTGGAAGCAGTAAAAAGCTGTTTCGCAAAATAGGTATATCATAAATACATTTCCTACCAATCGCCATGAAATCAGTCCATAAGTGGATGAGGAGATCTTCAGACACAGCTCCACTGATCAGCTGTGGTCCAGTGCTTTGCTCCTGATGTCCTAGCGGATATGTAGCTTTTGGACAGGAAATATTCCTGATCAGCATGTCTTTTTCCATGAGCAGGATGATTTATTTCTTAGTAGCATCATATGTTTCCTTGCTTGGGTGCTGTCTTCCATGCATCTCCCAGTCAGAGTACCAATCAAGCAGAAATTGCTCGAGACAAAATCTTGAACATAAAAGCAGCAACTTAGTTCCACCCAATCAGCAAATTCCTGTTTATGGTTGTATACTCTTTGGTGACTTCTGTTCTGTATTTGAAATAACCTATTGACTATGGTGAACAGAATATTTTATCATCATTATCTGGACTTTGTTCTTTCTGCACCCCAAAGGAATTGCACCTGAGCTTTCAATATGTTTTAAAGTTCAGCTGAGCTAAAAATGGTCAAGATCAACATTGGGACTTTAGAGAAATCACTGAAAGCCTTCCTGGGGCTGCAAGTAATATTAAAAGCTGTTATCATTGTTTAAACTCTGTTGATGAACATGACTCAGCCCTTTCCCTGAGACTGGTTCAGAGTTTTGCATCCTGTCAGTGTTGAGCAACATAGTGCCTATCTGGTCTGCTTTGTTTATGGATGGGCTCTTTGGATTAACATTGGAAAGAAGAGATCTGCATGAACAACTGTGCAGAAAAACATGAGCCTGTGCTCTCTCTCCAAGCTCTGTGCCAGCCAGAAATACCAGCCAAACCAGTGCCAAACTGGAGACTGTGTGGCTGTATCAGCATGGCACCAAGCTCAAACGCTCTTTTCATGAGGGCTTGACTTCCATGGCCTATGATTAGGCAGCTGGATATTGCATATTTTGAACTTAGCAAGGCCTTTGGCATTGCCTCCTACAGTCTGCTTATAACCAAACCAGTGTGGTTTCAACTGGATAACTGGAATATAAGGTGGGTGGAAACCTGGCTGCTAAAAGGGTTGTGACCAGCAGAATAAAATCCAGCTGCAGCCCACTGATACTGGGCCAATATTGCTTCGCATCTTTGTTAATACCAGAACAGGGGAATGGAGTGAGATCTCAGCAAGTTCACAAAACGACATCAACCTTGGGGAGCAACTGGCATGCTGGTAGGTCAGGGTTCAGAGATCTGAACAGGCAGGAGAGAGGGTGGATGGGAACATCATGAAGTTCAGCAGAGACAAATGCAAAGTCCTGCGGCTGGGATGTGATAACCCCCTGCAGCACCACAGGCTAGGGCTTGCTGGCTGGCAAGCAGGGATCAGTCCCAAGTGGACTAAATACAGACCTGGCTTCCTGCACTCCCTGTGAGAAGAACAAAGATAGATGGGAGAAGAGGAGTGGAGGTGCTATGGCACTGCTGTCCATGTCCCTTGCACAGCCCTTGGCAGCTTCCCTGGATCAAGAGACAGTTCCCTCCCTCGTCCGGGGCAAGTCCACTGCCAGCTGACCCAGGCGAGGAATCCCTCCTGGGGGATCAGTCTGCTCCAGCAGCAGAAAGAGATGTTTGTGCCTGCGATTTCTGTGAAGGCTCAAGTCTTCTACTATTTGTTACCCAACCTGAGGGCTCTGTGTCCTGCACCCTTTTGCTTCACATGGAAAGGCACAAGGCTTCTGCTGAAATTTTGAGATGACCAAGGCTCGATGTAGAGCCTCACAGGGTGTGAGCTCAACAGCTAACGTGCTAACAAAGACTTTCATCCGAGGATACACAAGAGGACTAATAAACGTGTATGAGCTGGCTCACGGCCCATCCGGTTATTTCAGGCAGAAAAACTCAGCACTGACATCACCTTCAAGTCTGCAACTGAATTAATATCCCATTTCTCATCCGAAAGATTTTGAGGTCACTGAAAACGTTCAGTCTTTAAATTGCATGACTACATGATTTGCTTTCCTCTCCTCTTTCAACCTTGGGATAAAACACTTACTGATATCTTCAGTATAGCTCTTGCTTTGTGACTCCTCTCAAAATGCAGCGAGTTGAGCAATGGTATACCCCTCTGTTATTTACTGCTATCAATTTAAAACACTTTTGTGATATTTCAGAGAACTTGTCTTTTACAACCTCTTCCTCTATCTGAATAGCAATTTGTTTGGCTCATTACTTAGGAAAACACTTGGATGCCAAATATACTACTTCATAGCAGGGTTAAAATGTACTCAAAATTACATTGCTCAGTTATTAGTAACACTAACATATATTGAGAGAAAATTACATTACTCTGTTATTACTAACACTAATGTATATTGAGAGCTATACTTACATAAGCAGTTGGATAAGGCTTAACCACACATGCTTTTGTGCAGAAATCAGATTCTGGTATGGAAAAATACTCTATTTTGCATTCAGAAGAACTGAGTATTTGGCTGTAGATGAAATGCAGTTTTGTTTTGTAAGCAGAGGTTAGTAATTATCAGCCTTGCCCATGGCTGTTTCACTGGAGGTAGGAATATGAATATATTCATATTTACTGATGCTTTATAGGGAATTACAGGTCATGCTAACACATATAAATTAAGCTTCTTTTTGAATTAATTGCTATAAACGCAGACAACTTTATCCAAAAGTCTCAGCTAATTGTCTGACATAGAAATATATGGGAACTTCCTCCCTTAATAAAAAAAAAAAAAGAATTTTGAAATTTTTTTACAACAGACCTATTTTCATTTTCTGTCATCACGCATCTCCTTTGCCTTCTGTCTTCCTCCTCTGCTTGTGCCTTCCCTCTCTCTGCCCCCCTTTACCTTTCAGAGCTGCAGCATCTGCAGCACTACCCACAGCTGAGCTTCCCCATAACTGGCTCTAGGGGAGCCCGTAGCGGCTCACCCTGAAATCTCGAGTGTGCAGCAATTGCGTTTGTGCTGGCGTTTCAAAGCAGGAAGCCCAGAGAAAGGTTCAGGAGAGATAAAAAGCTAATGAAATGCCACGGTAGGAGGAGTAAAAATAACTTCCTGTGGGTGTGAACAATCCTTGGCACACCAGGAACGCTGAGAAAACCAGTGCCAAGGGATCTCTACCTCCCCACATCCAGCAATGCTAAACCTCCCCACGGAGGTGAAAGTCACTGCCTGTTATTTATAATTAACGCCTATGCTGCTGCAACACCTACGGGCTCTCGTGAAGAGCGACAGCCTCCCTGCGTTGAGCAGAAAGCTCATTCCTGCCCCGAGGATCTTGTTATAGCGTATGTTTGAGATGGGACATGTCCATGGGGCAGCCTGGGGGACAAATGCAGGGAAGGAGAGGCAGTGCCGCCCCGTGTGACGCATGCCAGACCTCTCCAGACAGCTCAGGGTTATCCAGATTTGTGCAAAGGGCAGAGGGAGGTCTGCTGGAAGAGTTTTTGAAAATCTGGCTTCACTGTCATTATCAGGGGTTTTCTTTTTTCTTCTCCCCTCTCTTCTCCACTACAAAAAGCAGCATAGGAGAAAGCAGGAAAGAATTTGTTTGAAAATTTGGCAAACAAGTGATAGCAGATGATGCTCTCAGCCGAGAGGAAGCAGGGGGATACAGCTTCCAAGTGTTGAGGGATGGGGAGGGAAATAGGATGTAAAAGGTCCTTGGGTTATAGCGACCCCAAATCTTTCCCCACTGGGAGAGCCCCCCTGTCTGCAGCCAGCACCTGCAGTGGGGATGAAGGACAGGTCCCTGCTTTGGGAGGAGAGATTTCTTCCTGTGCAAGTGGGGGGATCCTTTGCCCTATTGGAAAGAAAGTGGGAGGCTGCCTGCCTGTTCCCGGGAGCCTGGGCTGCATTTCTTACCTCTGGCCAAGTAAATAAGGAAAATAAGATTCGCATATAATCAGTACAGTCCTTGATGCCCACTGAAGGCTTTAGGGACTTCATTTGGGCATTATCATGCATCCCATTATCACACTAAATCTCAACAACTCCGAAGAAGTCAATATTCAGTTAATATTTATTACATCTGCATCTTTGCTAAGGAAATGCAGATGAGGTTTTCTCTGCAGATCTAGCTACCAGCGGAAGATTTCAGTGTTCTTTACATGCGAAAATGTAGCAATGATATCCAGAGAGATTTTTATTTTAATGATTTTTTTTTTTTTTTTCTCCCTGTCTTTCATTCTTTTTGCTGAGTTTCAACCCTTCCTCTCAGGTCAGGACCTCAGTCAAAGCACAGAACTAGACTGTCCTATAATTCCTTTTGCCGGCTCCAAAGTTAAGAAAACTTCAGAAGGCCAAAGAGAAAAACATCAAAGAGAAAAGTGAAGGGGAAAAAAACCCCAAACCTACTCGTATTCCTTTTATTTCACATTTAATGACAGAAAGGGAAAGAAGGGGGCACAACAGGAGCTCCTGTTTTGATGAAAAATCTATAGGTAAAAAAAAAAAAAAAAAGTTGCTCATTTTAAAATACTTCTGAAGGGAAATTGTTGACCGCTGCTACAGAAACATGCCTGTACTTCTTGTGTCTTAGTGGCGCGCATGACGTGCTGGCTGTAGCTGCATGGCATCGGTGTGACTGGAGCTGCTGGGGACTGTGAGAAACCTCTGCAGTGCCACAAAACTGCATCTGTGCTTCCAAAGAATAAAGAAAAAAACCCTGAAAGAAGCAGCATATGGGACATATGCCTGGTGTACAGCACTTTCACAGCCAGAGAAGAAGCAATTTTTGCTTGGGCATTAAATCTGCTCTCTTTTACTGGCAGTGAGGAAGGGTTTGGGGTGAGGAGCTGGTGAAATACAAGCTGTTTGGTGTATTCATGCTGACAGTGCCAGCCAAGCTCTTCATTCTCCTGTTCCTCTCACTCCTGAGACCTCCACACTCCCTTTACTCGCCTCCTCCCACCAGCAGACGGTTTGAGGTCTGGGAGCCTCTGCAGCATTGCAATCCCAGTGCCGCAGCCGTTGGGAGGAAACATAGGTGGGGAATAAATGGGGACCTTGCTAAAAAAAGATGAACCTGACACCAAAATAGCCTCACCCGATGTAAGGCAACCCCAAATGATGCTGATCTCCCAGCTACTGTGAGCTCGAATGTGAGGGGAAGGTGTCTGGCCATATGTTGTCTTTGCAAAGCTGTGCTAATGGTCACGTTCAGAAAGAGGTTCCTGAGGGTAAAGGCAAGGAAACCACATCTTGTCTTCTAGCAGGGAAGGGCTGCAAAGTATCTTTAAAACCAGAAGGAAACATGCAGTAGAGAACTGCTGCTGCAGATGAGAACAATTTTAGGTGTCTGCAGACAACCAATAAATTCCCTGGTTTTAAGTAGAGGAGAAAAAGGAAGGAGGGAGGAAGTAGCTCTAGGTGGATCCAATACAGGGAAAATTGGGTCTTTCTCACTGCACAGCAGACAACAGCTGGCTAAACAAGCACACATGACTGGTTGGAGAGCTGGCAGCAGCCCTGAATATATGGCTTTTGTCATTGGGCGGGCAATTGCCTTTCCAAACGTGAATCTGTCTTGGCCAAGAGGATTACTTTTGGCAATCAAAAGGTGTAACAAATAGACTCAAAACCAAAGAAAAAGCGGTAAAAGGAACATAGCGATGTGGTAAAAAGGTTTTTGCAAAAATGTGGGAGGCTGTGTCACTCACAAGCAGCAAAGCCACCACCAAGCTATGCAAGATAACTGCAATATCAGTAAATTACACATGCTGTACCAGCATGCACACCATCCACCTCCTACCTTAGACACGGTATCACTGTCTCTCCGGGGCATGTGTTGCTGTGGCTGGTTTCTTTTGCAGCTTGGCTCAGGCTGATTTTTTCCCCCAGAGAGCCACAGACCCAGCATAAGTGGGAAGGGGCCCCCATGGGTCTCCAGCCCAACCCCGTTCCAGTGTTTGACCACGTTGGGTTAAAAGATTTTTACCCTAGGGAAAAGGTGGTTCCTTACAGCTAATCAAAGTCTCCCTTTTTCCAGCTTGTGTCTGCTGAAGATCAAAATGTCCAAATTCTCTAAACTGCCAGGAGTTCACTCTGACTGGGCTGTACCATGTCCATTTTTAATTTTGATTTCTAGTGTGATAACTTGAGAGGACAGAATGCGAAGTATGATAATTTAGACACACAGAGTAGGATGGAGTAGAAGGAAAAAAAAAAAGAAAATACAGGCTACCTAACAAAAGAGCATTAAATCAATCTCCAGAGGAGAATTGGTTCTCTTGGGAACCCTAATAATGAAATCCATGAATGTAGGGCAGGCTAAGAAAGACTGGATATGGGACCTGAGACAAAGGTCTCAAGGTTACAACAGAAGCAAAATTAATAAAATGGTAAGCATACAATCCATGAATGTCCTAAGGAACCTGTAAAAATGACACTGAGGAAAGTTATTCAGAAACACTAACTAGCTTGAAGAGTCTCGTCTTCCTCACAGCCCCCTAAAGCCAGACAATGAGCCACTCAGAGGTGTTTTATACATATAAATAAATCACCACTCTGTATTATTCCATAACTATCTTCACATCGCTGGGAAATCATAATGCGTTAGAGAAAAACAAGCCTAAAACTTTTAAATATATCAGCTCAAAAAATGGATTTTTACCATAAATATTAAATGAAAACCTGCAGCTGAGTGAACATCCTTTGCCATTTCTCATCATGATCACTTTTCCATAACTGGAGTAAATATTTCATAGTAATGAAGCTAAATTCTTGTTCTTAAAAATTGTGTTTGCTCAGATTTAGGGAAGAAAATTCATTTCCGAGGTCAGAACAAACATGCGGCTCTTCAATCCACAAGTTCAAATGTGGAATTAAAAAAAAAAAAGAGAAAAAAGAGAAGTGCTTTCACAGAGAGCCCTAGCAGGGTCCCAGCTGCTGCAGTTGATCTGCCTCCATTGCAGGAACCTCACCCAAATCTCTTCTCCAGACCCTATAGCCCAACAACTACAGCTTGTTTATCCAGATGCACAATAGCACAGCAGCTCTCAACTACTTCAGATCAGGGTAGGGTGAAAAAAAGACACAGTTAAGTGAGAACCAAAGGTTTCCAGACAAAATCTTTACCTTTAACAGACTTTGACAACAGCGCTGCAACTAACATCTGAACTTTTCTTAAAAGATAGAGATTTACTACCTACAGACAGAAGCAGGTCCTCAGATATTTTTTTTTTCCAAAAGAATATGCTGATACACATTGCGAGAGAGAAAAGGGTGTCACCAGCTGGTGATCAACAGCCCTCTGACACGGTCCTCTGGGTTTGCTTTCCAACTGGGTACTGAAAGAACCCAGACTTCAACTTGTGACTGCCAGGGTAGGGATCATTCCCATTTGTGTACCAACATTGCTTTCTTCAATTGCTCATCCCTAAAATCAGCTCTGAATACTAAACAGGTCTGTCTCATTGGGTACCAACGAGACCAGAGCCCAAGCTCTGATGGCTGTCCCCCACATGAGTCAATAGCATAATCTGCAGCCAGCTTCCCACTTGCGTGCAGTAGTTTATTACCTGCAAAGAGGTAAGAAAAGTTCAGAAGCAAAATCAGAAGCAGAAACCTGAGAGAAGGACCCAGTCATTCATCCTTGGAGGAAAACTGAAAAATGGCAGTCTTTACCCTAGAAAAAGAGCACCTGACAGACGATATGGGATAACTACTATAAATATGTAACAAGATGTCAGGAAGAAGCTGGGAATCAATGACGTCAAATATTCAAAGAGGAAGGACGATAATAACGAGCTTACAAGAAGAAAATGGGGAAAAAGGAGGCCTCGAGTGCAAATTGACAATAGGGGCCCATTCAGAAATCAATCAACAGTGAACCAACACAAAGAGCATAAAATACCCGTTTGGGATCCCATGCACCCCTCGTCCCAAATGCTTCTTGCCAAGCTGACCCTCAATAAAGTTATTTATATGTAAGCAAGAAACACTGAAAGGTGGAATATGGTGGTTGTCCTGTAATGAGGCAATGCTCCCAATCTTGTTTCTTAGCTAGATGGGCACATTCAGACATAACTGGTTCATTTATAGCAATGCTGTCCTAAAGGTTTTAATTCAGCTTCAGTGGAAAGTCCCTGTAAATTAGAATCTGGCTGCAAGTAATGCTTAGAAATTCAGGGGTGCCTGCAGGTAATTATTTCTGTTTCTGATTAAAGGATGGTTTCCACAGGCATTTTCATACAGTTTGGGACTACTTGGTTAAAGTCCACACCAAAAATAGAATTCTGCCATTTCTGTAATTTCTGTGGGTAAATAACAATTTAGCCTTCTGCAGCATCCAAAGGGGCTGAATCCATTGCTGTATGGTCTGTGCATGCAGGGGAACTGCAGTGCTGGAGATGTTTTGCCATTGCTTAGGGACTCTCTCTGTAGGTAGCTCCAACTCTGCAGGTGTGTGATTGGAAAAGCCAGCCTACAGATATTGCCACACTTACACTGTATCTACAGTTATTCATGTTCTTCCAGGCGTATTAAACTAGCAGTCAGCTGGCTACCCAAATACACTTTCTATTTTCTTAATATGAGCACCCATGGGAAGACTGAGATTAGATTACCCACGGTAGCGTTACTTGACGATGTTGTTAATAAAGGCAGTCGGTTCTCTATGGGCACCATTCTTTTTATCCTTACAATGTAATATTCAATGTATCTCCACTGTGTGAATGATTTATATAAGGAAATGGGTAGGAAGCAGATACTGTTGTTAAAATCTAATGACACAACCGTTGCATTTAGCAGTAGTTCAGAAGAAAGCTGCAGCTGTCAGGGTATTATTCCCTGTTCAAGGACCGTATCAGCCACTTCTCAAGAATAAGTACGAGTGAGGAAAGTCAGGATTACGGACAATGCAAGAAAACTACTAGGCAGAGCCTTCCCCAGTCTGGAAAGATCTGAGTCTCCAAGAGCCCACTGAAACGGGGGTGTTTTAAACCTCACAGCTACCAAAAGACCCAGTTTCAAATCACCCATCAATGACCCATACCCTCATGCCACCCCTAATTTTTAATTTTTTTCCCTTTAAGCTGTATGTCCCTATGCATGTTGTCCTATCACAGCCATTTCAGATAAAGCTGTACTTAGGTATGCTATTCATAAGCCTTTCAATATGTCACCTTTGGTGTAGACAGATGATGAACATTGATGAATTTTACTGTAGCCCTACTCATTATTCAGCCAAGGCTGTCTGTACCTCCCAAAAATAAAATGCATAACAGTGGCTTGTCATCTGCCACAGCACAAACTACTTTTAAGAGATGACAATCTCTTTTTAATAGGAAGAAAGCACAACTTTTCATTTATCATCAGCAAGAGTAATAATAACAACTACTGACCTGTGACCACAAACGCGCCATTTCACAAACTCAAAGAAAGGCAATTAAAATCTGAGGTGGCCAAATATCACAGGCAAGCTAGAAAGATGTGTAAATTCAGGTAAGTAAGGGAGCCTTTTGAAAGAGCACCAGTTTAGCACCAGGGGAAGGGATGAGTAAATATACAATTCTGTACATTACGCTGAACTATGTGAACAGGTTTCATAGCCCCACCTTGTCACACTAATTCCATTTAAAATATTATCTTATCTTTCCCAAAGCTACAAACCCACATGTTTTAAAAAGCAGGCCTTGAAATACCAGTAGAAATACGTCTGAGGAGGAGACATTACACAGAAAGCCAAGACTACCCTGCTTTTTAAGAGGTTTTGATGACAGCACGTGGCACTGTGCAAGTCTCTGCTCTGGTGTGCATCTCTGGACTGCTACAGACTCTGCTTGTGGGTTTTGTTGTCCCCCACTTTCAAGAGCAGAGCCCTCTCAAGGCAGGTGTCCGAGCAGTATTCGATACAATATTTGAGCACAACATTGTGGTTTTTCACGGGGAAAATATCCCATCTTTGCTCCTTCTTAATTTCAGTCCCTTGAAGTTGATTTTCCCAGCCGATGGCACAGCCTGAATCCAAGCACCTGCAGGTGAGGTTCCTGGCCCCTGAAACCAGGCAGCCAGTCTCCCTCCTCCAAAAACCCGCCTTCCTCCCCGATTCAATCAGCCAAAACCTAACGGAAAGAGGAGACAGCTATGTTACCAGACTCCATAAATGACCCAGTATCCTGACAGTTTTGCTGTGCCCAATAGCAGTTGGCGCACCGTGCTGGCACAGCCGGCGATGCTCTTGGCCACAGCCGTTCCTTTGATTACTGTCAGCTACTGTTGCTTAAAACCATTACTTCTGGTCTTTCTGCTCTGCTGTGTAGCACTGCATTACCATCCAACAAGGCCAAACAGAAATGAAAAAAAAAAAAAATCCTGATGAACAGCAGAAGAGCCCCACACTGGCCTCTCCCAGTAAAACTGGTTTTTGGCCAAGTAACTTGTTGCCACAATACCAGGTGCTGCTGGACCCCGGCAAGTTTTGCACTGCGGGCACCGAGCTTGTAGCCCGCATACAAAGCCTTGCACGGCCTCCTCCAGCTCCCCTACCCAAACAGAGGGTCTGAGAGGCATTCAGGTGGGCAGGAACACCATGCATGGCAAGAGGGGACATGGGGTGCCACAGGCTGCTCCCCTGGGTTGCAGGTCCCATAGCACGTCTCCTCCTGGCAGATATAAAAGTAGCAGCCGAGTACCTGCTATGAGCTGCCCCCATCTCGGGGTCTGCTCCATACGCTCAGCTTCAGCGCGCATGGGGTCAACATCCAAATCTGAGAGCCAGAAGCTCCCCGGCTCTACTGCAGCCCCATCCTCTCCAATGTCCCCCTCTCATTGCTTTTTCCTCTTAACATCTTGGCAGGCCGCCTGCTTGCTAATAAGACAGCACTGGGCACTTGCCCAACCAGTCACTGTCTCAGTATTAATTCAGATTTTAGATACCCCATGAAGCATCTCTGGCTGTTTGCTGGATGGCCGACTTGCCAGACACATAAAATCTGGGGGCTGGGGAGAAAAAGCAGACAACGTAGCCCTGGTGTAAGAAAGCACTGCCTCTGAAAGGCAGTCCTGCTTGATTTCATCCTTTTGTTACCTCTAGCTCTAAAGAGAAAGCAGGCAGACATTTTAGATTCTAATCTCTGCCATAAAAAAAGAAGTAATAATAATAATAGCAAAATAAGCATTTTCAGGCAGAAGAAAATGAATAGCAACATTTCTTAAACTGTGTTAGATAAAAATGAAACAAGTGGATTTTATGATCTTCAGATGTCACTGTAGTGGACTGGGTATAAGTGATAAAATGGTTTCATGCCTCTTATAGTAAAAATGAAGCTAGAAACATGTATAAATAAAATTATTCTCAGTTTACTAATAACAGGCGAACTTGTTTTATATAAATAAGTTAAAAAGGGACAATCTTAAGTGGATTTCAGAAAGTTTCCTGTCTTCCTTTGAACTATTATCAAATAAATGCAACTTTGTCCCTTTGGAGATCTAATGAAAATCTCATCAAAATTCAATTTACAGAATGCTGAGACATAGTGCAAGCTAGGAGTGTTAAATGAATTTATTTGCCTTAAACAATTATTGAGACTGGATTTGTCAGTCACATTTGCACGTGAAAGTCTGCCATGTTTCAGTAGTAAGATGCTCCTGCTCTCACACCACTCCAGGCTAACAGTAGTCTTTTCTTTGGTAATCTCCCCACATGCCCCTGGATAAGTTGAAGACACCACCATGCATCTCTGCAGCCTGGCTGTGGGGCACTCACCCTGCAGCGAACCTCCCGCTGCTTGCCCACCAGCTCTGGCACTTGCTGCTGGGACAGCTGGGGAGGACGTTTCTCCCAGCTCTCCCCAGCTCCTATCCTGGAGAAGGCAGCTCCAGAGCAGAATTGAGAGTGTGTGTAAAACCAGCTGCCGTATGTGGGGTCCCAAGCCAGGGGACAGGCAGGGTCAAGCCCACAATGTGCATATGACTCCCTCCCTCAGCTAACACAATTTTGGAACGTGGACATTGAAGTTGTGTACAAGGGCAAGAGAGGCTGGCCATCAATGAAGGACACCCAAGATTCAAATCTGTGCTTGAATTTGGTCTCTATTTCCACGGTCCCATTTTGCCTGATGATGCCAAACTGGAATTGAAAAATGTTGTTTGAGCATCAAAGGAAGTGCTTCATTCAGCTCAAAATGAAAAAAATGTTAGTAATATTATTACTTATTTAGTTCTACTAAAGCTGGAGTGAAGACAAACCAACTTAAAACGGATTTGAGCTGAAAGCAAGAGGGTGCATTCAGTGCAAGGAGCACACCTGAAGATGGACACAGTTTTGTAGTCACCACCCTTCTCTTGATCCAAGTTCAACCCTTTGCTGCTTCCTAGGGTTCCCCTGAGACTTTGTACAGTTCATTTACGCTCTGCACTGACTCTCCTTCCGTAGATGGGAACCCTCCTTCTCCCACTCTCATCTCTCTAGATTGCAATTTGTGTTTTTAAAGGTGGAAAGACCTCTTGTGGCATCACAACGATGTTTTTAAGATACACATCACAAAGCATGACCACTCTTTGGCTTTATATGGGAGCTTGGAGAAGAAGAAAAGATGCTTTGAATGCATCTTTTAAAAACAGGAGCCCTTGCCCCCAGGAACTGCACCAGGTTTGCCAGAGATGCCAGAGGATGCTGCCCGGAGGGCCATGAGCACAGCAGCAAGCACCAGCTCACTGGGAGATGCAGTGCCTGTTTCTGGGCTTCCCTCAGTTTTCCTCTGATGCTTGCATTTCACCTTTACACGTGTCTTTGGGCTACGTGATGGGAGCTGCAGGGAAGCTCCTTTCCCTCTGCCACCGGCTCGATCACGTTTTAATAGTGTCTGTGCGGTTCTTCCTCAGTCAGTAACGTTATCCTTCCTCTTGTTCGTAACAAGGTTAAAACAGAAATTAATAGTGGTTTGACAAGGTGCAGAAATGCTTAGAAGATAATGTGATCTTGCTGGCACTGAATGTGAACACCAGAATATGTACATACACGTGCCGAGAAACTGGCATCTCTGAACATGAATGCTGAAGTGACCATTTGTTTCTGATATGACAGCTTTTTGTCTGCCAAGGAAGACTAGCAGTAAACTGATGCTTCACGCAGGAAATGCATCAATTGTAAGCGTATCACAATACTCCTTGGGCACCCTGTTTTTGGTAACTTGTTCTTTTAAATACCACTGTTTAGATAACTTCTGGATGAGAATCTAATTATCTTTCTCAATCCATTGGGAGGGAGAAACAGGTTAATTATTTTTCAGTTTTATTTAGAAATAGAATTACATGAGCAGCATGAAACCAAAACATATTAGCCACACTAGGAAATAGGATTTAATATAGAATTTTAAAAAACCGTCTACCTACCTTAATGCAAAAAACATTAAATAATGCAAACTCTTAAAACACACAGACTTCTTTTTAATTTTGTTTTATTTAAGCCTGTCTTCTAAACATCTGTGTGCTGATGTGAGATGAATATCTAAACCAGTAATAACTACAGCTAGATGTTACAGAAAAAGATTCATACCTATCATTACCTAGTGCTTTTCACCCCAAAAGGACTGTGCAGAATTTACAATCTGTGGCTGAGATACAGTACATAAAAATGCAATGCTCCATCCCTCACTGATGCAGAACCAGTTCAGGCATGAAACATGATAGTAGTTTAACTGTAACAATGCACAAGAGTTAAAGACAAGAAGCTATTAAATCCTCGTATTGATATTTGGGTAGGCAGAGTATCATTGAAGGGAAACTTTTCTATTTTCTCCTGTTCTCAAAAGGCAAATAAACTACTGAGAGAGAGTTGCACAAGTGGCCAAGAGCTCAATTAAAATTTTAACCTGAGAATTTCAACTTTTAAAAATCAAGTTGAATCATGTCGAAAGCTGTAACCCATAATAGCTGCGATGCTTAACAGGCCTGCCTGGAGCTTGTTCCTCAGCACTTCTGATCATTTCCCATTCCCTTACAGAGGCTGCTACCTGAGCTTGGGACATGTGGAGATCAGGATTGGTCCCAAAATGCTTAGGAAGGCAACAAATTTTTCCCAAGCCAGAAGCATTTGGAAACTGGGGTTGAGAGGCTATCACATAGTACACCTATGTCCTACGAGGTGAACACATGCTCTTCAGCAAAAGTGGGGCCAAGGATCCACCAAAGGGAAATAAAAACTAAACAGCTTTAAATTTATTTTCTAGACATGAAAGCATCCTTCTTCTGGATCTCGTTACCTGCATTACACTGCTTTTTATATTGCAGTTTGGAGACCACCACCACCACAGATGCTTCAGAGTGCACACTGAGCCTTCAACAAGTCATAGGGGCCAAAAGCACCTGGTTTCTATCCATTCTAACTTATTTACATGAACTTGCTTCTAAATCAACTTTCACATGACTTAAGCTTGATTAGGAGATGCTGCGGCTGAAAAGCTGAGTTTAGCTTCTCTTTTCAGCCTAGGCGGGATTGTATGGAGCGTCAAGGCTGAGGGTTTGACTAATGTCAACCTCAGCCCCCCCGACTCAAGTTCGAAATATTTTTCCATGCAACATAAAGGCATTTTAAGGCATTTTGAGGATTTTGAGTACACGTTAAACTATCTGAACCTGCACAGCCTGTACACCCACAGTAACAATTGCAAACACACATGTGGACCAGTACCAGTCCCATACTGGAATCATGTAACATTTCACCTACAGGAAACACTGGTTACCTGAATGCTGACCAGAGCCAGCCCTGGTCTTAACTCCAGCACACTTTTAATTGAAGAGGAGATGTTTGAAGGACAACACCTAAAACCATAATCTCAGACTGCTTCCACTGCGCCTTAGGCACAGTCCATTTTTCTTTTCTCCCAGGGTGTCTCTTGGGTATAATCTGACAGATGTTCCCGCGTCTAGTTTGAGCTGAGCCATGGTAAGTGACAGCACGACCATGGATAATCTGTTAAAGCAAGGCTGTGGCCAAGTACCCTGCTCTGGCTGAAGCTGACGTGAGAGAAGAGGATGCTACCTACATCCCAAAGTCTTCAGTCTTCCCTTCTTCACTAGCTTAAGTGCTGGCATAATTACTACCTTTAACTCTTCTGCCAAGCTCATCCACATTAGCCCATCCCATAAAATCACTGCTTGTCATCCAAGTTGCCATAACCCACCTGTGAATGCTGCCAGCCTTTGCCAGGATTCTAGTTCATGATAATACACGGGCTTCCACTTTCCCATGAGGGTAAGATAGCCCATGAGGCTGGTTCCTGCAGCACAGATGTAACTCCTCAGGTAAGGCCATCTGGTCACTTGGGAGCTTCTGAACGTGTCTGTGAGCTGAGTGCGAACAGACTTCAGTTGAATCAAAACTTGGACTGGTTTAGTTCAGCCAACAACACGGAGCATGCAGCAGGTCTGGTGTCTGAGACTTGGCCTATGTGAAACACAACTGGCTTAATTCAAGTGGCAATTGATATGATTTTAAATTGACGAGCTGACCCTGTGTGTACATATACCTTCTTAAATCTATTTGAATCTAGAGTGTGATTTTAACCGGCAGTTTAGCACTGTCTGTTTTTGAGGAGATGTGGAAGTAAGAGCACATTTTAAACTAACTGCACAGATAGCAGTCATAGAGACCCCAAATCTCTCTGAGGGTTGGGGACAGATTCCTAAGAGGTAGCGGTTACAGGCATGATTGACACACCAGTCAATCACCTTCCCGACCAAAAGAGGAAAAATACCAGTTCTCATTGAAGTTTGCTTCCTTTATCATTACAGGCACTTGCAGATTTAGAATCATGAATGTATCTACAATACAGAAGATCTGCCTCTAGCACTTATCTTACACTGTGCTGCAGTGCCACATGCAATTAGGACTGCTCCTTCAACACATCAGACAGCTGTACTTCTTGCCCAGCATTATTTTTCATTGGACAGCACTATGAAGGAAATCAGAAAAGACAAATGGAGAAAGCAGCTAAAGCAAATGGGGGCATTCACAGTGCCTGAGAAAGTGGAGAACCTGAAGAAAAAGTGTATAAAGTGAAGGAGGAGATAGATCCCTAATCAAAACCTTGGAAAACTCAGACTGGCTTCTACCAAATGCCATTGAGAGCAGGTGTAGGACAGGTAACTGCACCATAGGTAGGCATTCAGAGATGCTCCTATGGGATGCCCAGCATGTCCCCCACTGGGAGAGGGAGACAGGGATGGAGAGGGGCAGAGGCAGCCAGTTGTGGTGGGGACAACTCCCTGCACGCAGCCACGGGATTACATTCAGCCTGATGCACAATGTCAGGCCTCCCAGGTCTCTGCTACCTCTGCATTCCTCTTCAGATAAACCACTTCCCTGCTCTCCTTGCTGGGCTGTTTGCACTTTCGTGAATCCGCATCAGCAATATTTGGTGCTTGAGTGGCATTTTTCAGAGGCAGAGCTAGGAAAATAATCCAGGGCCCTGCCTGTCTCAGCAGTGTCCCTGCAGGAGCTGACAAACAAAAAGGGGCTGTGGAGGGTTAGGGGAAGGAAAACACTGTTCCCGGAGATCAGAGAAATGGGACTGAGTATGCTAACATGGAAAAATTGGCATCACAACTGCACGTACACTGGACAGCTATCAGTATTTCACAGGCTTCTGTTGGTATCAACAAACTTTTGATCAGGTTTATAAAGTTTCTTTTTCCAAATGAAAGAATACAGATTAAAAGCAAAACCTCTCTAAATCTGGACTGCATGGGCTATTTTGCAGCCAGATCCCATCACTGGTCTAGCCACCGTTCCCCTTCTCCACTTTGATACAGCCAGAGGGTCGTGAATCTTTCCCATCTCCCTCACGTAACTGGGAAAGGGATCCTGACCATGTGTGCAAAGATCTTTGATTTAAAAGACCAATTCAAACGATCTTTCACCTGGCCAGGGTTTGTCATTTTCAGTTAAGAAATAAAAGAAATGTTCAGCTGCCTAGGAGATGCCTCTCTTCCTCCCTTCAAACATTTTAAATACCAGCAGTACAATGCAAGATGTGTGCAAAGGAAAAATAAAGACCTCGTCTGTGATTTTAACTGTTAAAATAACCATCTCTTTCCTTTGCATGAAGAAGATGTGTGAATTTACACATTAAAATGCCACGTATTTGAGAAATAGGCCAAGAGAGCAAGCCATCTGGCATCTAAAAAATATTGTGACAAATCTAACACTCTTTCCAGATTTTTATGAATTGCTTCCCACAACTCAAACAAACAGATTAAAGGTCACTGAAAAGGGAAAATATGTATTTGTGCCTGGTTTGCTTCCTTATGCTTTATGTTGGCCTGAGAATGTGAGATATTTAACTTTTGCATTTTGGGGAGGAGGGCAAAGAGGAGGCTGTGGGAGGACGGAGGGGTCTTTGCCTTAGAAATTGAAGGCAAATCATTCAGTCTTCCCTGGAGACCTTGACTAATCAGGGAACCAGCAGAAGCCATGAGTATGAAACCTGGCTCACTAAGAGAAGACCTGATTTTTATTCAGGCTATTATATATTTTTGTTAGGGTCTATCTAACTTCAACACTTTTCTTTTTTTTTTTTTTTTAAGAGTCAGCAGTCTCCCTTCCCCATGAAGACCTCAGTTCCATCCCCAGAAGAACCAATAGTGTTGCCAGCATAAAGGACTTTTTTTTAAAATAAGAGGCTGGACTTTGTGTAACTACAGCGGAAGAGACCTTTCCTCCTTATTTCAAGGAGATAAAAGTAAAGGCACAAACATTTTTAGGCACCGGAAGGACCTTTTCATGAGGAAGCCACCTTCTTCACGGAGGAGCTGTTGGTGATCGTCCTTACTGAGTTTGATCACTGTCAGCTGGACAGCAAGTCTGGCAACGAGGGTGCATCCTTGAAGAAGTCTACAACTCCCAAAGTTTCCTCAGACACTCCTAGCCACAACAGTATTTGTCAAAGAGATAATCCAAAATCTCTCATACATCACTGTATCTTTCCATAGATTATTGACTATGTGGACATAGACTTCAATGGTTGAACTCAGGCCCTGAGATCAAGCACTGTCAAGCTGGACTTTGAGCCCTATCTTGTGTTAAGCCAGCCTGTACAACAGGTAATAGCCTCATATTATCAACCACTTTCTCCACACCCTTCCACCTCCACAGCGACTTTCTTACCAGTTTAGCTTCCAGTTTAGGAGTTTCACATACAATTTCGGCAGCTGCATGCAGTAAAAGGGATTCCCAGATCCAAGACTCTTAAGGAGTAAAACCCATAAACTCCAGGCTTAAGTCCTGGCTCTATAAAGTTTTTGGCTGAGTTCTCATGGATGACAATAGAAGCAAGGTTTCATTCATGGTCAATACACACAATTATTTATATTAGAGTAGGTTACATCACCATGTCTGTGAACTCACCTACTTGTACTCAGAAACACAGACACTAAAGTGCTCTTTCAATTACTTGCTCAAAAATATCAGCTGCCAGTTTACAAACTTCTCTTGCAAAAGCTTCGTCAGGAAATATAACTGTTTTAAAATGCACTTTGCTGTAGCAGAATCAAAAAATGACCCTTGCAAATGGCTAAATTAGCTAAAGTATCATTGCTTGAGGCATTTTCTATCTTTGCTTGAGGCATTTCCTATCTTTACTTGCCAGAGGGCAGCTAAGGATGTGGGAAACAGTGGTTTTTTAAATTTATGTTTCCTGGGTTCCATGTACAAGTGTGTTGATCTGTTTAGGCTTTTAAAATCCCTACATTTTCTATTAAAAAATTCAACATCCAAATGTTGAGGGAAATAACTAAGTGGTACTTACTTAATTGCCAAGTATAGAAGCAACTACTCCCATCTGAGCTAGCTCTTCAGAAAAGGCAGTTTGGGACAAAGGTGTGTGCTCTCTGTCAGCAAGGATACAGAGCTCCTGGTGACAAAGTCATTCAGGAATACAAATAGCTGCACTCTCTCCTGAATTGAGGAAAAAACTAGGTTTCCGTGATCTGCTACATGCTGCCTTCTATAAGAAAAAAATAAACCAACCAAAACCAAAACCAAAACCATATTCCTTCAATCTTATAGTCTCTCTCCCATTCAAACATGAATAAGTGAATTGGTTATCTGGACCAAGAGGTTTGGGAAAAAGGTGCTTACTACAGGCCAAAGGAAAGCCTTTAGGTTAATGCTATATTAAAATTCCTTAAATGTAAAAACCAAATGCATCTTTAGAAGCTACGGGCCACACTGGGGGTGAAACAGTCTCACAGGACTGAATCTGATCTACATCCCATCCAATGCAGGTTTTGTTGTGCTCTGCCTCACTCTGATGCTTCAGGATTCTGTCATTTTTATACTCTGGGTATGTTTTATAGTATATTATGCCAATGAGACATTTTAAACATGAGCGTGACTTTGAGAAGTGGTGCCTTGGGCTAATCATTCCTCCATCTAAACCAGCAAAATAGAGGAGACTGGCACAGTGATGGGTTACTGTCAAAACATGAAGAGAGTGACGTGATTAGATGTAATGACAGGACCAAAACCCTTGTCCCTTGCAGACAGATTTTAAGCATGACCAAAGCACAGTGAATTTAAACACTTGTATTTGAGCGTGGCTCCAGGCAGCCTGCCCGTTACCAGAGAAAACAAAAGGGATAAAGAGCAAGTGTAAGCTCCCAGACTGCGGCAGGCAGCCTCCAGCTACCCTGGTAAGAGCTCCCCACTGCAGACCCCCACTCGCACGCGTGGGTGAGCAGGAAAGGTTGGGTTTCCCTCCCTGTACATTACAGAGGAAGAGCAACTTTTAGCACCATGACAAAAGTGGTGTCATCCACCGGTTAAGAGGTTGCATGAAGCCCTGATGCTAATGCCAGCTCTGTTACTGACCCTCTTGGTGCTCTTTGGGAAGGCAGTGTTTCCACTTACACCCTTGTCCACTCAGGCTGCATACTTGTTGGGGAGAGGGCTGTCTTCTCCTCCGTGATGAGTGCTGTCTGACCTCAGCATGCCCCAGGCCCATGCTGACCTTGGCCTCCTTGCCGTAATGGCATCTAAGAAACCCTCCTCCAGGCTGACTTTCTGCAATGAATGCAGATCTTGGTTAAATGCACTGCAACACACAGTGTGTACAGTGAAGGGGGCTTTGATGCACCATGATGCATTTATTTTTAGATTTATTGGTTTTATGCTGGTACCATCTACTGAGTGCTAAAGATGGCCCACGCAGAAGAGTGGACTGGTCTACATGGGTCCTCCATGAGCATCTTGCTTGGATGCAGCCACTGTTCCTGCTGTGGCTGCAGGTACTTATTTTTCTGGCTTTGGGAAGTCTTCACTAACATCTCATTTCTTTGGCAAGGCCAGGAACACAGATATACTTCAAAGAATGGTGATTATCTCAGGAATTTCTCTGCTGAACAAATGACTCACTGAGTTTTTAGCCCTCAACGCCAAACTAATATCTAATAAGAAAAGCTTAGAGGGGGAAAAAGGTTCATTTCACTGCAGAGGAGGTCTTCTAGTTGCAAAGAAAATGAGTGAAATAGTCTGTTTAACTTGAACTATCTGTGGAGATGTCATTCATCAATAGATAATGCAATTTATTCCTCTGACATTTGCCAATGACTCTCAAGAGCTTTGATAACACGACCTGTACTGCCAGGCTCTAATTTTGTTCAAAGTTTGCCTGCTTAGTAGAAGTGTTTAGAACGAGAAGAGTTTGGCTCACATTTCTGATTTGAGAAACCTTTGTTAAACATTACCAATAAAATAGTGAAATTGGTGATCTTGGATTTAGAAGGGTGGAATGGTCACAAAGAGAATTTGCTTCTCATTTCTGTCATTTTTCTCCTCCCAAAGAGTTGTATCGATAAATTTCTATAAGGATTTTATCTTCTGTATGCACCCTAAAAAAACTTTCTTACCACCGTATATACTCCGTTGATGATGAGCTTATATCTGTGAATAATAAAAAACATAGTTTACTAACATGCACATACAGACGACGAGAGACAGAGCTAACAAGTTGCTAAAGGTGAAGATTCTGGCTGCCTCTGGCTCTTTGCTTGTGCACACACCCTCTTTAGAGCAACCAACAAAAGCGACCATGTGGGAGCCAGTCTGACTTCCCATCCATGGGAGGGACAGCAAAGAGAAATATCAAGGGGAAAATTAAATGAGAGCTCTCATTTTGGAGAGAAATATAATTTACTGTGCAATAAAGGAGTGAGAAAAAGAAAGGTTTGGTATTGCTTGCTAAATTTCGTCAAATCCACAAGAAAGTCAAGCTGTCAACCAATCAATCCACAGTTACACCTCAGCTTCAAAATCTAAGATCTAAACAGCACAACTGAATTTCACTGAGTCAAACCAAAGCACTGCAAATCGCAGATTTTTCAGACTGAGCACAGCCTTTATTTGTTCAACCCAGACAGAAGTTAAGATAGGGATGCAGAGCTGGTGAAGCCACACACTAAGTTGAGAAGTAAAAATCCCAAAGTGCTTGTCAATCTTATATACCCTTGGATATACTTGGATTTCGAAGTACGTATACTTGGATCTGGCATGCCATGCCAAGGTCTACTCTGTTACCCAAGTCCACGGTTGGAGGTTAATCTGGTCCCTTTGATATGCAAATTACTAGGACAATTAAAATAACGAGTAGAGGAAAAGCACATACTGTTATGATACCTGTGTAATCTAACTAGTGCCGCTTTCTTTTGTATGAATTAAAAATTTCTATAAAACACACACACAGTTGATTTGTAAGGCTGGGCCTTGAGAGCTTTTTCATTCCCTTTCCATTGTTATATGAGACCATGCCATTGTATAGCAGATCAAAAGCATGACTAACAGAAGTGTTTGATGGGACCAGCGGAAGATTGCTTTGGGAGACAGCCGACTCAGTGATCTGATAAAATGTAATTTCATTTGTTGTGGCCACGAAACATGCAGTGTTGGCCCAGTATAAAGATTTTCAAACTCACTCAGAAAAATTCAACAAAACTTTCGAAAAGCAGTTGCTGAAAAATGGTCAGCAGTGGAGGGAAGGAAGAGGGAACAGCCACAGCCTCCATTCTGCTGGTGAGTTCCTGAAACAGCCATGCAGCAAAATACTTTTGCTTCAGGCCAGATAGAAATGTTTCCAAGTTTACACAGGGCACATAGCACAGCTTGGCTGATGCTTCAGCAGAGATGATCACAAGAATAAGAGAACGGAAATGAGCCCTCAGTGAAGTCTGTGTTTGAAGAATTTTGGAGCTATTTGAATTGGGAGGTGCTGGATTGCGATACAAGAAGTGCCCTTGTCTGACATCTCATCTTGTCCCCATCAGAGAATGAAACTCCAGAAAAACATGTTTCCACACAGTGTGCCATCAACGTGAAGCTCTCTAGCTGTATTCATTGCCCTGTATGGTGTCACTTGATAAGCAAGGAAAGGACATTTTAAATATCTCGAAAGCAAACTGGATTTTATTGAGGAAAGAAAAGGAATAGAGGATTTGGAATCTCGCTGTTTAAATAAGATTCCTTCTGGTAACATTTGTTAGATAAAAGTACAGTCCTGTACTTTAGAAATGTCTTCATTTTACTTTAAAGAACATTTTGATCCCTTGCATCAGAGATGGTGGATGGCGAGACTATTATACTTCAGGGAGTCAAACCTAGGCCATTGAATCCTGTTTTGTAATACATCACTCAGAGGGCTGCGGTTCCTGTGGCTTTTTGCAACCAGTCCTTTTATTAATTATTTGGATTGCAGCAATGAGAGACCCAGAGAAGAAACTGGGGCACACTGAGCCATCCGCTGTATATTCTAAATTTAAAAGAGAAAATAAATCCTGCCCCAAACACCTCGAGCTCTTCAAACGTATGCAGAGGGACTCCTGGAAAATTGTGTTAAATAGAAGAAAACTTGGTTCCTGCAGCAGTATCATCATGCAACTCCAATCAATCAGTCCATGCAAAACCAGCAAGGAAGCAGCTAAGTAGCTGGCTGGGCTTTTACCCCATGCCTCAGGGGCAGTTCTCCAGCACCGAGCCCTGCTCAGCTCCCCTCTCTGTGCTGCAACTCTGCATTGCCTCAGAGGATGCAGAAACCCGTGGTAAATCTGCTCCTGTAGGAAAGGATGCTAGTTGTCCCCCCGCACTCCATTTTTGGCCAAGAATGGAGTGTCATCCATTCAGCCCATCACAGGCATCCGGCAGTGCAGTGAATTTCTTCCGAGTCCTTTAATCTATTTCAAAGAATAAAACCACCCTTACAAGGAGCCAATTCAGCTGCGATAATGATTCCTGCATGGCACAGTTTAGTATTTAATAGACATATCACCATCTGTTCTAGCTTTAAACAATAAAATCAGAAACAACGGAGCCAGCAGCTGCAATAATTTTAAAAAAACAGAGATAGAGGAAGGAGGTGAGTGAATACATGAAGTATACGCGTAGAAAATGATTGCAGGGAATACTTTCTCGAGGTACTCTGCAAGAGAGAGCTTATTACTACGTTCTGTATTCTGCACAGCATGTATCCATCATATTTTTTCTTATGTTTTAGACGTAAACCAGTGGGGGAGAGGAGGGAATAGAGCTCTGTGCTGAAACAGTGAATCCCCATCGATGCTGATTTCTTCACAGCAAGCAGGTATTCACAGCAAGACCTTTTTCTGATACTGGAGAGATGACAAGGTTAAATGCAGTGGGGAAGACAACTCTTTTCTCTATGGGCTGCAAACGGGTCCGAGTTGGAGCTAGGGTTTATTTCCTGCTAAATCAAAGGTCTGCATTTTCCACAAGGCATGCCTTTGCCAGCAATGCAGCACCGAGGGCAGCAAATGTTTCTGGAATCAAGAGTAATGCATTGAACAGGCGTGAGTTACGGTCGCAGTAAAGTTGTAGGCAGACCATGTTCCTTCTCTGCATCTTTTTCTAGACAGCTTCTCTGCCAGTAAGCTAAAGCAATAATTTGACTGTTTTCACCAACCTTCATACAGAGTGTCTCTAGTCAAATAGTTATAGCCTGGACTAGAAATTTAGTTGTGGTTTGAAAAGGTAAAATTATGTTTCACAATATTTTTCTAAGGAAAATTTTGAAGCTGAATAAAAATCAACCAAATAGATGATAAATCCTTTTGAGTGTGTATAAGAACATGACTGCACAAAAGTCTAAGGATATGCAACAGAAGAACTAAGATTTTGGATCTGATTTTAAGCTTATGTCATCTTTATACCTTACTCCAGTGACATCTGTCAAAATCAAGAATAACACAGCTACTGTCAGGAGAGTTAAACCCATGTTAAAAAAACACAGCTGGAATCATGCTCAGTGTCTTAATGTCTCACACGTTCAGTACTCCTATTTAAAACCCCCAAAATCCTATCGTGAACTGAAAGCTTTGCCAAGGGCTTCAGAGGAATACCATGAGGGTAATACTAGCAGAAGGGATATCAAGATCTGCTTGCGTCTTTAAGAGCAGCTGTGTACAGAAGTTGGTGAAATAGCTGGTAAACAAAAACAGTCAGCCATCTGAACTAAAAGCCAAAACAACTCCTCCTTGTATGTACTACACCAAGAAATACACTGCAAATAAATGGAGTTACTATACAGCCCTCAACACAGTACAGAGACCTTGAAATAAAGTCTTATTCTCCATATAAATAGTGTAACAATACCGAAGGCCCTGCAGCCAAGCCTATTTGTGCTACTTTAAGAACAGCTGAGTGTCAACCTTGGTTTTATTAATAACTCAATCCACAACACTAGTGAAATTGCAGTTGAAGCTTCTCTCAACTCGGCGCTCTCAAACATTTGCCTTTAGGATTTTCTCTTTCCTAAGTCCTTCTGTACTTTCTCCTGGCAGTCCTCCCTGCCTCCTTGCTTGTAACCAGGTTTAGTGAAGAGTGGCTTGAGTGACCCCACCTGCCTATAAGAGATGATCATAAATCATATCCTATGACCACACCAGATATAAATTTGAAGATCAGAAAAGCTGCGTGACTATTTGCCCTGTGCTGTCACTAAAATCTAGTGCAAAGACAGATGCCCAAATGGGATTCTGACAAGACAGTCCAGGCATATATTTTACTTGCATGTTAAACATATTCTCAGAATAGGTTGCATTTTTTTCACTATGTCTCTTATCTTGAAGCTTTTTCAAAATTCTCTTCGTTCACTGTACTTTGGAAACCTGGAAGGGAAGCCTCCAGCTGGATACAGCTTCATGGCTTCAAGTGCGTCAGGGGAGGTTTAGATTGGACATTAGGAAGAATTTCTTTACTGAAAGAGTGGTTAGGCATTGGAACAGGCTGCCCAGAGAGGTGGTGGAGTCGTCTACCCTGGAGGCGTTCAAAAAAGGTGTAGACGTGGCACTCCAGGGTCTAGTTTAGGAGTCATGGTGGTGTTAGTTGATGGTTGGACTTGATGATCTTAGAGGTCTTTTCCAACCCAATGATTCTATGATTCTATGATTCTATGATTCATTAAGACATACTGGGGGACTCTGTAACTGATTGGGTCATAGGGAAACAGCTGAGCAACAAAATTAATTAGAAGATGAGAAAGGTCATGTCAAAAATTATGCAAGTTGAGCTAATGTACTGGAAAGCTACTTCTAAGGATGATAAACTTCAGAAGAATTAGTACAAAGTTAGAGCAGAAGCATCCAAGGTGGCAAAATCTGAGCTGGACAGATTTATTTCCCTGTTTTAACATAGGTTTTGTAGATGCAATAACCTTTCCCTGTGAATAGCTTATCTAAGATGGGTGCCAAGTTGAAACTTGGATAGCACAGTACTGGTTTTGTTTGGACATCTGCTGCTACTGCTCTTATTTACATGTTGCTGGTGAATGTTTGACTTGTTTGCAGTAAACATGATTGTTATTGAAGGTTTGAAGCATATGTTTCATGTCTATAGAACTAAGCAGTGAAGAACATGGAGCTTGGTGGGTGCACTTTGAAGCAAGCAATGAAATCAGCTATTTCAATTCTGGATATTGCCAAAAACTTTGGTCTTAGTGAAATAAGATGTAGCCTTTTCAGGCCTGAGGCATGAAAGAAGAATCAGTATAGTTTCATTTGCTTGCTTCCTTTATGTACTGTAAACAGGACAGATGGAAGACTTACACTGATTTGCCAAGATAAAGCAATTGATACGCTCCTGAAGTTATTCTGTCACATGGAAAGGAAAATATGCTGCTGAAGCACATTTTCTTGCCACGTGTTGTAAAACCATTAATAAAGTCTAGTCATTAATACTGACTAGATTGAGACAGTGTGTATCCTAGTGTGGTACTTAAATAATAAAATAAAATTTTTAAATATCTCTCCTTTGAGCTGCACCCTGGCTTGGGACAGCGCTGACAGACCTGTGAGGACCGTGAGCGGTAGAGGTGAGATGTCCCACCATGTGAACGGGAATGCCTGCGTAGCCCCAGCCACTGAAGAGCTACCACCCCACACCATGGAGAACTAGCAGAGTATAGACAGCATCCCAGCTCAACAACGGGTACCAGCAGGTACCAGCATCAGCTCTTCTGTACCACAGCTGACTCCTGCCAACCTCCCACCTGCAGAGGCCACCTACCAGGACATGGGGAAGTGATGGGGAAGCATCACTGCTCCTGGGAAGGCATGGTGCCTCCCTCAGGACTGTCCCCCCTCATCCAGGCTCCCAAGCCAGGCACACACAACCAGCAGACAACGTGCTGCCTAGCTACGCTTGCCTTAGCTAAACCGTGAGTAAACAAGAGTTATTCCATCTGCCTGGGGATATTCACAAAGATTAGCAAGGCTAATAATAACCCTGGGCTCCCTCCCTGCCACAGTCAGTGAAGGAAGAGGAGCTTCTTTCTCGACCGTGTCACGTCAAAATGTGGTGAGTTCCTTCTGCTGACCTTCATGCACAATTTCAGGAGATTTTCAAAGAACACCCCTCCCAGCAAGATAAAAACACCTTTTCACAACCTTAAAAAGAAAATAGACAAACAGCTAGTACACTTGATTCCAAATTTTAACTGTGCTTCATAACGTGTCAATAAACAATAAATGCAATGTAAGTAATACACAATGAGTGGACACAAGTTATATCAATACTGAAAGAGAAATTAAATGCAATGAACTCAGAAGTCCCACTAAACTCTTTGAGGAGACCTGGGGTTTTCTACAGAAGACGACCCACGCATGCACCGATGCAGAAATACAAAAGTTTCACCCAGAAGTGGAGCTGTTCTTTTATTATCTGTGCTACTAAAATAAAGCTATCCTACTGCATATAAAGCAAACATATCTGTTTGGTTATTTGTGATCAGTCTCATTCAGCTGTCCGTACTCCTGGGATACCTCTGGCTCAGTCTGTTGCTTCTGTGTTGTTCTTATTGTATTTTCCTATGACCTTACTTTGGCTCTCTAATGTCAAGGTAAGGCCAATGTGGTCTGTAGGTCCATTGCTAAGACTCTGAGAAATACTTCTCTCAAAAAAGTGTAACTATATTTGAACTCTGTTGCTGCATAAAAGGGCTAGAGGCTGTAATACATTGACTTGCCCTCTGAAGAGTCCTCTTTTATTGTCTTTACTCTATCAAAGCCCAGAGAGGCTGAATTAACCTTTTGTAGATAATCCCACAGTAGCTAAGTGTGTGAGGAGCACCTGAAGTCATCCTGTACCTGAAGAGACACCGCCAAGCCCCCCTCAGCCAGGTCAATAAGCATCTGTGCATCACTAACAGGATACTGTGTGAGGAACAGCCCTGGATTAACCTACCAACCAGTGGAGACCATGATGCTGTCTGGGAGAAGTTTCACAAAAATTTAGAGGAGACTTACAATGTTGTTTTAAAGATACATTCAGGGCAGGATTTGTCTCAGTTATTTACACTTTCATTCGATGGGTGTCTACATCCGAGCAAGCGTCTGAGGATGCACCTTACAGTCAGCAGAGAAAGCAAGAAACTTCAGTGCCCCAACCCCTGGCACGTCTGAGATGTCTGCATGGTGGAGAGCTTGAATCCTCTGAAGTACCTATCTCTCTCCATTGACTAGAAATAAAGGCAAAGACAACTAGTTCAGACATAAATATCAACACTGTAGCTAGCTAAACTCAGAGAAGACAAACTCTATCCATAATGTCCTGCAGTTGCCTTGCAATACCTGTCACATGCTGAATTAAACTGTGTCACTGGCTTATGATTCATTTAGTCATTGGAGGGGTGGGTTAACTAATTCCTAGTATGCAGAGATTCTTTTTGACCACTAAATACATAAAACTTCAGTGTCATGTCAAAAATGTATGCCCCATCAACCAGAAAGGTTTGTCTTTAAGAATGTAGTTACTTTTTCTAAGCTATTTCTCAGTAAAGGTTACATAGCTAAACAAAATCCACAGATACGGAAGCCTTTCCGAAGCATCATTAGATTCTGCCAAGTAAAGTGGTGTCAGTAGCTGAAATTTCAGAGCATAAATTTGACAAGTGGGAGAAAAACCGAGAAGTCAGTGCTCACAGATTCAATAAAGCATCGTGTCTGCGGGCAAAAATAAGTGGAGAACTCTGTACTGAAAAGTAAGAGGACCTGGAAAGCAGAGGGGAAGATAATTTGAAACTAATAACTTCATGATGAATAGCCTGATCAAAAACTGCAAAGCAGATAAAGACTGACTCTCAGAGACTAGTTTGGAGATGTGTCAAAAAGTGATGCTGAATAACCTCCAAAATGCTGGTTTGCTCTCATAAAGCATGATATCAGGAGAAACAAACAAACCAAAATTAAATCTGTAAACATGGAAGAAATCTTCAGGAACCTGGGAGGAAAAAGTCAGCAATCTGTGAGGAGAAGCAAGAAGTGCAAAGTAAGGGTGATAGGACTTTACAGCTAAGCAAAACTGAGAGCTCGTAAGAGGTTTCCTTGATGGTTAATATATGTCTACATATGTATTAAGGTGAGACTGAAACACTTCCTCTCTTGGTAAGCAACTTTATAAGCCAGACAATGCAAAGACCCAACATCTTAAGAGAATAAGCAGCTGACTCTTAGTGACTCCTTCTGGAAGGAGATAAAACGTAATAAAATGAGATACCAGAGAAGAGCTTGCCATATGCCTTTCAGAGGACAGAAAAGCCTAGGGAAGACACAGGAAAGCATCTCTTTGCATGAACAATCCCTGCAGAGGGAGTGTGGTCAGGGGGATGTTGCCCAGGGGCACAGCCATAGGAGGGGAGCTGCTGGGGGGTGGTGCACTTCAAAACAGTTTTTACTTCTCTAATAGTCACATAAGTGCAGCCATATAAAATGTGGGTGCTGCAGCAAGTCAAGGGCAAATACTGCTGGCAACAGCTCTGCCAGAAGAGAGGAGTGCGTGGTCTCAAGTCAAATACGCCTGGGTACTTCTCCCATTCCTGGGGAAAGGGGGGACGCTGGAGCGATGGAGGAGCTGAAGCCGCCTGTTGTGACCCTACGCAAAAGTTCGCAGTAATTTCAAAGTGGAGGGGCCTGTGCCTGCTTGCCCGCGATGCTGAATTCCCATCACCACTGCCTCGCAGCACTCCAGATGAGAGCTGCTCTCTGGGAGGCAGAATAACATCCACTTAAATTGTCAGTGTTTTACTGAACTTCTAACACACCAGGCAGGAGTGCAAGAGGAGATGGCATTTTAATCAAGAGATTTGCCCGTTGCTGGGACACGGCCAGGCAGGGAGCACACACACCTTCCTGGGGAAGTGACAGGGGCAGGAAGGACACGCGTGCAGGCACCAGGCTCTCCTTTTCCAGGGCTATGCAGCAAAATCATCGTGGATGCTACAGAGGGCCACATCTGGCAAATATCAGATGCAGACTTGAAATACTCCAAAACTAGGATTTATGGTTATTTGATCTTCCTTTCCAGTAGAAACTTTTTTTTGTGTGAGTATAAAAATACTCCTAACAGAAATTGCAACCCAGAGGCATCAATTTAGATCTGAATCGTTCAGTGCGATTTTCACATCAGGTTGAAACGAGCCCTGATTTTAAGTGTCCATTATAAAATGCTCATCTTTTCTTTCTTTCCTAAACGAGTTTTGTGCAGCAAATCTCATCATATGAAGAAAGGCAAAGGGGACACGGAACAGAATACCAGAAGTAATTAATGATTTTACATGCCTCCAATTTTCAGGTACCAGAGTCTGAAATACTTTAAAAGGTAACTGAATGATGTTGAAAAACAGTTTTTAGGACATCCTTTCTAGGAATCACATTTCTTCAGAGGTTTTGAAATTAAGAATCGAAAAATCATTCAAAGTTCTTTAAAATAAAACTCCTATTTTTAATGCTGTCTCTATGAAGAATGGTCAAAAGATCTCAATTAGCAGCTCTCTGAAACTGCAGCTTCAGTCAAAGCAAACCCCAGAGCAAACGTAAATTTTTGGTTCATGCTCCCGAATATTCAGTTACGTTAATGGCAGAAAAACTCTCTTCTGCAGACAAAAGGACTAGATCTAGGGCTATAACCCTGGTTACATGCAGGCTCCAGCAGATATGCGGATGACTTTTCCACGACTGAACTGACAACAATCTCTACCTACATAGGTAGAAGTGAGGGTTCCTTGAGCCAAACCCCCAGATTTTAGGGACCAAGAGGTGCCAAAATAATGGACTTTTTGACTGAAGACTGCATGCAGTCTTTGAGCAACCACTGTCACTATGTTGAAACAAAGATTAGACCTGGAGCGGTGGAAAAGCAGACTGAAAGCAATTACAAGAGTTTTCTGAACTGAGGAGGTTCTAAAAAGCATCCAGGCAGGGATGTAGTGCAAGCTGCCTTTGTGCAAAATTTTATTTCAAGGGAAACACGATGCTTTAGCTTTATAGCACCCTGCAGTCATACACCCTTTCAAGCCAAGGGGCATTGGCTTTTATTTCAGGAGGCTCCGGGGGTGGGGGGGGGTGGAGGGAAGCAAGCTTTTAAGCCTTGCATTTCACATTATCCACTCTCCTTTATGCGTTGCATCTCCCCTTGACACAGCCTCTCTGATGGCGAGGGACCAGCCTCGCTCTTGCTGCTGACTGCGTGCCCAGTCCTCTGCATGGCATCGTGACTCCGCCATCCAGGAGGGGACAGTAAAGGCTCCGGGCTATCCCTCCCTCCCGACAGCCCACAGCTCTGAAATCAAGAGGTGTCTGTTTCCCAAAAGGCAGCTAGAGCTGGTCTGAGATAAGGGCGCTTTCCTTGGACTGAAGCGGATCCATCTCTGTGTGCGTCATAAGGTACTTCAAATACAAATGGCACCAAAGTTGCTGATTGTCAAGAGTAACCCAAAAATGGTGCCGCCTGAACCGAAGTGAGCATGAGAAATGGGGCAGGAGCCAGTCTCTAGACATGGCCAACATGCCCCTTCCAAATCCCAAGTGATCCAGGCTCAGCCCCGGAGGACCAGCGTCACATCGTCAGTTTACCTGCAGGTTTAGGAGGTTAGGGTTAGTGTAATTTGACTTCTAGCAGTACACGCATGGGCATGCTTCCATGCATGGGACGCCAAAGAGTGATGTTTCTGGAGCTGACCACAGGGACAGGCGTTTGACAGGTATTAATATCCCTGAGAATAGCACAGAGGATTTTTCAGGAGTTCTCAGCAATCACCTGCCCCAATAAAAATCCTGTGACTAGGACTTTTTGTCCTTGATCATGGAAGTACTTTGGAAAATGCAGCCAGCATATCTAAATTTCTAAGTCAGGTGTGAAAATCACAGCCTCTTTCTTCCAAAAGCCTCCGAATCTAGGCTAGGTGTATGCAAGATAAGAGATTCAATTGCAATACAGAATTAAATAAATACATGAAATTAAATGTTCCAAGCCAAAAATATAATGAATCAAAATATAATCACATCAGCAAATTACCCTAATCTGACAAATTCAACAAGTCATCCTAGACTTCAGTTAACGTTATTGCCTCTCCAAAATTAGCATAATGATATTTCACAACTCCAGCAGCCTCAAGTTAGTTTAACTACTAGTGTTACTTAGCTCCAGGAGCCTTGCCAAGAAGCTGTGATGTTTTGTTTACTCATCACTATTGACATGATTGATGTCATCACTGAATTGGCCTTATTTCCTGTACTCTACCTGAGACGCTTGGCTCTGGACTACACCCTCTGATATTCAGTATGGAAAACAATTAGCTACATGTAGTGCTTTATGATAATTTCAGCTGGCATAGTTGCCAGGTCATTATAGTGACACCCTCCCGCCGAGGAACAGAGTGCCTGCGAAGATCAAGCCTAGCTGTTGTGCTGGCCATAATAGTGAAGACTTTGTTCTGAGCATGCTTCATCTCGGAGATGGGTGTCTGGATGCGAGAGCTGACAGACAGCAGAAGACATAGTCACTGAGCCAACAAGAGTTGACACTATTTTAAAGTTGGTTTTGGCACCTAATGAAGGGACCATAAAAGAGCTGCTTGTAGAAAACAGGCTGGGATGGAGCAATCCTGAGTTTATTCTTCTTTAAAGAAACAAAGAGACAAATGGGAGTCTCTTAGAAAGGCACATGTGGAGAAATAAGAACTTCTGGAAATACAAGTCTGCTGGACTGAAAAGCTCAAAGTCTTTGAATTGCAAAAGACTTGATATTTCCATACGTCCAAGGGAAAAAGAAGTCCTCTTTGGAGTTTCCACCCAAAGCCAGGGGAAAAGCCTGTGGGAAAGGGTTCCCAGAGGGAAGGAGGACTGAGCAGTTGGCCTGCTAAAAGCAAGGATGGGGTTCAGAGGCTGAAAAGATAAAGACAAATCTAGATGCCAGCTAAAATCTAAGTTGAGATGCTTTTACCTGTTTCCATCCAGGACGATCGTGTTAGAGAGGCAAAGGCAGCACAGCTGACCCCCATCATAGGGGGTTGTGCAGCACTACATGGAAAAAGAGCAAACACAGTTACTTATTTAAGAAAGGGAGGAAAAGAGCTTTGGGGACAACTTTGAGATTTAAAAGTCTGGCCTCACCACCATACAAGTGTTCAGAACAAAGCTGGGAAGAAAAGAGTCATTAAAGACATAAAAGGAAAAGGGGACAACATTTAGCATATATTTACCCACTGCCAGTTCTGTCAGACTAGACTTTTGTCTGTCTTTGATGAAAAACTTATTTTCTAGACAAAAGAAAATATGGTAAATTACATCTATTGGAACTTCGTTAAACCACTATGGAGGATTATTACATAAACTGAGAATTAATACAGGAAATTTCAAATGCTTAAAGTGACTGCAACCAGCTGGGCTGAAGAAAGGTTTCATCAGGCCAGAGGAAGATTATAAACAGAATTCATTACAGATAAATCTTTTCAACTTTTTCTATTCATATTCATTAGTGTTTTCATTAATTACATTGTGTCATCAGCACATTTCCTACCAAGATTTCGAAGTGGGAACTCACTGTTAGCAAAGAGGACAATAGGAAAATTGTCTAAGAAAAACTAGACAACCCTGAAGAGAAAGACAATGGAAATTTAATTATAAAAAGTGCCAGATTGTGCACTTAAATGCTATAGTGAATCAGATACTTCTCAGCTGGATCCTAGGAAGAGAGGGGAAGAGGGAGCTGTTTTACAATTGCCAGTTAAGAGCTTAGTTTGTTCTAGCTGTGAGACAGGACTGAGTGGACACACAGCTGCCCTCTGTAGAGAGAAGGGCAATAAACAACGTGTCAGAAGCACAGAGCTGCCCTTAGTAGAACACAGAAGTACAAACTGGCCAGGAATAAATCTAGCTTGGGAACTAGAGCACTCAGGTTTTGAAGCAACATCGGAAGTAAATAAGAGAGGCCCAATAATTTGAACTATCACATTTTCAAATTTACAGCCTTTATATGACCTATAAATATTCTATAAATCAGCAACAGTGAGGGCTGCAACCATGCACAGCTCACTAGAGATGAAGGGTATTGCAGACGTCTCCAGCCTCTAATTTCCCCTTTGCCTCTGAGTTGCTGAAGTTTTCCTCTAGAAGTACTGTATCTTTGCACATATAATCCAAACTGCTTGAAAAAATACTAATACTCTAAAGTGGCTCTGGATTCACTGATGGTGGGAATTATTCAACATGGTGGCTTGCAACAGTACAGGCTCAGACCTGCAGCTGTGGAAAGTCCTGTTTTACATGCTAACTCAGACTGTAGCCAGACTCAGTTGTCCCCACATGTCTGGGTCAGGACATGAAAGGGAAGACATAGGAATGGCTGTACTGTGTGGGCCCAAAGGGCGACCCAGCTCCAAAGGGCATTTTCTCCAACTAGTGCCCAAGGCAGATTGCAAGAACAGGGCAAGTCCGTAGAAATGCTTCACTGCAGGCTCTCCTGGGGATCAGGGGCTGAGGCACTCTATAAAGGCGATAAGAGATGAAAGATTATCACTTATAGAAGGTGATAATATCCTACCCTCACTGGAATCACTGCCTTGTCTGAAGTAAGTTGAAAAATGCCATTGAGCACAGTCTATGTGTTGGAGAAGAGCAAATATATTTTGGCCTTAGTCACGGGACGCTACACTGTGACTTCCCACATAATTTATTTCTCCTGTCCCCAAAGCTTTTTCTCACAGCTGCTGTTAGTAGAAATTAGGGAAACTCCTACCCTTAAACTGTGCTACTGCATGGTGTACAGACTTCCTCTGTATTATTTCTGTAAGCAAAAATATGAATAAGTGAAAACAAGTTGACCTTCTTGAGAGGATACTATCGGCTTTGCCTGAACCCTGATTTTGCTATATATGCAAAGGCATGTCAGGGTTCAGACAGTCCTAAATATATGGCAAATTCATGTAGTCATGCTGTCGTGGTTTAACCCCAGCTGGCAGCTAAGCACCACACAGCCACTGACTCACTCCCCCCTGGTGGGATGGGGGAGAGAATCAGAAGGGTAAAAGTGAGAAAACTTGTGGGTTGAAATGAAGGCAGTTTAATAGGCAAAGCAAAAGCTGCGCGTGCAAGCAAAGCAAAAGAAGGAATTCATTCACTGCTTCCCATTGGCAGGCAGGTGTTCAGCCATCTCCAGGAAAGCAGGGCTCCATCATGCGTAATGGTTACTTGGGAAGACAAACGCCATCACCCCAAACGTCTCCCCTTTCCTTCTTCTTGCCCCGGCTTTATATGCTGAGCATGACATCATATGGTGTGGAATATCCCTTTGGCCAGTTGGGGTCAGCTGTCCCAGCTGTGCCCCCTCCCAACTTCTTGTGCACCTGGCAGAGCATGGGAAGCTGGAAAAGTCCTTGACTAGCATAAACACTACTCAGCAACAACTAAAACATCTTCACATTATCAACACTGTTTTTAGCATGACTCCAAAACATAGCCCCATACTAGCTACTATGAAGAAAATTAACTCTATTCCAGCCAAAACCAGCACACATGCATTAAGATCTCATGCAGATGTGAAATAATTAGCCCTCAGTAGCACTGAACTCTTTTCTGTTTCCCACTGTAAGACTGCAGTGGAACAAACTACTGCAGACTATTCTGCAAACACATAATTCCATTTCTATAGTGCTAAATGCTGCAATATGTAAATCTGAAGCATATATCCAAGAAAAATGCTATTATTCTACCAAGTATTGATATCATATATTGGTGGTGTTCTATAATAAAGGGAATTATTTGAATTGCTGACTTCCCAGGCCAACACACCTCTGATTTCCTTGACTGTCCTGTCTGGTTCTCTTGTTATCTTGGCTCTGTTCCCTGCAGAAATGTAGATGGGAATTTCTCTAATTTACAGAAATGTACTGGCAAGTTTGGTAGTGACTCGTCTCAGTAGCAGGGATAGTAATCATCTTGATTTAGAGGCTATAACACAGCTTTCCAGTGTGCAGGCACCGGGAATGCAGCATGTAAGAGGAAAATCAAAGCTGATGGCCCCCAGAAATGAAGCCTGCTCCAGCAACTGGCTCTTTGCCAACCATCAAGACAAAGGAGAGGGGAGATCTTCAGTAAAATAAAGTATAAGGGAAACTGCAAAAGCATTTTAGAGCAAGCCAGGCCCATATTCATCATCTGTGCAGTAAAAAGGCTCAATAACAGGAATTCCTATGAATTTCAAGCAGGCGCAAAGGTTCAGCAGCGAATGACTGGAGTAACAGAGTTCATCCATCAAAGTTTCAATTACTCCCAGTTATCTGGGAGGGGGTATGGTTTAACTACAGACCATTGCTCGCTTCACGCCTTTTGTGTCAGAGGGTTTGTTTTTCTGGCAAACTTGACAGCTTCTGTAACAGCAAAAAAGATGCTCTCCAAAGACTGTGGATGGGGGGACATGCCAGCGAGGCTCTGCTATGGCCCGGGCTGAGGTCAGCACATCAGAAATCCACTGGGGAGGCTCCCAGGAAGCTGGAAACAAGCACTTGTCCATAAATAACTGAAAAAGGAAAGCTATTCTTGCTGGAAAAGAAGAGAAAGAAATCAGAAAAGGAATATTCCTCGCTCTGTCTTTCAAAATGGGGGGAGGGAGGAATTTTTAAGCGTCTCCTTCCTGCCTCTTCTAACCCTTCGGCATACATCTCTGCCTGTGGTACCGAGGGACCCCTGTACCCTGGAGAAGGATAAGTGCAAGGAAACAGCTTGATACACAGAGATCCCGGTCAGCTGTGAGACAGGATCAGACCGAGTCTCGGGTTCTGCTATAATCTGTTCAATGTGGTTTTTGGCCTTGTTCTTTCTCCCAGAAAAAGAGCATCAAGATCTCCTGGCTTCAGGAGGTCCTGGGTCCAGGTAGGCATAGGGAACTGGAAGAAGGTGGAGATCTGCACTTAAAGAGCTTCTTCCAGACCGGTGGTGTTGTCTTTTTCAAAACAACACAATCATCATAACTCATGATTTTCATGGCTGGTGCATCCTAATTACAAATGCCTCTTTATTTTGTGTGTGCATTACACTGAATTACATCTTAGATGGAGTGATAGCATTTTATTCTCCTAAAAAAAAAAAAAAAAAAAAAGAAATCAGTTAGGCTCCCACACATTTGAGACTCCTCAATATTCACTTTCTGGAAACTTAAGTAGTGATTTAGGCTGTTTTTCAAAGACTAAGAGCAACAGGAGATGTTTCAGCTGGCAGCACTGTTAGACAAAGGGAAATAATGAATGTGGACTCCTGAATATGAAGCCAGATGTTGGAGGGGGCACCAGAGGACCTCTGCCACTACCAGAAAGAAACTGGGGGCAGGATATAACATTTTCATTGAGTGGGACTGGAAGGACAAACCAATGAAAATACTCAAATTCTTTCTGAAATAATCCTATGAATAAACCCAGTAAACTAAAAAACCCAAAAAACCAACCCCCCCCACCCCAAAAAGGGCTTCTGTTCACTCGTCTGGAGAAAGCAGATTCCTGGCCTAGTTTTGCCAACCCAGTATAAGAGAGATTATTTGAAGTCATCACTGACTTTATAAGGCCTTTAAAGATTCTCCTGACACAGATTTATGCCAGCTCAGGTCTTTGGTAGCTCATGCCACATAAGGGCTTGTACCACACAGAGTTCGACCAGCCTTCACCAGGTTGTGCAACAGATCAGGACCCAACTTGCTCTAGGTCACGAGTTCATCAACCCCCTAAATTACTTAAGACTATGACTAATTAGCCTACTTGAATTTAAACTCCAATTTACAAGCTTTTCCAGTTTACGAATCTAATGAATTCCCCCCAACACTGTAAAATAAATGGAGAGCAGCATATTTTGATGCTATACTCAATACCACTATTATCTGCTCAGTCCAAGGCCATTCTTCTGGCCTTAACACTTTGAACATAACAAAACTCAAATGTACAAAACTGGCTGAGCTTAACAAATTTAAGAAGTTGGAAACAAACTCCTGATAGATTCACTAGCAGCGTCCTACAATTGTAGACAAAATAATTGGTCAGACCAAACTGCACTAAATTTGTAGGGTGAAAACTGGGACCAGTATGCGCTAAGACATTGAGCGACTGCTCATATCAGGTGTTTGCATGCCTGGGCCATGCCTTGGGAAAACAACCGATTGGACAACGTGTGATGATCCTATTTGCTGCCATTTTTAGTGCTCTCCTTATCTTAACGCCTACATCTGCACTGGTGCAACGATCAGATTGCGTCTACTGGCTCTAGTGGGACTCCAGGCCTTGACATCTGTCTTCCTCAAACTCCCTGTGTATAAAATAATACATAAACAAGAAAATCTGTTCTCCCTTGGAAGAAAAAAAAAAATGTTATTTTTAGAATGTATATGGCCCTGTATGAGATACTGCAATCCAGCAAAACCCGGTATAAACAAGTTGGCGATGGTGGGAAGGGAGAGAAAGCAAGTTCTCTCTCAAGTATTTTTCTTGTTTATCCTCAGGTTGTTGATACATTTTGTAAACTGCAGAGATTAAAAAGATCCCTGGGGCTCCCAGGTGTGAAAGATCAGCACTACTGAAAGTAGCTGAGGGAGGGAATGTTCACGAAATATATCCTGTCATCATTAAATCATTTTGCTGAATACATCAAATTGCTAAATGCAAATATTTACATATAAATCAATGCATCTATCTATTCCTGTTGCTAGCACAAATACACAAAACATATGCAGAAACTAAACGGATCCTTTTCAGGCTTCCCCCCAAAAAATAATCAAAAAGGAAATTCATGATGAGAAAAAGCTAACTCATAACCTGGGACGTAATTGAGCAGTCACATCAGCAGTTTGAGTTTGTAAACAAGCAAACCCAACAGTTCAGAGCAGCATGAATCACCTCAGTTCATCTCAGTGGGGTGTTAGCTTCATTCCCAGTAATGAGCTTCTAACATGTTAAGACTGTGAATTATTTTGCTGCTAACCGAAGTGTGTAACAGGTGGAAGAAAAAAAGGAAAATGCATGATGTACTTGGAGCAACACCTTATTTTGGCACCACGGTGGCTGAGCAATGCCAGCTCCCAGGTGGTCCCCAGGATGCGAGGGAACCATGCCAGGGAAGAACCTGGCTCACCAGTTCCCAAAAAGATTCCTCCATAAGGAGGGATTCAAAATTATAGGTAGTTACCATGAGCACCTGGGTCAAACATTTCATAACTTGGCAGCCCCTATGCTCCTTACATCATGGTCAGACAACACAGTCTTTATCGATGCCAGCAATCTTGACTGGTGCTGGTAGCCCTGCTGGTATTTTGGCTGCTGTTCCTAGGAGCATGGGCTTTGTTCCCCTAAAATAAAGACAGGGGTTACAGGTTTAGGCCTTCAGCGTGGCAGGATAAAGCCTCCATCTGTTTAAATTAAGGGATGGCATTAATACATCACCTTGCAGGGCCTGAGGTGGGCAGGGAACAGCACAGAGCATCCACAGGTTTTCTTGCAGAATCCATCATATCCCTTCTCACAAAACCTACATGATGAAAAGGGACCAAACTCCAAACACACCATGGAGGTTTTAGGCAATTATTGATTTTGCTATTCAAGTAGAAAGAGTAGTTCCCATGGCAACGAGCCCATCACTCCCTACCTATGGCATTGCTTGCTCTCATAACACGAGCTCTTTAAATAAAGAAATATATATATGTTCACATGGCTGCCCCTCAGAGACCAATTTCCTTTCATTTCACCCTGACATAAGCGACAACCCGCCTTGTGTCTGACTGCTTAAAAATACACTGAAGGCTTTCTCCACCTCCCGCGGTGTCCACAGGGAGAGCAATGGTTGCAGTGCGGGGGATGCCCGCCTGCCTGCCCCGAGGGATGGCCACCACAGTGGTGCTGGGGCTGATGCTGCCCCGAAGCACTTCCAGATGAACTGTGCAAGGGAGGACACCGTTATGCTGCTGGCTGGGTCCCCAGCGAAACCCCACTCCTTTTGCATCAATGCTACACAAGGGCAGAGGTGCCCCCCAATTTTTCTTGATTGTGCCACATTAAATCTGGCATTGGTGGGAAGCAAATTCACCTTCAGCATTCACAGTATTTCTTCCTCAATCTGTCTAGAGCTAATTAGGGCAAATAACCCTCAAACACAACAAAATAAAATAAATAAATAAATTAAAAGGGATATCACATCACCACAGAAAATTATGGCAGCTCTGAGTAGAAAAAGTCAACCACTTTGGATATTTTAATCACTTAAATAATACTCCAGCAGGACGGGCTGGCTCCTTAGGAGGTGTAAACCAGCACAGCTCCCCGTTGTTTTAATAGCAGTCAAGTTGCACGGGCTGATGAGCAGGCTCCGCATCTCAAGACGAGAAACACAGCTCAGAAAAAGGGGAGACAGCGGGTCGCCTTGGGTTGGCTGGCAGGGCAGTGCTCAGGGAAATCAGGGGCATGCCACAACCCCTGTCACAAGCTAGCCCCTGGCTCGCAATAGGGCTTTATCTCCACGGAGGGGCTCTCTCCATGCCAGGAGAGAGGAGGAAAGGGCCGCGACATGCGCTGGCAAGCAGCATCGCTGAGCTGCAGCCCCACGCAGCCGCCAGGGAAAGCACTTGGGTTCGGACAAGAAATGTGAGAAGCAGCAGTGACACTGGTTCAGCTCAAAAGCTAAAAGCAAAATCTAGTCCAGATGCAAGACTTTCCTTCTAGAAATTAGCCATTGATAGAGAGAAACTGGGTCGGTGTGGCAGGGCTGAGAAAAGGTGTGGCTGGGCTGCAACGACAACTCGCTTTGCTTCTGGCTACACACAGGAGGAAAACGCACGTACAGACGCACTCATGCTTGCGAGCAGGATCTTTCAGATGAATTTTGGTCTCCTGGTAAAATTTTATAGGGAGTAAGCTATTGCCAAGCCCTTCTCCCACACGGCTCCAGACCCCTTAACCAGACCCTTGTGCAGCCTGGCTGGGGCTGCCTGTGCCCGTGTGAGCAGGACACAGGATCCGGCTGTATTTCCAGGTGATGGTACCCAAGGGATTTGCAAGTCAGATACCTTGTGGGTTTGTAGATTGGAGAGGAGCATGGACTGCACAAGCCCGACCATCCATCCGTGCTACGGGCAGCAGGGTGGCACTGCAAGGGGTGTGGGGAGCCCGGGCAGGGAGACCTCAAACCAGGCACGGAGGAAAGAGGTGAAGATACATTTTGGGAGATGATAGAGGAAATCATGGAGAGAATTACAACAAGGAACATCAGACAAGCCGTGGCTTGGAAGAAGTAAAGGTATTAAAGCTGAAAAAGCAGTGGCTAGGCTGAGGGGAAGAATATTTAGAAGAAGCAACAGGAGGAGGAAATAGATCAATTGGAATAGCTGGAAATGAAAAGACATCAGAGATGTTACAGCGCGGAGCCTGGAGAGATGCAACAAAGACTGAGGAGACACTAATGGATTTTAAAAAATAAAAAACCAGAAGTCTCTGAGAGATGCCAGATATGGGAAGGGAAGATGTGAGGAGTCAAATCTGGTTACAGGGCTGGGAGGTAAGGGGAGGACAGCCAGGCGTGGGACCAAGGGGTAAGGACATATAAGGTGAAGCTCATGGGCACACAGAAGTAGGGAGCTATGGCAGCAGCAGACCGCTTCACCGGGTCCAAAAGGGTGGCAGTGCACATGGTAAGGGCAGTGCTCATGGCTTGAGCTTGTGCTGTCCCACATTGCAGGGAGAGGAGAGGTCGGCAGTGGGGAGCCGGTGAAGCTTGGTCCGGAGCGGTGTAGCTTTAGGGAACGCAGAACCCTGGAGCAAGCCCGATCCCGACAGATCGTCCAGGGGTTATTACACAGGTTCAAATCAGTTATTGTGGAAATATGTTTTGCTCAGGAGCTGGACAGATAGCAAGCCTGTTTGTACGTATAGAGAGGTGAGGCAGAAAACAACATATACAGAAAAATGGGAAGAGAAGCAAATGAAACTTCGCCCTACTTGCTTGACACGCATCTGCCAAGAGACCACGGATCAGATGAAAGCTGGAGAGGCCACTTTTTAACAGTTATCATGTTTTCTGAGTACATTCAAAATTGAACCTAGATGCTGTCAAGTAAGATTTTTTTTCAGCTCATGTATTCCTGCTCATTCTTAGCTTTCAGGCTGGAAAACCAATATTTGGGTATGTCTTCCTGTCTCTAGAATTTGCTTGGGTGAATCTGGTTTCTGAAAAATCCTTTCTTCAGCTTATTATTGTTCTTGTATGGGGTTGTTCTTGACTGCTTTTAAAAACAAGAAAGAAAGAAAACAACAAAAAAAAAAAAGCTTGAGTAGCAAAAAACCTTAACTTACTGGAGTTTTCCAGCTTTTTTGCCTTTCCATGCTAGTGCCCAGGTCTGTAAATTCCCACTCAATACATGGGAACATCTATTTCACAGAGACAACTGGTACCAGAGCATTAGCAAATGTGAAGCAAATCAAGGAGTGACAGAAGGTAGGACTTTTATCAGTCAGCCCTCTAATTCAGCAAAGGAAGACAAAACTGGTTTGCCACTGTAAACTTGCATTTCAGTCAGCTCATATAGCTGAACACACAGTCCTTCTAGGACATGACAGCATGATTAAAAATAAGACAGGAAAGAAAGTCACTGAAGTCTTATATCATGCACTGCTTATCTAATACTGATAATTACTAGCAAAACTGCTTATTGGCCCCCAAGGCATAGGAACTTCAGGTTCTTGCTATTTTGCTTCCTTTCCTCTTTCCAATTTTCCACTGATTTTCATGGTATTGAAGGCTCTGTATCACATCTAAGGATCAGCCTATAGAGCAGCATTAAAAAGGGAAGAGAAAATTATTTTCTAGCTCTTTTTTACAGCAGGATGTTTTGATAGGAATAATCACATTTTTTCAGTATTCATTTCTGGATCTGTACAGAACGGCTAATAATTAGGAATCTGAAAGAAATTCTCTGGGAATAACTATGGACATCAAGGTGCTCCATATGGAAAGGCTACCTTATTATCCTCATCACAGCACAGTCATCTGTTGGCTACTGTCATGGAAACAGAGCTGTGCAAGACAGACATCCACTTACAAGAGTGTTGTCGTCAATTTGATGCAGCCAATGTATGAATAACAGAAGCCTTCTCCCTGCACATACGATTGCTGCACTGTTTACAGCAGAAAAAGCTGTGGCATTAAGTTTTTTTTACTTCTTTGCTGAACAAGGCTGGGATGCAATAGAAACAACGCCCTTGACATCTCGGTACAAGGCCACATAAACAACAGTAAGCATCTTCTGGATGTCCACTGCCTTATTCGTGCCTTTATAGTGCAGAATCGAGAAAGATATGTAAAAAAATCCATGTTCCATGATCACATCCATTAGGATAGAAAGGAGAAAAAAAAAAGTAGACTTTCCTCCTATTTAATCTAAAAATAGAAGGTGGGGATGGATGGCTCTTTTTGGGGCGACGTTTTATCATTCTATGAATTAGTCATGATGGTCCAATTATCTTCAAATATGTAAAGTGCAACCTTTTAATTAGACTAATTTACGAGCTTGCTTCGTGGCCCTCAACATCAATTTAGCACTTAGTCCTAGATTAAAGGACTGAGTTTGCCTTGCTGAGGTGGTACTGAAGACATGACAGCAGAGGGGTGTGAAAGCAGCATTTGTCTCTTTCCTCTAGTGAGAGCAGGGTGCTCCTTTCACATGTTGCAGGGAGAGAAAACTTGACCACCTTTTCCATAGCACAGGCTCAAAAAGAACATGATTATCTCCCATATTAACTCGTAGAATAAGAAACAAGGACAAGAGAGGATGTGAGGACTGCAGGGGGTTAAAATTTTAAAGTTTTGATCTCCTCCAGAGCTGATCTGGGTTTAATCCATCGTTTAAACAGCAGAATTTGGCCCCAAGCATCACTGTCCTGTGGGGACGTTACACAATTCATATGGTGGGTAGTTTGGTCACTTAGTGGTACCCACTTAAACCACGTCATCATTAGCAAAACCACCATGTTAAAAAGCAAACCCAGGGCTACATGCGCAGGTGCTTGCAAGGACCAGGGAGCCGTGCAGCTGCACGGTGTGCTCGTGCTGTACGTTCTCCAAGCTGTTTCACTGCCTCAGAGGTACCTAGCTTGGGCTGCCAACGCCATGGGTGACCCTCCTGCTCCCCCGCACTGCGCTTTGTATGGGGGAAGAGAGTCACACTCTTTGCCATCACGGAGCACCTGACTCGGAGGGGCCAGCAAAGCTGCAAAGGAGGTGGGAAATAATGCGCTAATAAAGACAGCAAAGAGGTGTGGGACAGATGAGAAGGAACACCCCAAGTAGAAATAAGCTGCAAACGTTTCTATTACACACCAGTGAAGGAAACTGTGAAACAGGATGTTTACCTCTTCCACCCACATTTCAAATAATTTTTATTAATTGGCAAAAGTTCAGAAAATAATAATCTGTGATATAGAAAATCTACCTTATAGCTTTGGACTGAGGCAGTCCAATCTACAAAGTGTATTCAGAACTTTATCTAGACCTGATTAGTTAAGATTCTTTCTATGTTTACAAAGAGAAACTCCCATATATTTACAGGTGAAGCCAATCTATCAGATAAAAGTTTAAAAAAAATACTCAGTGACAGCAAGATTAATCCCGCCAAATTCAGGCTAAAAGGAAGGAGAACATTTCTTTCAACATTGATCACTGGAACAAGGCAGCTCGCAATGTGCTGGGTCTTAACTCTGCAAAGTCCTTAGCTTTTCAGAAGAGAGATGCTTGAGTTCAGTCAAATAATTAAGGCACTAATTAATAAGTAAAATGAAATTACATGACCTATGTGACAGGGAAAGTCAGATTCAAGGATCATAATGATTTGTCCAGCTTTTAACTCGACTGATCCCTCCCTCTCTGAGGGTCAGAATCAGGACCTCTGCCAGGAGACGTTCTTCAGGGGTGGGAGGTGCTCAGCCTCTGGCTGCAGCGGGAAGCCCTCTGTGAAGGGCTCCAATAGGATTTTTGCTTGTTCAGCACCTCCCCGTTCATACGTATTAATTTACAGCATCCCAGTTGTGAAAACCGGTTGTCCCTTAATGATCTGGGAGCTGCACAGAATCAGGATTTCCACCATTCCCACAGAGACTTTCTAAAACTTATCCTATGCTACATTTACGCAGGTTTCTACAAAAATATTCAGCTTTTTTCAGTGGTCCATAGATAACTCTTCTTTCTGGAGTATGCAACCAGATGCTTAGGTATTAACTGTTTCACAGAGAAACCATGTGAAACTGGAGCCAGGTGTCTGTACTAGGGAATGCCCCAAAAAATAAACTTTTTACCATTGATCAGAGAAAAAAAAACATCTTCTGATGCTTTATCTGGAAGCAGAGGTCAGTTTACAAAAAGCAACACTCAAAATCCAAGACCGAAGAGTGGTTTCTGACATGAACCACAAAAGGAAGAGGATGGTAGGGACGGACACACCTCTCTGGCCTCCATGGTCCCTACACTGTGTGCAGGGACATTTGATATTGCATTTCATACTTCAGAAACAGATTGCCATAAAGGTGCAACAGTATGACCCAAGACAAATTAACAGATGCTCTCTCTGCTTTTTCCAAATCTCCTGGGGCAAGCAACTTTGGATTTCACTGCTGAAAAAGCAGTTAACCATAATCTGATGCCAGATGTTTAAGAATTGAGTGGGATTCTCAGGAAAGGGTTCCCATGGAGGAGAATCAGCACACAGCTTTGGGGGTGATGTGCCAGAGTCAGCAGAGTAGCAACCTCCTCCCGGGACACAGAAATTGGTGGAGCAGAAAGGTGGAGGCTTCTGCTAACTGCAGTCAAGAATGCTGATTAAAAAAAGAAAAACACCCCACAGACAACAACAAAAAAACCCACTATAGGTAAAAGCATCATTTCCTTCACACTATAAAACACAGGGAGGCAGCACACAGTGCTGGTAAGAGGAACAAAAACCAATCCCATGTAACTGGAAGTCGGGAGACCAGCCAAAAATGTGCTTTGTGTTTGCACGATTTGTTTAAATCCATGAGTCTTCTTGTAATTTAAATCCATGGGGATTTTCCCTCTCCAGGAAGCTAATTAAACTACACAGCATGTTTTGTTAGCTAACAAGAAGCCTATATCCTTTATGGGCCTATGAAAAACCCCATGAAAGCTAGGCTATCACAAGCAAGTGCTGTACACACAGTGCTGATGTGGCCAGTACATACTGCTGTGTAATATCAAACACACCAACGCTTCTCAAATGTGTTTCTGGGCTTTCATAGCCTTTTTTTTTTTTTTTAATTTTCAGTTTCCATCCATTTCCACCTGATGCAGATGTTGTTTGTTTTCCACTCAGCTGGCTGGTTGCAGGCACAGCTGATACTGCTCTATACATGGGGACATTGCCGCTCCGTGAGTATTTGTGCAATAACCAAAAGAATAAATCTGGATCTCATCCGCTTGAATACAGGCAGAACTGGAGGAGGTGGGTCCATAGCCACCCGAGTCTGGGAGGAAAAAAAAAATGCTGAGGGAGTGACTTCCGTGCTGCCCCCTTCCCTCTGGGAAGAGCCCCCAGCCCTGTGCTGGCAGCATCGTATGTGCAGCCCCTTGAGCTGGGCGAGCTCCCCACAGGCCATCACTCTCCGACATCAGGAGCTAACGCTTAATTCACTCTATTGTTTTCTTCGATGATCAACGCGTGATCAATGTTGTGTTTCAAAATCTGCACTGCTTGCTTTTGCTGTGCATGACCTTGGACGTTTAAGCACAAGCAGTCTGTAGCTTAGCCATGAGCTCAGCATCCGGACAAAGGCCAGGATACAGTTAGTGCTCGTGAGAAATCCACGTATTGCAGAAGAGCAGCCTGCAATCTTCTTCCTACGCCCCTGCAGATACAGGGCACATCCTGCCCTAGTGCAACTCAGTCTCAGCCACTGGTAGCGATAGAGATATGCCTCTTTGTCCAGGTTTCACAGACCAGTTTAGATCAGACTATACCATCTGTATGGCTGGGATAAGAAGGATGAAGTGGGATTTTAAAGAAATCTAGTCTTTCCAAGGTGTAGTGACAGACTAAGATGCATGGTACAGGAAAACAGCTGGTGGCTGAAAGAAGTTTTGACTTAAGTTAGTTTTGTTTTTCAGGAAAACTTGCCTCTCATTCTGACCAGTTCCTCTAGCTTAGATCAGGGGGCCTGACCATTAACCACGATGCTAATTTTCACATGCCTTGGCTACTGTGAGATTCTTGTCACTTCCCCTGCAGGTCCCAAACCATCTCCTCCTCTCCCAGCACATCAAGTAACAACTTCATCCTGCCTTTTGTGTCAAAAACGGCTGCCCAGGCTGACCCCATCCTCCCCTCTGCCAGCAGCCCTCCCTCCTGTGAGCGGGAACAGCTCCCAGGCAAAACCTGGAAAACCCCGGCTGGGTTTTTCAAGCAAGCAGGACACACTAGAAGAAGACCTGAATCTCTTTGGGGCAGAGACTTTTTGTTCTGCTCCCGGCACAGCACACTTCCAACCAGCTTGGTTTCTCAGTACTATAACAATAGATAAGTATTGACAATACTAGTACTATCACAAAGTGTAAAAAGTCTGTGCGTTAAGGTCCATACCTCACCATGCCATTTTTGCCTTTTTTTTTGTAAAGCACCATGCACAGATATGAACATGGGTACCTATATGCAATATGTTACCCTTCTGTGGCCTAATACAGAAGAACCTACAGACAACAGAAAATAATTTGTGCATCTTTTCACCCCATAAATTGTTTTCAAACATTTGGGGAGGGAAAGAAAGAAAACCAGGATGTAGTAGAAGTCTTTCCAATAATTTCCCCTTTTCTCTCTCTAACCTGCAAGTGCCACATGGAAACTTTTCCGGAGAAAGAGATGCACCTGCACTAAAGGCACTCAACTACGACCAGAGGTTCAGTTTTTCTCTACTGAGAATAAGGAAGAGCCTCACAGGGCATGCTAGACAGCATGTATTTTGAAATATGTGATACTGTAATTATTTCTATTCCATTTTAAGAATACAACATCAATAGTCAAGCAGCAAATATTTCCTCCATGGTAAACTGGAGGAAGAGCCAGAAAGCTCGTTTAAAATTCAACATATCAGCCAGAAAAAATGCAGCCAAAGAGAAAAGGCTGTGCATTTCTGCTAACCGTCTCAAAAGAAGACAGAAGTCAGACACAGGCCACATCAGAGGTGACAACAATGACCCGGAGTGAATCCTGCTCAGCTAACTCGCAAAACCCCACATCCTCAGTGCTGGGGCCAAGACCCCGCAGCCAACAACCCGCACCTCACCCTGTACCCAAGCACCATTAAGACAGCAAACCCGTCTTTAGCTTTCCTTCCTTCTGGGCAATAAAGTGACTTCTCTGTTTCAGATGGTGCTGGGAAGTGAATTTATTGATACTTGTAAGCGTGCAAGTATTGCAGTGGTATTACAGTGCCTAGAGAGTGAACTAATACCCTCAGATTTCCAGACCATATATGAAACTGATTCTTTTTGTGTTACCCCCCTACTTAAATTCAGGCTGGGAAGCTTGACCATAGTTTCCCCTCATATTAATGAAAGAGCCTAGCTGAAATATGGACTTGAATATATTAGAGGGATTTTTTAATGATATCTCTTAAAAACACTGATGTTACTCTGCACTCAAACCAGCATTAACTCCAGCCCAGCTCTGGCCAGCATTTCTAAAGCACAGTTGTCTGGGGAAACACACAACTAACAAAGCGAGGCAGCACGGATATCTGTGGATACGGTTACGACCAGGTTTCCAACACTGAATAGGAACCATAATGGTCTTCTGCTGTTCAGTCCAGCAAACTCACTTATATTCTTTGAACCTTTAGGCATCATTTAGGTCCTCATACTTACATACGAATCACAACATTATTTTCACGTGCATGAGAGAGGTATACACATACACACATATATACACACACAGCAAGGAATTTTCAAGAACTCAGAAGAATAACTTTTCTGTTATGCATTTCTGCAAGTCTTGAGAAGAATTTCCAAAGCATTTCACATCACAGTGAGTTGGTTGTACATGTACCAGAACTTGTGATAAGCAGGTCAGGAAGAAATAAATGCAGATAAAAGGACAATATGTCCCACCACTATGAAAACCAAAATTAAAAATACCAAGAGCTTTCTGGCCAGCTCAGAAGACATCCTTATATCTGCACTATTGTACCTGTCCCTATTAATGTTCACGCTTTACACTCTGAATTGCCGAGTTCTTCGTGCTCACTGTGAAGGTAACCGCAGCGCTCCTCATGATGGTGTAATTTCCTGTGGCTGCTTTGTACTGACTGCTTTTGTTCTAGCATAATACTTTTTTGAGAGCAAATAAACAAAACACAATACTTTATAATATGCTTGTTTCCTCCAAATGATACTGAAAAGCCAATAGGTGCCCCAATGTACTCTTGCTTGCACTCCAGTACAATGATATGATCCATGGGCTTTCGTGGCACACATTTCTTTTTGGCATGGGGACTGAAAACTTGTAATTTGTCCTCAGTGGAGTTGCTTGTGATGGAAAAGTGTCATTGACTGCTGCGGGGGCGTTTCTTCTACTATTTTTTCTCATGACTTAGGCTATAATGGCCTTTTTTTTTTTTTTTCTCTTCAGTCTTACATACAGGAAAACTTTGTCTTGTGTTAGTTGATACAAAAATATACACATATACCAGTTATCTTTTTATTAAATGCATCTGGTTACATGTTTTGAAAGTCAGGTGTCCAGTCTCCTCAAGGTAATCTCCTTTTCATCCTGTTCTGTATCTTTCACAAAGCTGACATTTAGAAATAGATTCTTTTCAAAATATCCTTTTACAGATCATCCAGGAGAGTTTTCTGATTTCACACAGGATCTTCATTGTGCTTTCAACTTCTGCTACTGGTTTTTACTCTTGCAATTTTTGTTCACAAAATCATTCTGCTATATTCTGCTCATCATTTTGCTAAAGCCACGCATGAACAAAAATATAAAAATAAGGATTTTTTTAACGCTGTTTGAAATAGATGTCTTTGCTTGCGTTCCTCAAAATTGCAAGAAGTGGTAATAAAAATGGATCCAGCTGAGTCAGGCTAGTAAGAAACTCAAGGAAGTGAAGAAGAGCAGCCTGAACTCCATCCTGGCAGCTGCTGCTTGTGATAAAGCCAGCGATGAGGTTTGCTATGTAAAGAAGAGGATGGACTTTATCTGTAGGGACTTGGGAGGGCCCCTCTGACAGACAGACAGAGATGCTTTTAAAAGGTGTAAATCTGTCCAAGCAACTTTGGAGGGGCCTGAAGTTTTGAATGTAAGCATCCTCCTTTTAGCTGGTAAATATCACAGTTTACCTTCCATTTATCTTGTCTGAAATCTTACTCTCCTGTTAATGATATCCTGATTTTCCTTTAGAAATGTCTTGGCTGTTTGATTTTTATAGATTGATAACTACACAAATCTACTGCTGTAATCATTCCTTCTCCTCTGCATTTATAGCCTTGCATCCATTAGGTCTGCATATATATATTCAAATAGGCACTTCAGTCTCGGAATTTCTCGACAGAGCAATCTAATTTTTATAATTTATATTTTTTTTATAGTAGACATTTCATTCCCAGTAAATTACTGATTTGTTGCTATCAGTGAGTGCAATAATACAGCTCAACACTATTCACTGAGAAGGAGCAACAATCCTCCTTTTACTTGACAATGTAATAACACCCATGTGTTGTCAAGAAGTCATATAAAAATTCTTGAGGCAGCGCTGATTTGCAGCATCTGGGGGAGGCAGGGGTCAAAAGTGAAAGCTCACGGGAACAGTGCAACGCCATCAGTGTCAAACATTAAAGGCTTTGTGGTAAATATTTCTCAGATCCATACATCATAGTCTGTATCATGTTAATTATAGCAGAATAATTTGGCTCAAATAAGCACACAGAATTAGTTTTTGTTGTGTGATAAGTGGATATCTTTGTGTAATGATTATTACATTCCTTAAAACTGTAACGAGATTTAATACTGAAACCTGGAGTCATGTTTCCCTTCAGTACTGCCTAAAATTGTAGAGAGGTAAAAGAAAGACTTACACTGAACTGAAAATTTTCTAAGGTGAACATAACCAGTTTAAACTGAACTGAAACAGAATTTTTTTGTTTTATTTTGTCCAGAGAAAAAAAAAAAAGCGGCAAAAATTTCTCATGGAAAAATTTGTGTAAAAAAATTAAATGAAATGCCTATGGTTTGGGTGTGCATTTTTTTTTTGGTTTTTTTTGGTTTTTTTTTTTTTTTTTTTTTTTAAACTATACCCTTCTCCTTGCATTTTTTCTTTCTATCTAAAGCTACTTGCCAAATTCAACATATGTTGATAAATAATTTCACACTCAATAATTTCATTACAACTCCAAAAGTGGCTTTTAGCAAAGCCGCTTTCCCTCAGTTAAATGCCACACCTCTGTCATCTGTGAACAAGGAGAGAGGTGCTGCCAGATGGGGCTGGAGGGACCCAGCTTCAGGTATGTCCTCTTCCTGGTGGACCACTAAGATCTCTGGGTTCATGAGGATGGTTTTGCAGTCAAAAAACCAACCATGCCCGAGGACATGCAAATCCTGCACGCACGCGTAGGCAGTGCACAACATGTCCTTAGGGCCAAGTGCCTCACAGCTGAGAAGTGAAGGGTTTCTGCATCCCACTGAGCCCCAAGAGATGATGCACATGCATACTTGGTGAGCAGTGAGCACAGATAAAGTTAACCTGGCTGACTCTATTCTTAAGTGCATTCAAAGTGTTCACAAAGTCCACGGCCATGAAGAGGTGGTCAAGAAAGCTGCCGCCTCTTGGGTGCTTGCTATGGTATTCAAGAGGGGGAATGGGTGATGAAAGCAACAGTTTTGGACTATCCTCAGGCAGTTTACAGACATCGCATGGTAACAGCTCTCAGAAAGGCAGCAATGGCTTCTTGCTGAAAGTAAGCAAGCAGCAGCTTCCTGAACCATCTCTCAGCCATACTTTCTGAATGACAGCCTGGTCCACTCCGTTTGTATCATGAGCCATTCCCTTCTCAAGGGCTCTTTCCATACATCAAGAGCCCATGTCCTTCTCAAATGCTGAGACTGCCAGCAGATGCCAATCAATACAGTTCAGTCAGCCCTAGAATTATATTTGATACTATATTTGATAAAGGTTTTGCTAGAAGCAGCAAAACATACCTTTCAGATATACCTTTTTAGTAGTTTTGAAGTCACAATTTGATTTGTGGAAAAATATTGGTATACTTGCATTCAAACTACCCTTATAGCTCTGTTAGCCAAAGGTTCATTTCAAGGAAAACAGAGTAAACAAACCAAACCTGGAGTGTTCTAGTCAATCTGCAATGATTGCCCTAGCAGATTTCCCATCATCAGAAGATTTCATAATGTCTGCATTTAAACTCTAACACAGGCTAAACCAAATTTTTCACATCTTGAAATCCCTCAGAAAACTTAATTTCCTTTCTTCGCGTGGCTTTCTAGGCTAAGCAATATTAGGTCCAATGGTCTAAAACCAACAGCTCTGTGTTTCACAACCAACATCTTGAGTTACCTGGTGCCTCAGCTGGCCCCACTGCTCAGAAGACTCTCCAAAAGCCCTCAGACTCGATATTATTTTCCTCCATGGTCTCACACAGTTTCACAAACCTCAATTGCATACTTTGTCTTTAAAAGATGTACTATAAAAATGCACTTGTTTTCTTTTGCTTATGCCTTGCAGCTCCAGCTTCCCCTGCAACGTGAACTGGAGCCCGATGGATGGTGGGAATTTTACCTGCGATCTTCTGGGAGCACAGAGAAGTTCTAGGAGGAACTGCAGATTCGCGCCAGTCAGAAAGTTATGATATCATAGGAATAACTGAAACATGGTGGGACAACTCACATAACTGGAGGATCACGATGGATGGCTATAGCCTGTTTCATAAAGACAAGCAGGGAAGAAGAGGAAGAGGAGTCACACTCTATGTTAAGGAGGACCTTGAATGTATAGAACTCACTACAGCGATTGTGGAAGCCTTATTGAATGCCTCTGGGTCATGATCAGAGAGGTCCTCTCCAGGGGGGGGTCTTGCAGTAGGCATCTGCTACCGACATCCAAACCAAGACGATAAGGCCAAAGAAGCAGTATTTGGATCACTTAAACAAGCTTTGGGTCAACAGGACCTAGTTCTTATGGGTGACTTCAACTACCCAGACATTTGTTGGAAGAACAATACAGCAGCTCACATGTCATCCATCAAGTTCCTGGAATGTGTAGAGAACTGCTTCCTCATACAAATGTTAGATGTGCCAACCAGGAATGAGGCACTGATGGACTTGCTACTCACAAACCAAGAAAACCTGCTTTGTAATATCTTGGTTAGTGATAGCTTTGGCTGCAGTGATCACAGTATTGCGGAGTCTGGGATCCTGCTGAGCACGCTGAAGGTTAGTACTAAGACAAAGGTTTTAGATTTTAGAAGAGCAAACTTCAGCTTGCTCAGAGCTCAACTGGGAGGGATTCCGTGGGAAGCTTCCATGGAGAACAAAGGCCATCTTGTCTAGACGGTGCTTTTGCCAAGAAAGTTTGGACCAGATGATCCTTGAGGTCCCTTCCAACCTGGTATTCTATGATTCTGTGATTCTAAGCATAAGCACAAAACAGTGTTTTGCACAGGCTAGGCAAAATGGTGAATCAAATCTTTAGGCAGCATAAATCAGCATGGCTCCATCGATTTCAGAGGTGCTTTCCTGAGACTAACTACGGGTGTATAAGTCAGCATGTATTTATAAAAAAGAACAAAATAAAAACAACCCACATCACCTTGCTGTCTGCTGAAACATTAGGTGTGGATATTCTTTAAGCAAATCCACTGAAATGGCACTTTGAATTCGATGTAGAAATGGAGGCAACAGAGGAATAAGTGATTAATACAACCTAGCTAAGCCATTAAATCCCTATGCTCAACTCACAGCAGGTCTTTGATTTTGCCAGCATCCAGGTCCCCTCCTCATCCCTGAGCCCAACCTTTGAGACACAGACTTTTAGAACAGGTAGGAAATTCTTCCAACAACAACAACAAAAAAAATCTCATCTCCTTACAGAGGCACTAGAAATTGCAATAAAACTGATGCTATACATGTTTCTTAGCTCTCGCTGACTGCAGAAGCAGGTGAAGCACCCCAGGAACCTGGGCTCATGTCTGTCTGCATTAGGCAATTTCCCTCATCCTGGGCGTATGGGTCTGTGTCTAATTCAAGTCACATTCACTTAGGAGAAGCAGAGCAGCCACAACACAAGACTGAGGGACCAAAACTCTCAGACAAGGGATTAGGGCATTTGCCTCAGATAGAAGTAGCAGAAGTGTCTGTAAGCTCCAGATCTACACGATTCAGAGCAAGTCCCTCAGCCTGGATTTCCCAAACCCCAGTCAAGTGTCCCAGACACTAAAATACTGACTACCTTAGAAAGGGGAAAATTTTCAGAACAAAAATTTCAAAAGTGCTTGTTTTCATTGCAATGCATTTAAAAACAAGTTCACAATGTC
>WAAD01027359.1:125911-192703 GCA_013389945.1 Fregata magnificens | reverse complement strand
GGGGGGGGGGGGGGGGGGGGGGGGGGGGGAAGGGGAATTCTCCTTTACCAGCCCTCCATGCTCTGGTGGTATCAGCGCTGCAAGCCTAAGCACAGGCTTTGCATCAGTGAGCCCACTGCCTGCTGTCTCCTCAGCCATGCCCCTGCCTACCTCCACAGCTGCTCGTGGAGGAGCTTTGGACCCTCTCTGTGGTTTTGGCTGCTGGCTGGGGCTGTAAGGTGCACACTCAGACCACAGGGGCACAAGGGCTTGCAAAGCCCCTGGGCAGGCCCCATGCCAGGGACAGGCTCAGGTCTGTGCTTAAACTGCCGGGCACATCCTCAGGGGTCCCCTTTCAAGAGCCAGTCTTGATCGAGAAGGTGGTAGTTTGCCCTCCTATATCACTGTTCGAGCTGCAGCGATCTTCAGATACCTCATCTGCCCAAAGAAAACAAGGAATCCATCATCTGTTACTCATCTCCCCCTGCACTCAATCTACCCAGGATACAGCCAAGAGCTACAACATGCCCGAGGCACTTGCATTTTTAGTTCACTCTACCAAAATATCTACTTTTGGTCAGCACTGTTGTCACTGAAGATGCTGGCTCCCAAAAAGGCATTGGGAGCAGAGGTAGGATCAGACACTCCTGGCCCTGGCATGAGACAATGCTTCCATTTGCTTCTCCAGATCCCTCTCTGGCCATGGTCAGAGACTGCTAATGTTGCTGTTTCCAAAAGAAGTTTTTGCTCTACCCAGTTTTCATTCTCACCCTGGCCTATTCAGCAGGGGAATATCTTAATAATGGTGTTATACATTTCTGGGTTAAGAGATAGCAATTTAATAAAAACAGGAATTTGGACCTGCTTAGAAATTTCTAGCAGGAGGAACATGTTCTCATTCAACCCGTGGCATCAAAAGGAATAGATAACGTAACTGGTGAAACGCTATGTAAAGGCAATGTGTTGCTGATAGTCTCAAGCATGCCACAGCGTGCGAATCTTTCCGTAAAGACAGGCTCATGAAATCAAAGGTGGGAGGTCAAAATTGCAAATAGATGTGGGTAAAGCACAAATCTGGGAATGAGAAGACCAAAGTTGAAGACCTTCACTGCACTTCTTGGGCTTATGGTTTAACACCCTTCAGATTCAGTTTCCTTGTAGCAAAAGAAGAATAAAGCTAGATTTCTCCTGGGGCACAATTTACTTATATTTCCCTATAGAAATACAAGATAGATGAGCAGCAGTATTCTAGTAACTTAAAATACCACACACTAGAAACTATCTTAACATAACTTAACAAGATAAAAGCTCGAGTCTTAGGCAATCCCCAGAGGGACACTGAGTTTAGCAGGTCAAAAGGAAGGCCTTTCAAATCCCTTTCATATGCATAAAGGCATGAGGTTTAAAGAAAGCTCTTTAAAATTCCATAAAGCCAAAGAAAACAAACAGTCTGGTGCTCGGGGGAGACAGGGATAGGGTTCAGGTTGGAAACGGCAGCTGCAATCAGCATTTTTCTCTGTCACATAGAGAGAACACTAACATCCTTTTTGCAAAGAAAAGGAGGGATTCAGAACTCCAGCCCAAACTAAAGGCTTAGACTATATAGTCTAGATTAAATAGTCTAAACAGTCCCTCCTCCATGCCCTACAGAACAGTTCCCATTAGCTCACAAGTGCGTGATATTTTTCAGTAATCATAAGATCATTCAGGCTGAAGGGACACCTCAGGATGTCTCTAGTCCAACCCCCTGTTCAAAATGGGATCCAAGCCGAGTTCAGACTAGGTTGCTTAGGACTTTGTCCATTTGGTCTCAATAAATACAAACAGATTGCTCTTTCTCTCTCTTCAATGGCCAAAGCAAGTTAATAGTGGTTTTGACAAGAGTCCTGCAGTCATAGCAAGCAACTACAAACCAGCAGGCACCTTATTAAGCCAAAAGCGTGACTGTGTAGTGACACTGCAAATGAGCACTTGCTAACAAATTGCCCAGGAACAGCCCAATGCAGTTAAAGGAAAAAGCAGCAACAAAAACCAAAATCCATTCTGCATTCCACATGGAAGATTAATATTTTAATCAACAGTGTTTTGTCTTCCTTAAATAACCTATATTTCCATCTTTGGCATCTGGATCTTTGTGGCAATGTACTTCGCCTGATCTCAAACTCACTCACAGTGATTTCCTGTAATAAAAGTCTCCGATCAAAGAAGCAGCCAAAGAACTGGGCCAGTGCCTATGTACCTGGTAAAATTTAAAACATCAGGCTAAATTTCACTCTTGTTACACTATCACATGAGTCAAGTTTAACAGCGGGGGCTCAGCAATAACATTAAGGCTAATCTGCCCAGTGAACATTGCAAGGTTTCTTAGGTATTTGCCAGAAACAGAAGTTTTGCCAGCCTAACCCCAGCCTGCTGCAGCTGTTGGAAGATCATGATTTGTCCCAGGTGGTAACTCAGCCCAAGATGATGGAAAAGATTGCTTGGACACACTTACGTTAAATTTTTGTTTCAAAGTTTCACAAAAAATCCAGGTTCATTGCAATACTGAAAACCTCATCCATACCAGCTCAGTTTTAGTTTTAACACTGGATTTACCCAACTCAAAAACTAAATCCTCCAGAAGATGAAGTCAGCATAAATATTTGTAAGTGAACGAATACAAACGTGCTACTGTCGTGGTCATACGGTAGAAGAGGCATGCAGGTATGTTTTACATTATACACTTAATGCTGGACATGAAGTTTCAGAGCACCCAGCCCTACTAGAACTTACTGAATCTGTGATTCTTTGAACAAAAGAAGATATATATACATGTGTATACACACACACATATATAGTCACATATATATAGTTGTATATATGTACACACACAAATTAATAATAGTAACAAATAACCCTATTCTCACATCTGTAAACAAAGGGAGATTTCTCACAAGTCATCTAAAGGGAATAAATACTCCAGAAGATACTCAGTGACTTTAAATAAAGCTCAGATAAAACCAATAACTTTTCATAAGCCAATTATATCACTAACACACCTTGGGCTGGTAAAGGATAGGCCATTATCTTTCATTGCATTTTTCAGTCAGTATTTAATAATACACTGTCTTTTTTAATAATAAGCCTGGAAATAACTAACACTTCAAAAGCACATGACTTGTTGAGGATTTTCTTCCTTTGCCACTTATTAGGTATTTAATTTGTTCATGAGACAAAAACGCAAAAGTCTCCACCAAACTTGGGGAATGTTTTGCTATGAATGACAATCTAACAAGATTTTCTCAAGACATGCTGGCCTGTTGCCTTGAGATTTGATACTAAAGTTCATTGGTAGTACAGTTAAGGAAAGAAACATCACAAAAACAAATTAAAACAATGTACAGAGACAGCTCAGAAGTTTTTCCTCAGACCAACAAGGACTCTGGGTACCTCTAAAATAGATCTTTCCAGCATCAGTAGAATTACACCAGAAACCAACAGGGTATCATTTCGTGCCTTGGGTACCATAAGAGACCCAGACTCACCAAGTTTCTGACACTATGCCTAACAGAAAACATTTACATGGCATGGCTGAAGTCAGTTGGATTACTTAGCTGCTTGAAAATAAAACCCTATGCACTTGCATAACTTTAGCTCCATATCTAAATACTTTTCTATCATTATGTTGAATTACTGACCTCAGATTGCAGTCTCAGCCCTTCTGTGCAGACTGCCTAACTTGCAGAGCTCAGCTGTGATGAATGCCTCATCATCTCACCCTGTTGGGAAATAACGAGTTTATTTCCTTCCAGCCCCTCTCCCAATGGTATGGGGCTTTTCCTAAAGATATTTGTGATAAGTGATTGTAAAATTCCTCAGGCTAATACTCCTAAGAGATTTTTCCAATCTGTTCTTGTTAACAAGCGGGAACTCCAACTCCACCTCTCTTCTGTTAAACAGAGGGGACACAAATTAAAAAAAGAAAAAAGAAAGAAAACATACCCTTCAATAGCAAGATGTCTAGTAATAGTCCTTAAAAAAAGAGACAATATAGAAAGCCTTCTATTAAGGACTTACACAATATGAAACCAATATTACAAAGCACCTGGCATGTCAGTATGCATGTAATACAGGACATGATGAATGTTTAAGCCCACAAAACCCTCTCTTGCTTTCTTCACTTCAGTTCTGCTTTTTGAGGCTGTAGCTCCAATTCTACTTAAGAGAGCAGAAGATAAAGATTTCAGGTTTTAATACATACCATATTTTCTCTTGATTTAACACAACAGAAGGGGGAGAGACAGACTTTGCTACAGCCACCCTGGGGCATGTCACCAGCTTGCTGGATCCCATCCAGAGAGATGGAAAAGAAAAAAAGGAAAAGAAAAAATGGGAAAGGTGGCAGCAACCAGAGAGGAGAGAAAAGAGGAGGCAAAAATTCCTCATGGGCTCTTTGCTGTGCACCCTAAGGAAATAATCTCCAAGTACTGCTCCCATCCCAGCACTGGTTATTTCTGCTGGTGCCAGCCCCACGGGCACCCTGGTGAAGCTGGGGTGCTGGCTACAGCCGGAGCTGGCACGCTGCCTTTGGTCGCCATTCAGATGAGGCTGAAGTGTGAAATCCTTTGGCTGCTGGCTGATTAACATGCTAGAAAATGTTTAGCATCCATCTCCCCGGGCATCTATCTCCCATCCAGCAATTGCCATCTTAGCACCCAGAGGGGCAGAGGAGGGGGGGGCTTTGGGGTCGAGGAGCTACACCGTGACATTTTCCAGAGGCTGAAAACCTGATAGGTTTGAATCCAGAGGCAATCACAGAAACCATAAATCTGCTCTCATTAGTCGTCTCCCGTGATACTTTTGGAAAACATTTCCATTGCCATTCTCAACCAGAATTTTCCCTAGTTTTCCCAAAAGCACACCCACCTCCTACGGAAAGTCACCCGGCTTGAAGAGAAGCTACTGACACAGGCGTCCCCCCTGCAGAGTGCCATGCAGTGGTGCATCTGAGAATTAGAGCCTTGAAAAGATTCAGGCAGAAGGCAAAATCATACTTGGCTCTTGTGAAAGAAACTGGTAGCTGACCCAGGCAGTTGTGTGGAGAAGAGGGCGTCACCCGACGGAAGGGACGTGACTCCCCTCCATGCTCACTTCTGCCAGTTTGGCCCTTTGCTTCCCAACAGGACATCATTTTAATTGAATGATATTTCATACAAGAAAAAAGGAATAAAAAAAGAAAAACCTTGGTTTGGGGTTTTGATGTTCTTTTTGGTTTTGTTTTTGGGGTTTTTTTAATGTTTCAATAAGAAAATCTTTGGGTTTAAAATGTGGATTGTGTTTAACCTACTTGTCCTTTTTTCCATTCAGTTTTTCAGTTTGGCAGCCACCTTAAAGAGCCAGTTATCACTCAGTCCTGGTTATAGCTCCAGCTCCACAAGACCCGTGAAGCCCAGAGGTGAGCATGGTGAGCATCTTCTCTTAATAAAACCTTGTATGGCACCACCATAGTCACCAGGGTGTAAAATGCAGTGTTGCTTTACAAACGGGGAGACTGCTCTCTAGAAACCCCCATGGGGGTTATGGCAAGCATAAAAAGGACTTTTGTTAAATGTAATATTTTAACTCAGTACCACATCTGGTCTGCCACACTGGATTTCTTTCTGAATCAGATGCTAATGAAACCTCTGCTGACTCAGTAATGAGAGAGAAAGCAGACACAGTGCGAAGGAAAAAAATAAATACCAGTGTCACGCAGTGCAAGCCCCAGTTCCTTTATCAAGTGTGCCGCCTCTGCCAGAAGAGATGGTAAATCTGCTGGAACGGAGCAATTTGCTATGCAAAGTGGCTGCCACAAGAGGGAGGTCCCATTGCACCGCCGCTGGGCTTGCTCACTTCAGCTGCATGGAGCATCACTGACCCCTTCCATCCCCCTGCATGAAAGCCTGGTAGTCATCCGCTTCTCTTCCCCTGTTGTTTCTTGAGCCCGTCTTGCACATGAAGGATGCCATCCCCCTGAAACGCTCTCCCTTCCCCTGCCACCTCACTGCATCTCTTCCCTGCCTGTGGAGAAGCTGTCTGGCGCCAAGGGCTAAAAGACATTTTGATTGCACATCACTCCTGACCTGGGCCAGATCTCAGCTAGTTAGGAGTACACTAGGAGCATATTACAGGCAAGCAATGCTACCTTCTTAGGAGCAGAAGGGACATACAACTCTTGTGAGTGGTATCCATTCATCACTCAGGGAGTAACTGAGGCTGAGGCAAAGGGGGAAGCAGGTTACTGTGGCACAACTTAAATTTATTAAAGAATCCCTTAAGATGCCTAATCGTTGTATTTCTCTTCCCCAAACAAATTGCTTCTGTTCTGTTTTAGCTCGCTCTCATTCTATGTGCGTTTTGTGCACTATCATGATGCTGGCTTTATGCAGCATTTTATTCCTTTTAAAAGCTTACCTGGGAAGCCTAAGAAAAAAATAATGCAAAGCATTTCATTAATATGGCTTTACATTTCTAACAATGGCACAAGAGCATGTTTTGGTTTTTTCCAATAGAATTCAACTGGGTATAGGGCCTTGAGATAATTTTAAACAGAGAACCTAGTTCTGACTTCTGGTCACCCTCTCGCTTCTTGTCTTCTGACACAGACAGGGACCTTCACAGGGACCTTCTGACTCTGCAAGTGCTTTATGGGGAGATCCCTCAAAGTCCTGTGCATCACCGAGCCCATGATCTAGCAGGAGCTTTAGGGTTATTTGGCACAAACCCATGGCTAGTGTAACTTGTCAGAGCCTCATGGAAGTCACTAAAGCTTTAAGAGCTTGTAGCAGTGGAGGGTCTGGCTTGTGCAGATGCAGGCAGAGCTCCTCTGGGACCTTTGCGCATTTTAGGAAGAGGTTAAAAGCATGCAAGATCCTCCTACCATGACTGGGTTGTCAGGCAGCTTCCCCTCTGTCTTTCTATATTGAAAAAAATAATCTTGCTTTTCAGGCAAAGAGATTCTAGGCAAAAGTGAAAGAAATTTTTCCCACAGAAATCCTACCAGATCCAGAACGAAAGATGGAGAAATCCAGCAGCAGCATCCCCTCTGTGTCTGGAGGAGCTGAACATGAGGCAGCAAAAAAGGTTAAACTCCAGTGAAGGACATTCTTCTCCTGATCTTCTCATGCTATGCCCTTCATTGCTAGCTTTTCAGGCACCTCCCATAAAGCTGAGGGGACCATGCTGGAATATCTCCTCCAGACCAGGGCCAAGCAGGTGTGTAAGGTAGGAATGGAACCCACCAAAAATGTTCCTCCCCAAGAAAATGTTCCTCTCCTACTCCAGAATTTGTGCAAAAAACCTTCCATCCTCTTGGTTTTCCACACACATTCTTCCCTATTTTCTCTTCTTGTCCTTGGAAACTTCACAACCTTCATTTTTGGACTTCAGATAGGGAGTGACGGGTTGAAAAAAATGAAAAAATGTTGCGCAGTGTCCGTTCCCTACAAAGAGTGTGGCAGATGGGTGGAGGTTTCTGTCTCTGGTTAGAAATCAAAATGGTTTTCCCAACGCCGCTTATTTACTCGTGCAGTGCCAGGACCATATGGCCATGGTGCACACCACTTTTCAGATGAGCCTCCTGCCCTCAAAGCCTGCGAAGGCCAGCAGCGGGGAGGGATGATACAGGAGCAACATGCACCATCTGACCAGCACCACCGCCAAACACCTACATGCCGTGTTTGGAGAGCACTGACAGGCTTGTGTGGATCCAGGATGGCTCTAAGCATACGCTTAGCCTGAGATGTGCAGTCGGTGAAGATGGCAGTGGGCTGGCAGACACGGGCTTGTGTTTTGCCCTAGGCTGGGGTCTTAATAATGGCAGCATTTCCCATAAGGCGGCTGCTAAAGGAGCGCTCTATTCTCACACAGCTGGGCAATATAAGCATCATGTCAAAAAAAATTAAAAAATAATAATTTATTGCCGGTTTCTACATGATAAGAAGTAATGGAAGACTGAGGGGTTGTATCCTATGAGCTCTCCAAGCTGGCACAGCTCCAGCACCTGCCAGTGCACATCCTCCTGCTTTTTTGGTTTAATTCTTCCTGACAGGCCACCTGAATTAGCAGCCCTCTGGCAGTAATTGTTCTTCAGCAAAAACACAGACTAACAGCATGTACAGAGCTTGTTGCACTCTTTCCAGGGAAACTCCCAGCTGTGCCTTGAGGCATGAGGTGAGGGAGAGCCAAAGAGAGAACACTATGAAATAACAACAAGAAAGAAATTTAAAAAGTGATGGCTCTGCCTCCAAGGACCTCGTGCTCTCCACCCTGGGTTGGGATTATTCAGATAAATGTTATTTCCACGGGCAAAGCTTGAGCTGGCAAGGCGCTAAGTTGAACGTCCCAAACATGAGATTAGTCTCGCACAATTTCTTCCAGTGGGACTTCATCGTCCTTACAAGTAACTAATGCCCATACTGCACAAAGAGCAAAGGACATGTATTTGGTACCATTTTACTTCTTCCAGCCATAGTCCAGACCCACTGTTCTGTATGGGAGCCAGAGGATTATTTTCAGAGACTGCAAAAAGCTGAGAAATTTCTTTGCCAGATTATGTTAAATTAATGAGACTGTCTACCCATGTGTTTGCAGTGAACAGTGCTGACGAGTCCTTACTTTCTGAGCAATTCCATGCTGCTCTGTCAGACGTCACTCCAGGCCCTTGTACCAACATACAGAGAAACACTACAGCACTGCAGAGATTACATGAGGGCAAGGATGACTTCTGCATACATACATGCTCAGGTTAAAATGTAGCCCATGCTGGATTTCCATGGCTCAGTCAGAAATTTTTTTTGCAAAGTAAACCCCAGGTTTTGGTTAAAAGCCAGATTGGATCACAGCTGAGCTGAATCCAGTTTTATGAAGCATGCCTGAGAGACCCTGGAAAACATGATTACGTTCATTTTAAAAAAAATGTAGTTTTCTTTAACAGTCAGACAAAACCGAGTCAGTGTTGGGAAGTGATCCCTAACTTTTAAATGTCTGTCTCAGATATTTCCTTAGAATTGGCTCTGGCAATTTGCAAGTTTTAGGCCCTCATCAAAATATGCACACACAGATCAGGTATTATTGTTATTATTGAAAAACCTTCTCAAGTAAAGATTACTTATAGATGATATGAATACTGAATAAATGTAATCCATGGATTAATTAGCTAAAGACCTATGTTAATCAGAAAGCAAGAAAGGGAGAAACATTAGCTCATTAAGCATTTAGAAGCATGTTGTGTGTGCTTCCAGGATTCAGTTACCCTCTCTCCATAACACAACTGCTTTTTATTTAACACTTGGAGGTGTGTGAGAAGTCCAATGTCCTCGAATGTTAAAACTCAAAACTGTCAAATTATATAGCGTTAGTCACCAACATGAGGAGAAACAAGCTAAATAGTATAGGACAAAAAAATTAGCACTACAACTCGACTCGCACTCTGCATACAAAGTCTGACATTTACATAAGTAATAGCTGGATTTGTGGTCATGCATTATGTATTCATACCTTGTGTGAAATAGCTGAAAGGTAAAAGACTAATCCATTAACCGCCTCTGATCCATAATCCTAAGAAATCATAAACCCTGCAAGACACTTTATCCTCTTAGGAAAATCAGGCTCATAACCTTGAGGATGGCAGCATGCTCGGTGCTGAAGAATGGTAGCATTTCCCCATTGTACGGCTATGGAAGCTCAGGTCAGCCCTACACAGAGCTATTTCGGGATCTGTCATCTGTTTGATGCACACGCACAGGCATGGGAAGTCCTCGTGGGCGACCTCTCTCACAGCACACGAGTTGTCTCTTTGCTGTCCCAGGTCTGCCATCCTTTGAGGTTGTTGCAAAATTTTTGTACATGTTTCTTTTAACTAAGCACCTTCTATCTTCAAAGAAAGATGGGTGTCAAAAGGACATGAAATGAAGTATATTTTTCTTACTTCAAATACAGCATTTTATAGAATATCCCACCTTAAGTTTTTTCCATGAATATTTCAATGTCGCGTATAAACAGCTATATGTTTTTTTCTTTAAACTTTCTCTTTTTGACCAACAGTCTTCAGTGTCCAGCCTACCTGAAATGCACTACAAACATAGTATCACACAGGCAAAACCGGCCCAGAGGTACAGGGAGATCTTCACCAGCCTGATTCTGGGGGGGAAATTACAGATCTCTAAGCACTTACCAAAAATCACAATAGGCAAACAAGGCTGGCAAGTCTGTGGTTTGGCCTAACCATGCTGCACTTTTTTTCTTGGTCTCAGCTTGCATAACACCACTTTGTTGCACTGAACCTTGCTCCTGGAGGCTCCCCAGGCTCACCTGCCCAGCCTGTCTTCTGCATTGCACCCTCCGGCGCTGCCTGGCCCACCTCAAAAGTGACGGTGGCTCTGCCTCTCACCCCGAGCATATGTGCCACAAAGGACAAAGACCCGGAGGTTTCTCATCATCCTTGTGTGGCTGCACATCAGCCGCAGGTGGACCCTCGCTTCTGGAGGAGGAAGACTGCATCAGCTGGGGTGGGTTATTTTGTTTATGTTGATCTTGAGGCTCTAAGGCAAAGGGAGCAGCAGATCGCGCACAAAGGAGTTTGTTGTACCATAGGTTAAGTCTGAAAGGTAATGTAGGGGGTTCTCCTTAAGGGTAAGCGCTTGGGCAGCCACTTTAATAACCCTCTTCATTAGGAAATAATTGCCAACCATTATGCTCACTCTCCGTGTGATAGAGTCCAACAAAGCTGGCAGTGTGAAAGATAATAATCCCTACCCATGCAAGGGTAAAATGCTGCCACCCAGCCTGTAAGATTGAGTTTTGTCAGGGTCAATCTTACTACGTTTGACAGTGTAGGTACGGTGGGGAAGCAACATCCAAACAGAGCTTACTGCAAATACCTTCAGCCACTGAACAGCCGTACTGATGGGTTGCCTCACGAGCACTCTACAGTGCAGCCACCATTCCTGCTCTGTCCCATACACTGGGACCCCTCAGCTATCACCCCTCCTACAGTGCGGGGTGATCTCCACCCCGTGCGGCAAGGGGTGCCACGTGGGGTCCAGGGATTTCCTCCGAGTTTGTTGTGCCCTGGGCCCCTGTGACTGCATGAACAACCATCACAACCTTCTCACCACCTCCGTGAACTGGAGTGCAGATTATAAAATCAAGGGATGGGAGTTTCAGCTTGGAGCAGGAGGCAGAGGTATTACCCAGCCACACATTTTGGTACGTTGGCAACCCATGAGCTGCCGTTCTGGGAGGCAGAGTGTTTCTCAGGAAGGGGGCACACAGGTCTCAAAGACACAGCAAACTGCAGCAAAATGAATCTGCAGTCCCCATCACATTTCAAAATTATGTGCTCGATACCTGTGGGTACGCCAAGTGGCACAAGCAGGTCTGGAGCCTGCGGCTGCCCCAGATGATGGGTGAATTACTGACCATATGGTGGGGTAGAAACCAAGACACTCAACTCGCTCCTTCCTGAAGCATTTTGCATACCTCTGGCAATAAGGCACTTACATGAGCGTACCCTGAGCATGCAAACAGCATTGGAGTATGCCTTGGTGGAGAAGAAGGGTGTTCTGAGGCAGAAGCAGTGCCAGCACTGAGCACAGTACTGCAGGGGTGTGATGGGCATCCACACCTCTTTTGCCTCTTACCACCTGATTCTCCAGAAACCTGCCTTTCATTTAACAAGGAAAATGAAATCCCTAGATCCTCTGTTTGAGAAAGGGATGCTTAGGGCTGAGGCTTGAGGCAACTGAAGTAGCCTGCAGAAAATCCATTCCAATAGCCTCCAGCAACTGCGAATTTTTCCATTTTGCCTGGAGTAGTATTAATGCAATGACCTAGTGATCACATTTGGAACAACTTTTCAACCTACCACATCAACACATAGGGTTATAGGTGAAACTTGTTCACTGGGAAGACCTTCAAAGACCACTACTGCTGTCTTCAGACCCACTGGTGTGGGGAACACACAGTGGAAATGCCCTGTGTAATGAACTTGTAGGGTTAGAGTTGTTACTAATGTATGGGCGTATACCATATGTTACGTATTTAGCTCAGGTGAGCTGAGCTAAAGTCAAAGGCGGGTCAAACAATGCATGGGATTGGACTTAAAATACTTGAAAGGTGCCTTTGGACCAAAATTCAGTGATCAAAAAGAAGCAGAGACTCTCCCATTCAGGCTGGCACCTCCTCAGGTGCTGCACCCAACCCAGAGCAGGAGTCATCTGCAAGGGTCGCTGGTGGCAGGAGTCTCAAGCTGATCTCCACAACATTCCTCTTCTTCACGAGGGAAGGGAAGAATTAACCGTCTCCCTGCCAACACTTGGAAAAAAAGCCTTTGTGTACTGTCACCACACCAGGTCCCCCAAGGGATGCCCATGCAAGCCAGGGGTCCGCAGCAGACTTCATGGATGGCGTGAGGGTAAGTTTTCCTCTTCGGAAACCATTCCTGCACAATCCACATGCCTGCAGAAGAAACTCTGCGCTGGGCATGCACTGGCTTTCCGAGAAAGCTACAGATGGGGTAGATGCTGCAGGTTTTACACCGGAGATTGCTCAGACAAACCTATCCTTGGCCCACTGAAAGACTGCAAGCTGCAGCGTGCAATACAATACTTTGCAGTACTAAAGGACCTTCTGAATGAGGGTCTCACATTAATTAATTAAGCCTCAGAGCACCTAGAAGGAAAATCTATCCTATTTTACCAGCAAGTGCAGTGAGTATGCAAAGGTCACACAGAATAGAGGAGCAAAGGAAAGAGAGATCCTGGTGTCCTGACTCCTGACTCCTTGCTGCATCTATTAGCTCATGAGTCCTCTACAAAGGACACACATGGAGGACAAAAGGTGACCCAAAGCTGTGCCCCAAGGGGCACCGTACTGAGAGGTTTAATAAGGTGCAGGAGAATGACTAACAGGGTTACACAGATTGACGCAGGTCAGTAAAGAATATGGCATTAAGAAAATTGATCCTTTCAAAGCCTCCAGCCACATGCTTATGTCAGAACCAGACGTGACTTGTGTCTGTGTTTCATACGATACCACTAAGTATCCACCAAAGGGCTTTCCTTCATGTTTAAATAATGAAATGCAATGTAATGCCTACAGGTGCTTTTTCACAGGGAGAAGGGAGCCAAAGGGAAAGTGTTTGGGTGGGCTGAGGCAGAGCCCAGGTCTTCCCTGCCTCTCGCACCCCTCCCTGCCCTCCCCTGCCTGCATGGCTCACAAGCAGGAGGTCACCAGTGGCTGGATGTGCCCGTCTGTCTGCAGTGCCAAGGAGACAAGCACATGGGCAGTAGAAGAGAGAGTAACCCGTATATGATTGGGGTGTGCGTGCGCAGCATAGCAGCTACGGTGTCTGTGCAAAAGTCGGGAGGCTGTCATGGGGAAGAAAAGGAAATGTGCTTTACAGGTCATCATGGAAGATGGTTGGTATCACTATAAGATCATTTCAGTTTGGATGTTGCCAAATACTTGAGAAAATGTCTCATGACTTTCCAAGCACGTCATTTTGCATCTCTCAAAGATCATGCAATTTCAGTTTGCTCATGCAGGGAACTTTTGTCAATTTGCCAAACTAAAGTAAATATTAAGAGTGTCACTGTAGGAAAAGAATATAATGTATAATCAATAAGGGACGTTCTGCCAAGCTGGCACTTAAGGACTGTACGTAAAGCATCGCGTGTGTAAATCCCAGCAACAAATGCAATTACTCTTTGTTCTTTGTCTTGCAGCCGGAATAGAGATTGATGGACAAGTCGAAAGTGACACAGAGAGCGAAGGTAATGTAGAAATTTAAAAAGGTGGTCTTGTTTGAAATACAGGAGGTGATACCTTTTCTTTTTTTCTCTGGCTTGTGACTTGCTCTACAACAAGAACCATTTCATGAGCTACTTGTAAGCAAGAAGATTTTTCCCTTGAGGTTTGACTTATAATAGTGATATGTAAACCACCATTCTTAAGCATTCTGTCCCCTTTCATCCACACTCCTAGAGCAGGAGGCTGTCGGAGCCCACGTCCCTTGGCAGTCATCCCTAGTAAACCAGGCATTGCAGTAAAGCACCACCCTATGCATGGCTGGGACTGCTTTGCACTGCACCAAGGTCCTGCTTGCCCTCCCTGTAATGCTTGCTTAGACCATAACACACTGGTATCTTGATTAATCATGACCATGAGAAGATAAAAATGGAAATGGATTGGAGGCAGACTGATGGCTGTTAGGAAAATCAGGAAGAGCCAGTGACAGGATTAAAAACAGCTTTAACCCTGTGTGTATAGTAAATAAAGAGAAATAGCCAAGGGGTAGGATTATAACACTAGAGAGAGATAGCTAAGAGGTAAAATCATAACAGCACTGGATAGGTGATATGAATGCAGATGCTACTGCAAAAATGGTTCACAACCGTGTCTGTACAATCCATAAAATATGATAAAGTAATTAGCAAATGACTGGGATTTATTTTTTTAATCATATCCACCTTTCCCATACAGACAAACAAGGAAATAAGATAAAAGTAACAAATGAATGCTCCACATTTAACCTAATATTCAATAGGTTGCAAATGAAAACCATGATAGTTGGCTGCCCAAAATGAACATCTTCCCAAAGAGGGTAGGTGGTCCTTTGACCTGGATCACTAACTGAAATTCAGCTGAGATGCACCATTACATGGTAACTGAAACCTACCTAATGGCTCTTAAGAAATAAGTTGAAAGCTCTTTCTCATTCCCAGTGACAAGTGTGACAACCACCACCTACTAATTTTTTACCACTAGCTAGCAAAAACTATTTGCTTGTTATTAATTTTTAACTTTTCACCAAAACAAAAATGCAAACACTCAAATTCTTTTTGCTTCTATCTTCCTCACCTTTTAGGCTGTTCATTTTTCACTCTGGGTCCCACTCCAGCACAATTTCCTTCTTCCATTACAATTTCTCCAACCCTGGGGAAAATGCCAAAATTACAAATTTCTTTTTTTTTTGTTTGAACACTGTATTTTCATCAGTAAGAAATTTTGGAAAATTAGAAGCCAAAAGAATCTGGAAAACTTACTATTGATTTTAATGTACTTGGTGGTAAAAGGGATGGAGGGGCTTGAAGTTTTTTGAATTTTTCCCTTTCCCATAATATTTTGCAATTAAATCGTGCTCCATTTCAAACCTTCAAACTGGAAGCACTTCTGACTTCTGGACAAATGAGGTTTTTAGCTTGCAATGCCAATAAGAATGAAACTTGCATCAGAGACTGGTTTTTTTCTTTTATGGATATAGACCTTCCTATAGAAAAGAAAATTGCGAGAAACAAGACCTGGTGCTGCCTAAGCTGTACCTTTTCTCTAAATAGAAGACCTCCATCCCCAGCCTTGAAAAGTAAACAGCTTTTAAGGACATTGCACCAACCAGCACACCACATACTCTTTAACTGGCTGCAATTTCTGTTTCCGTTGCTCTGGTGTGTTTACAGGTCAGGAAGATATCTGTCTGTGCTCTCTGATGGATGGGTTTTTGCATTTGTAACTAATTTCCAATTTTCTCATGGTCACATATCAGTCACTGATGTGCTAAAATGAGTCCTACTGTCTTAAATGGGAGTTGCATAACAAAAGATTTGGACATGGTTCTTGGACGGGGCATAACGCAAAGCCCACGGAGGTCAACGGGCATCTGCTCATTGACTTTGCTAGGGTTTGCATCAGACATCCTGGCTGCCTGCGGTTTTCTGATGAATTTTTATTTTGCCAGCATGGAAAGCTAAGTGTTTGCCAAAGTACTTGTTTTTTATCCCTTGCAGAAGATGAAGTAAAGGACAAGACACTTAAGAAACAGCCCCTCGGGGAAACCGGCAGAGCAAGCAGACTTGAAAGGAAAAAGCAAGAGAAAGACAAAGAAAAAGATGAGAGCAAAGACGAAGACAGTCGTAGCCAACAAAACACAGCTTCTAGGAGAAAAAACTACCAAAGGAAAAACAGTGATGGAAAAAAGGCAGGAGAGGAAGGAAGCTGGCAGAGAGAGAGAGGCAAAAAGGCTCCTACCAAAGATCAAAAGGAGTCAGAAAACAAAGAAAAGAAAACAAACAAGAAAGGAAAGGAGGGGGAGAACAAACAGAAGACAGACAGGAAAGACAGGTAATTAAACAATCCCTGAGTACGGTGCCTTGTGTCAGACTGGCAGCTGTATCGACATGCCAGTGGCATATGGGTCAGAACTGCAAAACCAATAGACTACGAGTAAGTTACTGCTCTCCCAAAAGAGATACAACAGTGGAAAACAGTAGTGTAAAATGCCACACAACTGAACTGTTTCCAAGGTCTTCTGCCGTTACCGTTTCTCAGCCAGGATCAGATCCATGCATGCAGTGGAGTCCTAGCACCTACAGCTGGGGGTAGAAAAGCACTCTTAAGCAAGACAGCTTGAGCGACTCAGACCTGGGCACATTTTTTTGGCTGATGTATGGAAACATTCAGGTTAAAATAGATTTCTCATGTTTCCAAGTCTCTTCCTCTTCCAAATCTTGCTTGTCCCAACCCTCTGCTTCTCCCCATATCTTCCATTTCCTTCTGAAGGTGTGAAAAACATTTCTTCAGAGTCAGCTATAGCCCTAGGCAATGCTTCTGTAGCTGAAGTGTGGTCCAAAGCACAATGTTGGGCGAGTTATGGTGGGGCGCAATCACCTCTTCATTATCCTGGCTGGAAGCAGCCTTGCCCTGAGCACAAATGGGCCACGCTGGCGTTACACCGAGCCAGGGGATGGTGAGGCACTGTGCCCACATCAGAGTGGGATCCCCAGGGGCCAGCGGCACTGTGCTCACCCCAAGCAAGACCCTCCCTCTAACTCCTGCGAGTTTTTCTATCTTGTGCCTTTTATTTTGTGTCTCTCCCAGTACTTCTGCTTCTTCCAACTCATCCGACGAGGAGTCACTGTCAGAGGAAGAGCTCGCGATGCTGATGGAGCAAGTGGAGCAAAAGAAAAAACTGATTTCCACCATGAGGAACAAGCCGTGGAGGATGGTGAAGAAGCTCTCGGTGCTCAGGTACTCATCACACCAGGAACCCACGTCCCTGGGGTCTTTGCTGACTGTCAGATGCACTTTGCCTTTCATAGAAATTGCATATTTGCTGCTGCTACTGTAACACCCCAGTCTCAGAAAAAGCGACCGGCAGAGCCTGACCAGCCTGTCTGGGTTTGAATGATCGAGTTAAAATGTGGAATTTGACTTTCAGCCTCTGTAACCAGAGAACGGACACGGTGCAAATCTGTTCAACTGATACCCATGGCCAGGTCATTCTACCCTTGTATTTAAAACCAAGTGACTCACTATTGTCAGGCTACTTGTTAAAGCAAACTCTGTGCCCTGGTTTGCTTATTCATGCCCATTGTCAGACAGAAATCAGAGCAGCAAAAGTGCCATGGTACTTCACATTCCTGAGACGGGGCTGCTTGGAAAAAGTGCTGCATTATTTGCAGAGGTTTATGGAGCAAAGATAATATTGCCACCCAGCCCACGCTGTATGTGGGAACAACTCAGGCAGCTGCACAGACCCCTTAGTGCAGGGCAATGGGGGGCAGTGGGGCAGGGCAGACAAGGGAAATCAAAACCCACAGGTCAACAGGGAATGGCTCATAACAAACCATTCCCATGTTGAGGCAATAATTTAAATCCCAGCTCTGTTCGTTAAAAATCCTCTGAAACCCCTTTATACCAGGAGAGCTTTCAAAATAGTGTTGCAAGACATGCACAGCCCCACGGGGAGTGGTGATGCCCCCCTTCTATGTTTGCCAAGAGGCTGCTCAGAGCTGCAGTGACTGGGCTGTGAAGGCTGGCAGTCACCGTGTGTCTCTGCTTCTCTCTTTTACACCCTGAAGGCCAAGACCTGCTCCATCTTCCATTAAAATTAGGAGCCTTGAACACTGCCAATTATTTCTAAAACTCTGGGTAAAGATCTATACAGGGAAACTGTATTAAAGTAGCTTTTCTATCTCACAGGCATGCTACGAGCCTGAACTCATTACAAATAAAATCTTATAACCCTAAAGTCCAAAGTTCTGCAAGACAAGAAAAAAAAAGCAAAGCAGCATTATTTCTGACATATTTTCCCTTTGGTGTAGGATCCTGGCTAAAATTCTGCCTAGGATCATGTTTGATAACATACCTCCATCCTTTCATGTTATCCCTGAACCATGGCAATCATTACCACCCGCTAATGAACCTAAAAAAACCTGTTGCATTGCTTGTGCAGGGGTCTCCAGAAAGGCTCTCAGAGCGCTATACATCCATTAGTTATTTTGGGTGCACAAACTCAACCCTGAGACAAGAAAGGATTAGCTCCATTGCACAGATGAGGAATGTGAAACACAAAGAGAGCGAAACAATATGTGCAAGACTTAGAAATCTCACTTTAGGTTTGCAAATAAAGTTGCAGGTGATTTTCCCAAGGTTATGGGCTGAACTAGCCAACTATTTCTACGAAGTAGAAGTCCGTCTTTCCTGCAGGCTTCGGATTGCAAAGGACTTCCCAACTCCTGAAATTTAATCTCTTCTCATGACGTGTTAGCAACACCAATATAAGATATAATTTTATTCACAAACTCAGCATACCCTAATAGCATCTACCTAGGTTCTTTTCTCTGTATTTCCCTTAGAAATCCTATTTTAAAACTAATTTCAATTTGCAGCTTGATTTTACTCCTGACTAGCATACACTTTTTTCTCTGGTGCTGAGATTATCCTGTTGGGCCAATTGAACACCTCTGATATTTATCCAGGGAGGTGTTCATGGAGGGAAATTCTGCATCCTCTTGGAGTTTGTTTCACTAGACAATGTTACTTTCTTCTTGACCAATGCACCAGGAGAGAGAAGTTATAGCAGTCATGCCGGGGTGGCAGAGCTGTGGAGCAAGAGAAACAGGTGGGCTTTTGGTCTACACGCAGGGAGAAGTGTGGAACAAGATTTGGGACACATCTCTGCATGAACATGAGTGCTTTGGGGACCTGTTAGCTAGCCCCGGGTAGATGTGCAAGGTCTACATGGCACAGCAACACCACCAGCAGATAGCAGCCAGAACCCCAGAGGCAGCGCGGGGTGTGGAGAGAGACCAAACCCCTGCCTTCACACAAGCGCGGCTGCTTTCCCACTGGCATGGGCAGAGGTGAAAAGCTAAAGACCCCTTTGCTATTTCAATAACGTGCTTGTTTATTTTCCAATTAGGGATGCACAAGCTTTTGTAGAGAAGTTTGAAGGAGCTCTGGGAAAAGGGAAGGGCAAAAAGTTGTACGCGTATAAGATGATGATGGCAAAGGTAAGCGCTGCAGCGATGTCAGGGAAAAGCTTGGATACCTGGTTATGTATTCAGCACATTTTTGGTAGAGTTTATTAACCTGTATTTGGCAAAAGAGACACCAGGAAATCAGAATAAAACTTCCTGCCTGCATTCAAAAATATACTAGCCAGCTTCAAATCTATGACTATTACAGAAAGAACAGGAGGAAATTTCCCCCCACCTGAATCTCATTGTGATCTTCCCTAAAGCAAGGGAGGGTTTGCAGGAGCAGGGAAAACCACAGCTTTCTGGTTGCAATCTCCAAAACCTGGATCTGTGAGAAAAGGTGCCCCTAAAGGGGGGAGAGGCCATGCCAAGATCTTGCACTGCCCCATGGACTCCTGAAAATTTCATCTTCCTCGGTAATGAGGAGAGAACAGCGAGAATGATGACTGTGTTTTAAGACTGAAGTTGGTAGCCAAGTTGCATGTTGTCATGGAGATTATATTGAGAAGTGAAAAACGGAGCCAGGCCTGAGATGATGAAATCAATGGGAGTTCAGCCACTGGTCTGATGAGCAAGGATTCAAGCTCAGTATTTTATCAAATTAAATTTTCTTTTAAATAGAGTTGGTTCTGCATCAATTCTTTCAATCTAGAGCTAGGTCTGAGTTTTCCACCCCTGTACAATATGGTAATCTCATAGCACGACTGCAGCTTTCCAAAAGCCTGGGAAGGTTAAAACTCGGATAATGAATGTGAACACTTGGGGTTGGGGGGCTTTTGGATTGAAGGTAATTTCTGAAATAGTCCAAAAGATCAGACCCACACCAGAGTTTTTGCTTTGGACTTTACACCCACTCCTAGCAATGCTACCAAACCCTGACATTAGGAAGCCCTGCAGATGAAGCAGCCTCCCTCTTCGCAACTCTCTGCTCACTGCAATGTTGTCTTGTTTCAGAAATGGGTGAAATTTAAGAGAGACTTTGACAATTTTAAAACCCAGTGCATACCCTGGGAGATGAAGATAAAAGAAGTGGAGAGTAAGTGGAACTTGCTGTGCGGTGGCGGTGAGACATTTTGTAAGACAGCTTTGCCTTCACCCAAACAACGCTCCAGCTCCCTGGTCCCCAGTCTCCGCTCACCCTGGGCACCAGTGCGAAACAAGGAGCACGCACCCTGGGCAGCTCTGGGCTTTGCTGTGTTCCATCAGCGGTGGGGACTGTCAGGAGGGTCTTGGGCAACACACTGGGGAGACCTGAGGGCAAAGGGGTCCAGGTCTTGCTGAGGACAGTTTAACCCTCCTAAACTCCTAACCATGAAGTGTCTTCTGGTTTAAGGTCACTTTGGCTCCTCAGTGGCTTCCTACTTCATATTTCTGCGGTGGATGTATGGAGTAAATCTTGTCCTTTTTGGGCTAATATTTGGACTGGTTATAATTCCAGAGGTAAGTGCTTAATTCTCCTCTCAGTAATATTGTGCCCATTGCTTAACATGAACATGAGATTGATAGCACAAATAAGTGTCTTATAACAGGCAGTGCTTTAGAAAAATGAAATGTATAAGGATGATTATTTACAAAGAACAACTTTACAAGGCTGTTACTGACACAGGAGCAAAAATCAGATTGAAGTCAGGAGACCTAAAATGCTATCAAAGATCCTGCCCATCCAGCAGCTAAAACAGGAGCTCAAAAACCTAATTTAAGGCTAGTTGTACATTTTGACTAAAGTGAAAAGCATGACCTATGAATCCTAGGTACAAGCTCAGGACCATAAAAGCCATAAGAAGGACTGTGCTCTGAAAGAGATTAAGAACCCCCCCACTTTTGGGGCCTCCAAGGGGCACAGCCCCGCAGGAGGAGCTGTCAAGGGAAGGAACAAACAATTTCCCAGCACTTTGCCAACTAACATTTGTTTGGGAAATATCCCCTTCCTGTACTTCTAATTCAGATGATTCACAAGGAAGAGTTTTATTTTTAGTTTTTCTATTTCTCACTGTTCTTGGAGAAGGAAAAGGATCTCATAGCCAACTTCATATGATCGTTTATTGAAGAATTTTTAATGTAGCCATTACAGCTGCAGCTAAATTACTCAGTGCAGTCTTTAAAGGCTGTGCAATCCGCAGACAGTGGCATCTGTTCTCTTCAATGCAGATTTTTATGGAGCAAAAATGCAGCACAGAGTCTCTCCTGAGATCCATGCTTTTGTTGTCCTTAATGTGGTTGCTTACACTATCGAAAGTAAAAGCTCTGTTTCCTCCCAGGATGAAGAGACATAACCGTTAGCACTGAACAATACAAATGTATTTTGTTAGGAACTATGCTTATGGTAGAAGACTAAACAGCTTTTGTCTTTAAAGTATGCATACTGTTACTCATTGCCTACTGAGCTGTTACGATATGGACAGTAGTTGGGCAATAAACATTTAATCATAAATGATTTTGAAATTAATTAGATAGCCATAAAAAAGTGATCAATTATATGCTAGGACCTTTCTAGGCTATGAATGTTAATGAGATATTTTGGTATAGGCACCAGTCAGAGTCTGCTTGTAAATATGTTATTAACTCTCCATAGCCCTTGACATTCTCTGTCTGGACTTCAATAGCTGCTGGACTTGCTGCAAGACCTGCTTTGTGTGGTGCCATCGGGAGAGGCTGTGCCATGAAAACTGTTCTTTGCATCATTTTGTCACACGCTTTTTTTGCCCAAACCTAACTGCCCTTCACCTCACCTTGAGATCATTTTTCAATTCAAGATTATATAATACAAAACATACTGCAAGCTCAACCCATTGCTCTTGACTTCTCTCAAAGGAAGAGTCCTGCATAAATAGATAAAGCTAATCCCTTTATTGCATTAGACCCATGAAGTTCAAGCAAAGAACTTCTTGCTAAACTAAGGACATTTAAACCGGAGCTGTTCACTGAGGGATACAGTTCCTTGGCAAAATACTTCCTGTGCAATGGATGTTACCACGGAAAGGGAAGTCCTCTGGTTATTTCGGTGAAATTAATTCTAAATATTTTAAACTGCTGCTCTGGTATTAAGAAATAAAATATATATTAAAATCAACAAAAAGGGAAACCAACCAAAAGCAAACCAAAAGGGACTTGTTAAGAAAAAAACTGCAAAAAACGGTAAAGTGTGTTATACTATACATGCATCACTGTTGTTAATGTTCACCAGGTCCTGATGGGAATGCCATACGGGAGCATGCCAAGGAAAACTGTACCCCGGGCTGAACAAGCAACAGCTATGGATTTTTCAGTTCTTTGGGATTTTGAGGTAAGCACAGGAACGTTAATCATAAGACATCAGTTGAATACCTCCTAAAACCCTTCAGAAGTTAGTGGCGCTACAGGGATGAATTTGTTCCAAGATAAACCAGCAATACCCCTATTTCTTCCAGAAGATGAAGACACCTGCTGCCACGAAATCTTTGTGGATCTCCAGAGATTTCTGGCCAAAACAGCATGTGCACATGCAGGCACCTGCATATGGAGTTGAACCACTTCCATATACAAATGTGCTGGCTGGCATATGTCACACGCGTGTGTGTATTCACACACACAGAGACATATATTTCTCGGGTTTGCAGGAGTAAAGCAGATGCACTTTTATTCCAAAGGGGACATACCACATCCCAACACGGCTGGCTAACACCACCCAAAACGTGTCTGTCTGGGGTCAATGAGGTGCAACAGAACAAAGTAAAATCCACTAAGGCCAGTAGAGTTATACAGTTGCACACTGAAGGAAGTTCAAGCAGATTTAGGAACCCCATGTCCTTTTATCTACACAGTATTTTTATTCATGAAGCACAAGAAGCCAAAATTAGGTTTTTCTATGAGCATTAGAAGAAGCAGATGACTATGTAAATTGCCCAGTGATGAGCTTGGTGCAACTCACTTAAACCACATTCAGAGAGTTGCCTCGTGAACTCAGGCAAAAAAAAGATCCTTTTTCAGAGGACAAAACACCCAATAAATACATTTCTGCTGTATTTTAAATCTACATAGAACAATCTATAGAAACCTACATCATCATCTCATATTCATAGAACGTAGAATTTTATTCTGAAAAAAAAAAAAAAATTTTGCATGCACAAAACGCATTTTACTTTCAACTAGAAAGGCAGCCAGCACACAGGTGAAATGCGAGAGCTGCTCCGAACCAGGCAGCCAGAAGGTGAGCTCAAGCTCAGACCCCCTTCATGGGCAGGGAGCACTTTACCATACCACTGACTTTGCTCATAGCCTTGGGAAAGGGCTTGCTCCCGACATCCCTGCCATCCCTGTTCCCCTGAAATATTTATATGAGCTGGAACCAAAGTTTAGGACTCGCACCCAAAGGGAAAGCCTGAGTTTCCAGCCGCCCACAAGCGCTTGGCTGCAACCCCAACTCACACCCCCGCCAGTTACTCTTTGCCTTTGAAGATTTTGGCCAAAGGGATGAAGTGTTTTTAGGGGACGGCTCAAAAAAGAAAAAGATGTGTGCGGGGGGTGAAAAAATTCTGCTGTGGCCAATACCTTGGGATCTGACTTTCAAAGCTTCTGGAAATATTTTTTAAATGCTTGTTGGCGCTGACCCACATATTACAAGCATGGGACCAAGTCCTTCTGTAATAAACCCCATCACAATTTCCTTAGCTAAAAAAACCCCAACAACTACTTTAATGTAAGCCAGATTATTTAAATGAATTTATTAATAAGGCTTCAAATACTGGCGTGTCCAGGAACCTGACAGGGCCAACTTCATTCACTACCCATTTTCTACTGAGGATCCTTTTAGCTCTTGCTCTCCCAGCACTTTCACCCACTTGTCAGAATCCAAAATTCAGAGGTGAATAAACGACATTTTGAATAACATTGCACTGAATGAAAAGCTCATTTGAGCAGCACACTGTAAAAATACAAGAAGCAGCATTTAAACTCATTCACCCAGAGAAAAACCAAAATAAAACCCCAAACCAAACAAACAAAAAAAACCCTGCAGGAGTGTTGCTGAACTGCAGCTGCTGATTTTATCTGGGAGACCATAAACTATACACACATCAGTAAGGAAATTTGCTCTTGGATAAGGTTGTACCATCGCATGAAAGGCTGGCTACCCTGACCTGCCAGTCTCCTGCCTGTGGCTTGGTACGTACATCTACATTCCCCTGCTGTCACGGAGGGCTTGATCCTCTGCACCCCTCTGCCATACAGGTTCCCTTCCCATACCCACTCCCTTGCTGCTTGACACCAGGGGGCAATCATGCCGGCTTGAGAAGCAATCTCAGCTATGGAGCAACAATGTACACCTATACCCTCTGCAGCCAGAAGCTGTCAAATGAAGCCCTTCACAGAGGCTTGCCCTTTGAAAATCAGTAGATGCTTATTCCAGTGTGCTCTGCAGGAGAGGTGCAATGGGGAAACATATTTCAGAGCAGGCATAAAATGAAGAGTCAATACTGTGATCCTGAAAAATACATTTCAAGAGAGAGGAGCCAGGGAAATGTATGCTTTGGCGGCAAGGAAGTCACATCATAGATTTCTAGAGGAGTAGAAAGGAATAAATCTCACTTGGACACCAGCCACCATGTCTCACAAATGGAGTTTAAAGAACATGCTGCTGATGTGAGCAGAGAAACCCATTTTTCAGTCCCCACCATTTGATGAATCAAAAAGACAAAGGTTTGGGATTACAACCTGAGAAAAAAACTTCACTAGCGCCTTCCAGGAACATTACCTTTACATTTTAGGAGGCTTTTTTCATTACATCTCCCCAGCACACATTATACATAACACGCTACAAGCCCCAAGCAGCCATGCTGTGGTGTGCCAGCCACGGGCTTGCTGCATTTCCCTGAGTGGCTCAGCAGCACAGGCAGAAACACGTGCAGAGTTGTCCTGTGCCTGTGGCACTGCACTTTGTGCAGGGCAAACACGCAGCTAATGTGGCACCCAGGGATACCAAAGCTTTATATTAGGTTAGGAATGAAAAACCTAGCACTTTGGGTAAGCTTAGTCTAATTGATTAAATGAAGGTGGTCAAACACTGGAAGAGAGGCCCAGAAAGGTTCTGGGATCTCCATCCTTGGAGATTTTCAAAACTCAGCTGGACATGGCCCTGAGCCACAGCACTTAATTTTGAAATTGGACCTGCTTTGAGCAGGGGGCTTGACTAGGTGACCTCCAGAGCTCCCTTCCCATGTAAATTATTCAATGTCTCTAAACAACATCCATTACACAGCCTCTGATATGAGCTTCAAGTTTTGTCTCAATTTTGGTCTTTCCAAAGGCTTGATCAGAGGGGAGCTTGCTCAACCATCATGGCGAGACTGATCAACTACACTTAACTTATGAGCTGAAAGACAACAGGCAAAAAAAAAGAGAAGTACAATATGCAATGATACACATCAACTTGGAAGAGATATGACAGAAAAATGGGGAGAGGTTGCTAATGCAGATTAGGAGATCTGCACACTCGTTGAATGCCCAACAGTTTGTACAGCAGAAAAAAGATCTACTTTAGACAACATGGTTGATATTGTCTCTGAGCTCTGCTTTCCACAGGAAAATAATGATTTGATTTTAGTCTTTAGTTATATTTGCTCTGCAGGCGGTAGCCAGTAAAAGGAACTAAATCTGCAGGTCACTGAGCACCAGCTGCCTCCTAGCTGAAAGGAAAAGTTTCATATCATTGTGGGAAATCCCTTTGCTACAGCATTTCTTCAAGATCCGTGATTTAATACTGGCTTAGAGAAGCAGGTGGACTACAGCCACAAGGAGCAATAAGGAGATTTTTCTGGGAGGGATGAAACAGTGATGGATAAAAACTAGATTTTAGTTTTGAGCCAGTATCCTCTGACATGCGCTCCCTCTTCTCCCCTCTCTTAGGAGGATAAGGTCTTAGGAGGATGGCTCTCAAAGGTGACAGGGCAACAAACAGCCAAGAATGAGACACTAAAAATTTTTCCAAGTTGATTTTCCTTGTTTTAAATCTTGAGTTTTCACTAGAAACCTCTTTCCTTCAGAAGAAAAGCTGCACAGCTTACACAAAGGTTTGCTTTTGCCTTTCCTCCAGGGCTACATCAAATACTCGGCGCTCTTTTATGGCTACTACAACAACCAGCGAACAATTGGCTGGTTAAAATACAGGCTACCGATGGCATATTTCATGGTTGGGATCAGCGTATTCGGCTACAGCCTGATGGTTGTTATAAGATCGTAAGTATGGCTAGCATTGGCCTCTCTGCAAAATCCACCCAGATGTGTCTCACAGCTGGGTTCCCCTCCATAGGCACAGCTCATGGCTCAGTCCAGCCTTGGTCGGATGGCTGGGGACTGTGGGGCGAAGGGGGCTGCATGCCTGCTGTGTACATGCACTTGGCCTCAGCATCCACCACCCCGGCTCTGGTGGGCTGGGTGGACCTGGGCAGTCCCCTGCCTCAGTCATGTGCTCACATGCATTATTTTGAAATCTCCCGCCTCCTCCAGCCCTCTTCTTCCTCCTCCTCTTCCTCTCTGGATCACTTTAACCCTTACTCCAACATTACTATAGGGCCGTCAAACAGGAGGATTTTGTACATGAAGGAGGATTTTACTTACAGTAAATTTCAAAGGCTCCTTTTTCCCATCCTTTCATTGCAAAAACCCATTCCTGAAAGCCAATGTGAGTCACACAGATGGTGCAAGGGGTACAGAAAAGAACCAAATGCTATCAGACTGCTTTTGATGCATCCCCAAACCAAGCAGTGGAGTTTTACACCAGGGCCCCAATCCCCGTGCCCCTGGTGCACTATCCCCGAGCACCGGTGAGGCTCCTCAGCATCCCCAAGGCACCGAGGATGCAGCTGAGGCACTTCTCACTGCTAAGATGGTCTCTGCAAAGCCAAAACCAAAAAAAATAAAACCCCCAGTCTCTGCCTGGAGGGCACACCATACAAAGGTTTTCCTTCCTTTGCAAGAAAAAATAAGCCCATGGATTTGTATCGCTGCTGAAACAGGCCCTATTGCTGCGCAGCAGAAAGAGCCTCTTGAGCCTTTGGCTGGAGTGGGACATGGGGATTTGCTGTACATTTGCCATAAAATTGCAGCATCTGTTGCCTCGTCTTCTTTGAGGGACTGGTGCTAGGAACTCTAGCAGGAGTTACAGAAGGATTTCAGGGATCACATAATAGAAAGGAAACAGCAGAAGCCATATCTGCTCCTGTGCTGATTAACAAGAATAATCCTTTTTCTCTCCCTGCATGACTTGCTGCAAGCTCTTTGGCTCCAGCATTGTGCAGCTACTGAAGTCTCACTAAAACTTCGTGTTGTAGTGCGTGTGTTGGACAGCACCAGTGGTTTTTGACTAAATTTAACTAACTAAAGGTAGCCATAATCATATACTGTACCCTAGGACCCAGAAGCATTGTATATAGACTTTCTTCATGCACTAGTTGGTGGAAGCAATCCTTAACCTGCTTTAATCACCTATGCTAGGTTTTTTCTACATTACTGTGTTTCATACAAGACCTGCATAGCACTGAAGACCCCCTTTGACAGTTCAGCCCTCCTTAAACCTGAAGTCCAACGGCACGTGTTAGACAGTGGCACCCAAACCCCAAGAACGGTCACCCTGCTCCTTCCTTACCCACCAGCAATCCCAAGCCACCAGCGCTGCTTTGCAAAGCTAAAGGTCACATGGTGGCTGTGTGAAACACTGTCTGACCTTGTCACCGTACATGTCCTTACACAGGATGGCACGCAATGCCAATGAAAGTACAGCAGACGGGGACGATGACAACTTCATTTTCAGCTGGAAAATGTTCACCAGCTGGGACTACCTCATTGGCAACCCAGAGACAGCAGACAACAAGTTTGCATCCATCACCACCAGCTTCAAGGTAACCCTAACCAGCATTTCTCCGTTTGCTTCTGGGGATGCTCCCAGCATCCACCATGGCAAAAGTTTAAGGGAAAATCTGGGTACCTGTACAGCATCTCTCCATATGAACAGGGTATGGCGCTGAACCACGGGAGCTCCAGCTCCCGTGCCCTGGGTCCCCCTAACCCCCTTTTTAGGATTTGAAAAAAATGTGTTTTACTTCAGAGCGCAATTCCCCCACCACGTTCCCCTGGGACACAGCAGGCTGTTTGCAACTTGATGTCTTTCAATGAAACTGGGTTGCCTGTATGAAGCTTAGTTTGAACTTAACACAAACTACTAAGTTCAATATAGCCAGAATAGCATGGGATTGCATTTCATAGGCTGGAAAACCATCTGATGTTGCCTTAGGCTCGGGTGCTGCAAGATACTTGCTCCAGTTCTGTGAGCACCCCTGTTTTTTCAGGAGTCTATCGTGGATGAGCAAGAAAGCAACAAGGATGAGAACATCCACCTGAGGAGGTTCCTGCGGGTTTTGGCCAATGTCCTCATCATATGCTGCTTGTGCGGGAGTGGCTACCTCATTTATTTCGTGGTGAAACGCTCCCAGACGTTTTCCAAAATGCAAAACGTTGGGTGGTACGAAAGAAATGAGGTAAGGGAACTTTGCTTCCAGTTTTCTGCTGTGATAATTTTCCATGGACATCAGCATAATCATTGCCACAGCTTGAGGACAGCATCCAAGACAGAGGGATTCCCTACCAGGGCCCTTCGGTACCTTTGTACTTGTTTTAGCCGGGAAGCACATTGGTCTCACTGAGAGTTTCCAGGGCAAATTAACAACTCCTGCAGAGAGGGGAAAATACTCTCACAATAAATCACAATAAAAGTCAATGCATCTTCAGCACTTACAACACTGACCATTTTCTAAAGAATCTACCTCAAGTTGCATATTAATGCTTGCAAACTCTGTTGTACTAGAAAGGTCTCTGGGTGTGAGAAATGTCCATGATCAGAGATAAAGCTAAACTCAGATCTTTATCATCCATCTTGTATTATGGGAATAAGATTTTACAACCTGCAGAAAAATTTCAGTTGTCAAAACTTTTCTGTCCCTGATTTTGGAATGAGAAGTTCAAATCTTGAAGCTCTTCAAAAAAAAAAAAAAAAAAAAAAAAAAAAAATTGTTTCAACCTATGGAAAGGTTTAATTTCAATGTATACTACATTATCATGTATCTATATATCAAAGCCAAATTAAATTCAAAGCCATGCATTTTCATAATTCCCTCAGAAAATATTAGCAAGCCAGCACTTTCTCACAAAATGCTTTGATTTATTTCAGTGAACTTTTCCCAAAGAAAAAAATACTATTTAAAAAATGTCTGAGACTTTCCTGGTCTTGAGATAACTTGAGATCTGAACATATACAGTTCTGTGTGCTGTTCCCTCTCCTGTAAAGAAAAGCACAAAAAAGAGACCTGTGAGTCAGAACCGGACAGCAGCTATACAGACACAGTCCTCTGCAGGCCAATGGGCACTGTAGGGCTGTAAAAAAAGATAGAGCCTGCAAGTCATGCCTGAGCTAACGTTGACTTGCCAATAACCTCATTGACCACAGTACAACTTAGCATCTCGCACCATACAGAGGAACAAAAATACCACTAGGACGTACTTCCTTAAGCTGCAAAACTGAGTCCTTGATGTGCTTCCATTCAAATCCGTAATTGCCTATTGCAAAAGCAAAGGTGCTGAACGTGGAAAATAAACATTAGCATCAACTAATTATCTTTATGCACACAATCCAAGTCTTGAGCTTCCTCCAAAACTAAAATAAGCTCAGAGCTGATGCAAGCAGTACTACAAGGGACTTGAGTAACCTAAATATTCATGAGTCTGGACTGACAGGGAACAAATTCTTCAGAGCTCATCCCTTTGAGATAACAGCAAAAGTGCTCCTGCAAGAGCAAGCCGTGCAACGCAGCCCTGAAGTCTGACGCTGTGCTGCCTGCACACTAAGCAAAGCCAGAAGCTGAGCTCGCTTTGGTTCCCTCCCCTTTATAAATCCTACAGAAATCTCCAACCAGTTGCTGGCAGCCCCTGCTCTGCTCAAAGTAAGATAGTCGCTGTTGTTACTATTAGCGGTAATCTCGTTTTCCTCATGTGGCAGGTTGAAATTGTGATGTCCTTGCTGGGCATGTTTTGCCCTCCACTGTTTGAAACCATCGCTGCACTAGAAAATTACCATCCCCGCATCGGGCTGAAATGGCAGCTGGGGCGGATCTTCGCACTCTTCCTTGGGAATCTCTACACGTTTTTGTTGGCCTTGATGGATGATGTCAATGAAAAAGTAAGAGCTGAGCTGAAAAGCCACGTTCACTAGCATCTTCCAGAGCCGAGGGTGAGCGCATCCCATCCTCACAGCCAGCAGGGATGATCACCCCCTTTGCAGCAGCTGCTCCCCCCACCCCCAATCCTCTTGAGCATCGGCTGCAGTGCCCCAGGGAGACTCACTGACCAGACGGGTTTCCAGAGAGTTTCCAGCTTCTCTTTACAGCCCTGAAAAGACAGTGGTTGTTGTCTCCTATAATCATGGCATGTTAGGGTAATTCGATTTTTTTCTCCATCTGACATCGTTTGCAATTTCTATTAACACAGACCCCGAGGATATAGTTTATAATCCTCTTCCCCTGCCCTCCCCACTTTAACATTATCCTGGTAGTGTGTTGCAGGCAGATAACTGCAGGAAAGGATAAACGGCTGATCCACAGAAAAAATGACTCTGTTTTAAGCTAAGAAGAATTGGAGGAATGGGGATGGTTTGCTCTGCCCTGAAAAATTACAAAGCAAGTGAGGAAGGAGGACTGGGTGGAGGCTCCCTCTGCACACAGTAGTCTTGAAGGAGGTCTGGCTCCTCCACGTGTGGGGAGCAGGCTGCTAGCTTCCCAAAACTCACGGTGCCCCGATCCACTTTCAGTCTTGAAGGGCTGCTCCTCCTCTGCTCCTGGCAAAAGGGAAGGAGTTTCTGTGCTATTGCCAGCACTGCAACTCTTGTTATAAGTAGATCCTTATATGACGGGTGGTAACTGGTAGGGAGGAGGGGGGAACTCAATGCCTTGGGTTTCTCCAAACATGTCTTCTGGGACCCCTATTTCCTGACTTTTTTGCTGGGGTGGGGGGGGCATGTCTCTTCGTTGCAGCTGGCTGAAGAGGGTGTGGTGAAGAACATCACGCACTGGACACTGCTTGGCCACCACAACTCATCCGTGGGGAATGGCAGCACTGCCACCCCACCTCCCCTTGATCCCGCAGACGTGCCCAGGGGACCCTGCTGGGAGACAACCGTCGGCATTGTAAGAAATTCATTACGTAGTAAGTCTCTGGGCTGGTTTGGGGTGGGGGTTTTTTTGTTGTTGTTGATGGTTTTAGCATTTTCAGGCTTGAAGATTTCCTCGCAAATGACGTCCCCTTTCCTGACTCTCACATAGCAGCACCAAGGCAGGGTAAGTCCTTGGCCACGGTTCTCAAACCATGGTAGAGAAATCCCCAGTTGGAAGCGCCCAGGGCACTCACAGCCCTGTGGCACTTGCCGTGAAGAGAACAAGAGCCCGGGTAGTCTGCAGCCATGCCTGCATCGTGTTTGTGTTCAGATCACGACTGCGCCTTTGAAGCAAACCTGTCTTCTCCACTTACTGCTGCACTTCACGTTGCAGAGCGGCTTTGGAGCATGAGTAAAACCCAACCAGAGGACATGCCTCAAGGGAACCCCTGATACGTCCCAACCTCTAACACATCATGAGGCCATGGGATGAGAGCAGAATTAGGCAAAAATAACCCCCCTGAAATGCATGCAGGGTGGTCTTCAAGTCCTCAGAGGTTCACCCCACAAACCTACCCTGCAACCTTCACCTTGCACCAAGAAGTTCTGCAGCCAGACTATGCACAACTTAAAAAGTAAAAGTAATTATTCATTGGCTGATATAGATAGCTAGGTCTTACCAAGCTATGAGGCTATGCATTACTGTGTACACCCAATGGGTCTTCACTAGCCAAGTGGTTTTCAGTCAAGTGGGGAAAGGCCAGCCACCATCACTCCTCGGAAGGGGCTGATCCTCAGTGCAGCTGAGTTGTCATCCTCCAGATCCCTGTTTTTTCCCCTCAGACTTTTAAACCTTTTCTTGTAAGTGTTTTTCCTTTTGAATCCTTGGGACACCAGCTATCTCCATCCTACAAGTCTTACTTCTGCCTGCAATTTTACCCCTCTTGTCTTGCACATCTCCCCTCTCTACACTTCCTCGTAGCTCTTGTTTACAACTGAGCAATTTCCTCAGGAGTCCACGTGAAGGTTACAGAGCTAAGCCATAGCAGAGCTATGCACAATCAAAATTACCCTCGGTGTACGTATGTTTTACACCAGCATTGCAGCATTAACATTCTGCTTCTGTTTTATGTGCTGCCACAACATATAGTGCAGTCGATGCTAGCAGCAACTGTCAGGGCTAATGGCTGTAATGGAGCTTGTGGTTCCCAAGCACAGAGGTAAAGCTTAGGCACTGCTGAGTGTCTGAAAACAGACAGGGAGTTTGCTCGTGGCATGCTTTTCTGAATGCTACTGTCATATAAAGACAAATGGCTTAAAAAATACAGTCCCAAATGCGCTACTGAAATTAGAGGAGCTGAATGTTTTTTCCTTGTTTTAAATTGCAGGAGTTTGTAAGGCTTACCGTGTCTGATATCCTGGTAACCTACATAACCATCCTGGTGGGAGATTTCATCCGAGCTTGCTTCGTCAGATTTGTGAATTACTGTTGGTGCTGGGACCTAGAGGCCGGATTTGTAAGTCAGTGTCATATAGCTGGGAAGATAGAAGTAATTTAGGGCCATTTGGTCAAATGCTACAAACAGATTGGTTTTGAATGCTTCCAGTGGTCCTCCAGTCTTGTCTGATGATTTAATTGGCGTAGGCAGTCTCTGCATCATTTCTCTGGATCAATCAGTTCCATCCCAGAAAGAACCCTACAAAAATGCAGTTCACTCTCCCACGTCAGGACTTTAAAACATGAAGTTGAGTTAAAAAAAATTAATCTGATGTTCATGCAGTTGTTATAACCCCAAACTTTTGGGCCTTTCTATACCTCTTCTGAAAGCCCCAGACCTTTCTGTTCATTGCCCACCCCACAGGCAGTAGCACGCTTTACTCACAGCATCGACTTCTGATCGATGCTGGAAGCTGGTGTTATTTCTGCTGCAGTGGAGCAAGGAGCGTTTCCCTCCCCTCTCCTGTATGTGTAACACACAACAGTGCTGGACTCTCTGGTATTCATAAAGGCTACGTTACCAAAGCAGCCCGTATTGGAGCTGCACAAATACAGAAGAAAATAATGGAAAAAACCAAAAAGTCCATTGTTTCACATAAGAAGTGACAAAAACAGATGGATTCAGACAGAGATAGAAATACCGTGTGAGATTACAATTATAGCAGTGCACCAACTGCCCAGCTGTCATACTGGGAGGGTTTCTCGGAGCGGTCCGGAGAAGAACAAAGAGGAGGGCTTTGCAGGTGTCTACAGGGGCCTGGTCAAGCAAGGGCAGTTGGGGCATAACAGGCATTTTGCTGCTTGTGGAGCTCTTTGTATTTCTTCTGGGGGAGGCAGAGGACACTTCCCAGGGTGGCCGAGGGATTTCAGAGCTCAGAGGACCCCCCTGGCAGCCAAGCAGCACGAAATTGCTCCCATTGCATGTGCTAACAGATCAGGGTCTTGTTGAAGCTTCTGGTTTCCTCCTCCTAGCCATGTCCTCCTCTCATTTTGTTAGCCACATTTGATTTTTTTTTTTTGATGCTTTCCTCAAAACAACCTTTAGAAATACGGCACGGGGTTTTCTTCATTCTTAAGATCTCAGTTGTACAAATAGCTGGAAATCTCTTCTGTGCTGCAGGCACTCCTTGATGTATTAAAAAAAAAAACAAAACAAAACACCCAAACCCAAACATTTCCTGGACATCCATCCTCCACCTCTCAGTGAAATTTAAAAGAGCTGCTTCAGGGCTTACTCTCCACTTCCCTCTCTCCCTTCCCCTGGCATTTGGCATCAGCCCAGGCAGGCTGCAAGGCAATTTTGCACTGAGAAACAAACTCCATTCAGAATCTGTCAGGGGATGAGCAGACTAACATGCTCCAGCAGGTCAACTTTTGCAAATGAGCAGTCCAACCCAGGGAGCTCAGAAGAAGCAAAGCGAGGCCCTTATTTATTAGGGCTAAGTAGTAGCGTTAACTCGCAGCCCATAACATGGGCAGCACTAGAGGGTTGGCATTCTGCCATCTGGCAAAGGCAACACTCTCCTTTCATGCCAAGTGGCCCCCATGGTAGTTACAGAAAGAAGAAAGCACTGTGGGCTTCCCTCCTCTTTTTCTCCTACATCTTTGGGAGATTTGTGTATTCTTCCTGGTGCTATGTGTATTACTCCACTGGTGCTCAAGTAGGGGTTGGGTTTTTTTTTTCCCCTGGCCCAGGAATGAAAAAGGAGCGAAAGATGGTTTGGTAACAGCCATCCAACCCAACCTAGCCATAGGCACCAGCACAATTGTATATGTGTTTTTCTAATACATATAGTGAACAAGTCTCTTGTTTAACCCAGCCTTGTCACACAGAAGTACTCAAGGCAGAGGACAGCAGGCACTGAAAGTTGTCTTTATTTTCACGGGGGAAAAGAAGCCAATATTAATCTCTAGCTAAAGATTTGAAGTAGAAATGGACTGGAATCAAAGGAACAAAGAAAACAATGTTTGTACCCATCCCTTCCCAAAGCTGTGAGCAGTCAGCTAAGCAAGGCTCTGACTAGGCTCCTTTCAAGATCTCATCATAAAAGACAAACATCTTAAACTACAACTTTATTAACTACTGACACTATTAAGTACATGCAAATTGTGTGAAAAACAGACATACTGCACAGGACATTTCAAACATATAAGGGCATCACCCATCATTTCTTAGAACCGTGTTTTCTGCATTGCATTAAAAAAAAAATTTTTTATTCAAGAAAATGTAAAAGAAAAACTTTACACAGTTTAATCTGCCAAAAGTCATCTGAGTTTTGCGTGCACAGAAGCAGATATATGTAGAAGAAACAGTAGCTTCATGACAGGCAAATCTAGCAGAATAATAATTTATAAAACAACAAATACTGTCAATAGATTACACCACCCTGTTCTGCACTTACCACCATTAGCACCCACATCAGATAGGTAGCTCTGTATAAAGCAGTATTTTAACTACTGGTTAGCACAGAGCAAAATGCCACCAGATACCCATCAGGTCATATATTCCTTCATATTTCTCTCCCTTTGCCCTCTGTTTCTATTCTTGAGCAGCCTGCTGCTGCAAGACCTGGGGACATGGGTATATCTGGTGTAGCATTTGCCCTCCAGCTCATCATTATCACCATTTCAATGTTCAAAATTTTACCAGAGTGCAACTGTAAGTCCGTAGCCAGATACGCCAGCTGGGGTGTAAAACCTAGTTCCATGCCATGGCTCCTTTGCTCGCAGCTGGCTTTATATTAGCAGGGAGAAATAAACAGAGAGCAAAACTAAGCACCTCCATATATCTTGCCAATTTTCAGCAAGCCAAGAGAGAAGCAGCAGCCCACAGCACAGTAGCTCCAGTTTTGCTTTCACCACACTGCTGCTGGTCATTCAAGCAGTACACACGCAGCAGGAGCCCTCCCAGAAATCCCTTCATACCAGCTTTAAATAAGCATCCTTATACCCAGCAGCAAACAATAGCAGGTACCTCTAGCAACAACACACTCTCCTTTCTTTCCCCATGCAGCCATCCTATGCCGAGTTTGACATTAGCGGCAATGTTCTGGGTTTGGTCTTCAACCAGGGAATGATTTGGTAAGATATTTCCTCCTTTTTGTTGTTTTTTTTTGCATTATGTAGAAAACCTGCCAGTGGAGTTTGAAATCTTCCAAGCCAGCTAGAATAACCTTTGGATTTTGGTTTCTGTGATGGTTTGGCTTTCTGTGCTTGACTATAAAAAGTGGAAATTTTAAAATGCCGGCTTACTCGTCCAAGAGTAGCAGTAGCATAACTGCAGCAGAGAACAGTCTTGCAAACCCTGCCCCCACTCTCACTTTTATGAAGTCATTTTTTTCCAGTGGCAAAAATGTATTAAGATGGTCCACGTGCTGGGGGAGGAGATCAGAAAGGGTTTTGGGGGCACCATGAGCTTACATGTCAATGCAAGGGTGGGTATGGAGCCAGCTGAGCAGGTCGGGTGGGAGAGGCACGTCCTAAAACTGCCCCAAGGGAGGGCAAACAGGAGCTGTTCTGCCCTGCTGTGACAGCACGAGAAGGAATAGACAACAGCACAAAGCACTCTCACCTCCTCTGGAAGTAAGGTTTCTTTTGCCACGGATTGATGATTTCTGCCCATTTCCTTACTACAACATCTCTGCAGTCTCAGGGAGGTCTCTCCCTGCTGGTTACACTCACCTGATATTTTCCAAGCTATCCCCAAACGATTTTTATCACAAGCTGAAAATCTTTCTTTACAAGCACTGAGGGGTCTGAGACCTCGCTGGTCCTCAATGTATGGTCACGTGGATGCAGGCGGCTTCTTCTCTGGGAGCACAGGGGTAGCACAAACCAGCCCACTCACACTTTATTTGTGGGTAAACTTGCCACCACATGAGCACTTTTTTTCCTTCTTCTGAAAATAAAAAACCTTCCAGTCTGTCAAAAAATAGCACCTGTCCTTCTCCTTTCCTTTTCAGGATGGGATCCTTTTACGCACCAGGGCTCGTGGGTATAAACGTGCTGCGCTTATTAACCTCCATGTATTTTCAGTGCTGGGCTGTCATGAGTAGCAATGTCCCTCATGAACGCGTCTTCAAAGCATCCAAGTCTAATAATTTTTACATGGGGCTTTTGCTGTTGATCCTGTTCCTCAGCCTCCTGCCTGTGGCTTACACCATCATGTCCCTGCCTCCCTCCTTTGACTGTGGACCGTTCAGGTACTAACAAAATGCCCCAAACGCCAGTTTTCTGCTCCGATATGTGGGATTATTTTCATGAAGTTAGAAGGCCTGGACTCCAGCAGACATGGTGAAATGCCGCCATTCTCCATCTGGTTAAATCCTTAGCAATGTGAGGCAATGGGCCATGCCCAGCTGTGGGCAACATGGGCTGATGAAAGCGCCAGAGGACAGCAGGGGTGGGACAGCAGGGTACAGCCCCCACTAAAAGGCAATGGGAGCACCCCTAAGGCTCTCAGGAACATCGTGGGAGCAAAACAGGGGTCCAAAGCCTCCTTCTAAGGCCTTCCATAGAGCCAAGAACTCCCACAGCATGAGATGTATTTTATGTGTTGAATTTCGATGCAAAATAGCAGGAAATGGATAGGTCTGAGCCTGAAAATTTGCAGCTTTTTTTTTTTTAATTTTTTTTTTCATTAGGACAGAATCAGCACTGCACAGAGCATTCAGTGGACTAAATTTACATGCTAATAAAGTCTAATTTGATTCAGTAACACTATTTCCTGGGCCCGCTGAGTCTGACTCAGCAAGAAGCCAGCTTGGAACAAATTGTTCCTGTAGATGCATGGGTTTTAGGTTATCCACTTGCTAATGGAGAATGACAATAGAAAGCTGAAAGACTCAGGGGAGAAGGCGAGAGGCCAAATTTCCCTCAGTTCTGTAACAAGGACAGGTGTCAACGAGCAATGTCAGAAGATCTGACAAGAAACTTGTTGCACCCACGCTATCATTTGGAGATGACTAATCTGCAATGTGAAAGAGCTATTTCAATTCCCAATCAACCCTTCAAAAGCCACTCAGCCTGATTCAGACCCTTGGCACTCCCTCTCAACTCGACTGAAAGCTCAGCTCTCCTGGGCTTAAGGCAGTTGATGAAGTTGGGATACTGTTTAGCCACGTTTGTCTTTATTGACTCCCATCATCAGGACAGAGTCCAACACCTTCCTGAGCAGAATCCTGCAAGATCCAGGAGGCAATAAGCCTAAAGATGTGGAATAGCACTTATTGGGTTGAATTCACAGACCCAGAGACACTGGGGAGAGAAGAAGGTCAATTACGTAATCCAGCCTTTTACAGATCTGTTCTGCTTTCATACAGAATGCTCTCATCTGCTTTATCAATCCAGTTTGAAATGACTCTTCCACTGAATTTCCTATTAAGCAATAATCACAGCTTGCTATTTTTGTCATTACTTAGCAGCTCTTCAAGTTGGCTCATTATTTCAGAAAGCCAGGATTTGCATAAGGCAAATCATCTCTACCATGAAAAGGCCATATTTAACAAGATATTGATCAGAAATGTATGGTTACTGCAATCTGTAGGTTTTTATACTTTTCAGAGGGGTAAATAGTCAGAACTCATAAAGGAGCCACACATGAAAATAAATGTATTAACTCCAGGAGCAAGTTGGCCTAGCAAAGATTATTCTTATAATCAGTGGGGGTGGGGGCAATGGATGGACCAATAGATAATTTAAAATGAATGCATCTCAAAATCCTTGGTGGCCAAGAGCAAGCTGATGCTCACTGAAAGAGAGAGGAAACATGCTACTTAACATCATTAGATCAGGAGATATTTTGTCCCTCCAGGAAATACCTACACTCCTTAACTGGCCATTTGTCTTTCCAGTGGAAAGAAAAGGATGTATGAAGTCATTCAAGAGACCATTGAGCTTGATTTCCCACTTTTTGTTGCCAAGATCTTCAGCTATGTGGCAAATCCAGGACTGATCATACCTGCAATTCTGCTTATGGTGTAAGTTTTCCTTGCAATATTACATGCCCGGCTGGGGGGAGGAGGTTGAAAAAAAACATGCTGGGATGTTAGTGAGGTCTAAACACAGCTTCTGCTGAGATAACAGCCCCACTTAGGGCAGACACATGCTCCCTACTCCCCCTCACCTTCACCCAACCCAATTTCCCAAAATTTAATTTCCTGACCCAATTAAACACAACTTCGTAGATGAAATGCATTGCTGACAGAGGCCTCGTGGATATCAAAGCTGTCACAGCTTCCATACAAAAAATTTTCAGTAGCCAGCAGGAAATAAATGGACAGTCTCAGCCTGGTTCCTTTTGGAGAAGCAATTTCTGTCACAGCTGGTGGTATTTACAGCACTGCCAAGCCAGGGCATTCAAAAAATCACATGTTCCAAAAATATGAAGAGGTGTGTTTTTGTTTGGGTTGTTGGGTTTGGTTTTTGTTTGTTTGTTTGTTTTTTCCAAATAATACATCTAGAATTTGTTTCAGTGCTGTCTGATCATTTCAGCTTTGAAACCACACTTAATCCCTAGCACCTTCAGCAGCACTAGGACCGGGGCAGTTCTCTTTTTTTCTTTTTTAAAAAGATACTTTTGGCATTGTTCTCAAGGTTTCCATAGCTATCAAAATGAATGGGAGAGCCGTGGCCAAATTTTATAGGCAGCTCTGAACACTCCAGACTAAACAGTGGGAGACAGGCATAGTGTTGGGGAGCATATTACATATGCTTGCCTGCTCAGACTCTTCCTTGGGCATCCACACACATTGGAGATGGACCCCTGGGCTGACCCAGTACAGCCACTCTTGGGCACTGTGATCCTTCATTCTGAACACGTTACACTGAAGATAATGCCATTAAATTAAATCAAATACAAGTTCCCGTGTTACGAAGTTTCTTATAGAAACAGCCTGAGAAAAATCCCAATTAAACTGAAAATGACCTGTCATCCCTCTATCTGCCTCAAACTACTTACTCATTTTAACCTAAATAAAGATGATCAGATACTGTAACGCAAGCAGACAGATCCTACACTTAGAAGAATCAGATCAGATACACGCAGGAGACAAGAAGTCTCACGCTACATCCCTAGTACATCCAAGCATATTATTGAGTTATTAGCTCTATTCCTGCGGGCTTCACAGTAGCACTAGCAGATACTACGGCAAACAGGAGATGAAGACTGCAGAACTAATCCACCCCAAATGGGTGACCTTTACAGAAGGGCTACAGGTCAGGTTTCCAAGGCTTTGATGTAACCCCCCAAAAAAGGTGGTGGGAGAGCGGTAGACCTTTGAAAATAAAGTTTTGTTCAATGACAGTTTCCTGCCCTTTCCTCCACTGACAGCCGGGACGGGAAACAGCACAAATCCAGTTTATCTGAAGAGACACCTTTTATCACCCCTTCCTAGTCTGGCCTATTCCCGCACCACAGCCTTCTCATCGGTCTGTCTCTCCTTGAGGCACCGTTTTCTCTCTGCCCCGATCCCCTCTGCAAACCGAGAGATACCCGATGTCCACATCACCTAAAACATCCTCATTTCCCACCCAGATACACTGCCTGTGTGGCCTTTGAGGATATTAGATATTTGTGATTTCCAGTTGTTTAGCTACCGAGAGAGTCGCAGCTCTAAAAAAGTGGGTGCCCCCATGGTGCTTGGACAAGTCAGACCTGCAGCCCCTTGGCAATAGCTCTCGTGTGCCCCAAGAGCATCAGTTGTCTTGCGGAAGCGCTGCTTGCTATGTGCATGCAAACTTCTCCTGGGATAATCCCAGGCAAAATTACAGCTACCCTACAGGGACTTTTCCTGAGGCTTGGGTCCTTTTCTTGTCTCAGAAACTTTACAATTAAGGGACTCAAATTTAGCATACCATCTTTCTATGCCTACAAAAATGTCCTAAATATGCAGGGAGACAGAATCTAATTACCCCAATCAAAATTTTGCCAGAAGAGCAAGAGAACACTCCTTTTGCTTACAGTCCTGTAACCAATGGCTATCAGTGGCCAGAAACTTAGGTTTGTGTCTCTTTCGACATTTTGTCTAGAAAGTATACAAGTCCCCACTTTCCTGCCTTGCCCCTGAAAGTCTTCAGCTTCCGCTGCTATTTCTGCCATGGCGCAGACAGGTAGACAGGGTCAAGCTGGAGCTAGTCCTTATGCTGATCCCCATCCAGCTTGCCAAGAGATTAAAACCAGGGAAATGCAACTGCTGGAGCTTCATTTGGTCCTGATGAGCAGAGAGCCAGCAGCTCTCAAAGTAGGAGGCAAGTAGCAGCAGTAGCAACCTACAATGCAGCCTAAATAACAAATAGCCTCTACAAAGAGCAACAGGCAGATTGTAGATGGACAGTCTGTTGATTTTGATGGCAGACATGCAAAGAGTGTGTTTTCTGCTTCTATGGACTGAATTAAGTCATTTTCTCAAGCCGTGATAACCCCCTCTCTTTTTCCAGGTGCAATCCAAAATGCCTTTTCTATTTATTTCTGTTCTTGGCTTCTGGTCCCAGACAATGATGAGGTCCAGCAGGTGACATGGATGTTAAACTTACTGTCATGTTTTTAGCTGCCTGAGGACAAGGGAAAAAGGAAACAGCAAGAAGAAGCAGAGATACTTTGCACATAGGCATATAACCTAGTCCCATTTGGGTCAGGAGCAGGATTTCAAGCCATGGCTTGCAGAGCTTCCTGGCAGAGGCTAGAAGCACCTTACTGCATCAAGGGGAAGGAGGAAAAGATTCAAAACTACTGTGAAGGCTAGAGAAGGACAGTGACCCACACTCTCTCCCCAGCTCTCAGGGAGCAGTAAATCAGAGAAGAGGTGTGCCAGGGCCACGCAGCATCCATGCTAAGCAGCTCAAGCACGAGGGTGCACCCCTAGGCTCATTTTAGAGGCAGGTAGCTCTAAAGCACCCCATTAAAAGTGGATAAATGCCATTTGCTAATGCTTACTTGAGTTCCCAGCAAAGTTTACAGCTCCTCATGCTGCTTCTCACAGTCAGACCAGGATGTAGCTTTGCTCTGCCTTTTCTGGGAAGTGGCACTAGCAGTGTGAATTAGGAATTCAATAGCAAATCCAGCAAATCCTGTAGGACCTGCCCAGGACACTGGCATGCACCTTGGAGGATCAACCAGGATGCTTCAGCATTGCTGAGTCTTGGCCTGAACAACCTAGTCCAAATCTGCCTGAATACCTGCAGATTTGGCCTGCAGTAAAGGCATCCCCCCAAATCTCCTTTCTGTGGCACTGTCCCTTTTCCCTCTCCCTCCCAAGACCCCCTTAACGGCAGCTCAATCTTGGGACAAACTCAACCTCCCTTGAACAATAAACCTGCAATAAACCAAGGACAGAGGAAACTCAGGCTTAGCCTGCAGACAGAGTGGGCTCATATCTCAGTGTTCGGGAGAAGGACCTGGTGGGTTCACACTCTTCCCATCAATGCCCCATTAAACACAGGAGTCAGCAGGGGAGCAAGCTGTAGTGGTTGGAGACAATGCTGGCTGCTAATGCAGAGAGTGAGAAAGGACTGAAAAAGGAATGGATTTGCTCAGTTACTCAATGAACTTGAGAAGGCAGCTCAGAAACAGAGTGCATGGCATCCCAGACGGCTTTGAATAGGCAGATCCAGTTATCTTTATGAAAACAGGGTGCTCCAGGCACTTACGTCCTGGCTGGTCACAACACAAATGGCAGAGCAGCACCAAAGCCCTGGATTACAAAGCAATATATTTCCTAGGCAATGAGTTTGACAACGTAGAAGAAATAAAATTATTGCATCCTTAGAGAAGATCAAAAATAACAATTCTCAGACTCACCAAGACTGAGTTTTGGGTTAATACTAAGCAAAAGGAAGCAAATGTGTTTCCTCCAGACAGACCCCTGCAAAAAGCTTCAAGAAAGACCATCCAAAGCACCCCTTCCTGATCTCCCACCTGGAAACCTATATGCCAGTACCTGGCACCTTGCTGGGCTTAGAGTCAGGCACTCTGTTGACAAAATCCTCAAGCCTGATTTGAGGATGCTGAACCTGGTCTGGAGCCACACAAGCAGGTTATGAACTGTCAGGAAACCTTTTTCTTTTCCCCCAGTCTGCCTTTTTTTTTTTTTTCCTTTTACAAGAGAATTTTCTACTTTTAAAAAAAAAAAACTATAGTGATGAACTGAACGGCTGGTGCTTTTCTTGGGAATGGCTCAGAGTTATTGAGCAGATGATGTTTATAATTTAGAAGAATAAAAGCACTCTACAAAAGCAGGAGGAGACATTTTTGACAACCAAAATATTACTGACTGGCAAGTGGCAGCAGTGGCGAGACATCCCCAGATGTTTGGGCATGTTTTAAAACACGGGCCTCCCCGTGCGCCAAAGGCTGGCTGCCAGCACGCCCTCTCCCATCCCGCTCACCTTTCCATTCCCTCCAGCTTGGCTCATTTTTCCCCTGGCTTTGGCATGCCCTTTTTGCAGAGGAAGGGATCGAAACAAAAGCCAGTGGCTCTGCTTCGACCTGGCTCCTGCTCACCCTCGGTTCCCATCTCTGCTCACTCCCAACAGCCCCTTGTCAGGCTGCAGGAGGCAGCCGGTCCTGGCCGAGGGGGAAGGCAGACTGTGCCTTGAGGACTGTTGCCTGCCACTATTTTCCATGTTTCCTACTTTTTTCTAAGTTCCCTGTGTGACCTGGTGTTTGTTTTGGTTTTCCTTTGAGCCATGGCAGAAAGCCATGGGTTTTATCAGTTGAGTTGGTTTTCACCCAGGTAATGAGTTGAATGGGCTCACCACCAAGAAAAGACCCAATGGCCAAGGCTAGTGCAAAGGAAGTAGAGGGAGCCCATGGCAAGCCAAGGCAGAGGCAGGAGGGCAGGATGGTCATTTTTCTTCTGTTTGAGCAGAAGTGAGCTATTGGACTGGCTCAGCCCATCTTACCTGACCATGCCACGAGGCAGCCTGAATCTTTCTTAAGCCTTGAGCCTCTAAAGGCAGTTTGGAGACAGCTGATGGGAAAACTAGGAATTAGAAAGTAGGCAAAAATTAAATGTTCCCTCCCTGTGAAACTTTCTCTCTCCCCTGATCCTAGCACTACAGCAACACATTTGTTTTTGTAGCCTCGCCATCTATTACCTAAACGCTGTGGCTGAAGCATACCAGCACGCCAATGCAGAGCTGAAGAAGAAAATGCAAATGGTAAGTATTGATCTGGCAAAGCCATCTTTGAAATACCATGCACTTCACGTTTGATGTGCAACATATGCTTTCAAATTGCTGTTCACTTCTGAACACATTAGCGACACAAGGGGAAGACACATTTTATGCTTGTTCAGTCCTCTCTGACAGCATTTAATGGCTAACTGCAAAGAGTGGTCACATCCCATAATAGGCTGCTATTTCATACATCAAAACTACAGTAAGTTTTCCCGTAAACTGCGCTTTCCACTTACAAAAATAAGTTACCTCAAAGTTCAAGTAACGTTTTGGAGCCTGAGATTTCCCAGGGACAATGATAAGCCTATCAAAACCACAGCCAGATTTTGTACAAGCTGAAGAGCCATAAATAACAACATGGCAATAACATTTTTTACCAGTAGTTCTCAAAGCAATTTACAAAGGAGCCTGGTGTCTGTCTCTGCCATGCAGATGGGAAAAGCAAGATACAGACAGATGCAATGACTCGAATTAGCAGGGTAGGATTTGGACCTCATGATATCCAGAACTGGGAGAGGTTGCAGCATGCAGAGGACCATAATGCAGGGACCCCTGAACTAATATGAATTAGGTCTGGCAGCAGAATACCTGCAAAAGCACAGCTTTGCTCAGATAACAAGTCTCAATGAGAAGCAGCAAAGGTGTCCTGCTACCAGGGCCTGTGCTGGTCTGGCAGCACCATCTTCCCCCAGAGCTTTCCTGGTGGGTCTCTAACAGTGTGCTGTTTTGTACTACATAGATGTGTCCAAGGTATCGAGCCTTGCATCAGGAGAGGATATGGTGCCATCAAAGGATTGGTATCAGCCGTTTTACTGGTACAGGGCAGGATCCAAGCCGAGGAAGCAATGCTGCATCAAGCAATTCATTGCACAAAGCAGAGATTGGTGCAACATTAAAAGTGAGGATGTGAGCACTGAGAAATGAGACTCCATGAATTACATCTGAATGCTCAAATTCAGAACTGATCATTCATGCACGTGGCTTAAAATAAGGGTTTTGGTGCATAGGGCATCCTTAAGTATTGCAAGAGTTGAACACATGCTACAGCATACTCGGACTTAGGGGCACGTAGTCTGTTTCATGCTGCACAAACTGGTTGTGATCAGGGTTTAAGGGAGCACAAACCCCCATGGAGAGGGGTCACAAAGCAGGGCCTGGTGCTACTCAAAGGAACAGAAACATCTTCAGACAAGCACCTACCTTTGCACAGACCTTATGTATGTTTGTCCCACAGGCACCCGTAGGTTTGCTGAGGCAGCCAAGCCTGCTGAGAGGAGGGGTATGCAGCAGAGCAGGGGGAAAGGGAGGGCATCAGCACAGCCCTGCTGCTTAGGGAGCAAGGGATAGGAGCTGCCTGGTCACGGCAGGGGGGGGTCAGCAGTTGAAGCCCACCAGAGACCCCCACGTGATGACCTCCTGAGCTCAGAGAGATCTGCCGTGGCTGCTCCCAACATCTGCCAGGTTTGCCAAATGGATGGAGACTGCTCTGTGGGTTGGGATCTCTCTGTTGTAGCAAGGCCACGAGCCACCTTGCATTCTGTGGCTCCAGCACACAACTCCATCCATTGGCAGGTCACCCTTTTGGGAGGAGGGATGGAGCTGGAGTGGAGTCCATCCAAGCTTTCTCACTGCGCAAGAGAGGGCAGCCTCTCCCTTCCCTGTCCAGCATGCTTGTCCTGTCCTGAGCAGAAACAGCCCCCACGTATTTTTCTCCCTCTGCCATCCAGAAGGAAATCTTTTGAAGACATGTATGTAAGTAAAATCAAAGACAGCCCTAGAGCCCACCCCCATGCTGCCATGCCTTCCTCCTCTTCCTCTGGCATTTATCACTGACACCCTTCCTCCCGAGAGGTCCACATTTAAAACAAACCAAAACCCGAGGGAGGGCAGATTGGCAGTTGCAGAAACACACAGACAGCCTGGTAGACCTAAACCACATTATCAGCAAGTGCTTTGCCCTAACAAGATCAGAGCTGTCGCTTCCCAGGCTCTTGGTCCTGCCTGGAATATACTTTCTTTCCCTAAAACCGTTGGTCACCAGACCAAGATTCAGCACCTTGTACTTGGCAAAGAGATAACATTCATACCGACAAACACTTAGCCAAGCCAACCATGACACCAGACCATCATTTCACAGATTACATCTGCAGTTTCAAACTAAACCTGATGGTTTTTATTGATGCAGCAACGCGAAGAGGAGAAAAACAAGAGAAACAACAAAGCCAGCACTAACCCCATGCTGCAAGATCTGGAGGATTTACTTACACCAAATACGAAGAGTGAAAGTCACCCAAAACAAGTAGAAGGTAAAAACCAAACAACCTCCCCTCAACCCACCTGAAAAGGCTCCTTTTGCCACCAAATGATGACCGGGAAAGACTGAGAAACTGGAGCGATACACATTTGCAAGGGATTGGATGAGCATAACTAGCACAGATTTTGACTGCTTACAGAAGTCCACCTGCCAATGGACACCCAGGAAGGCCAAGTTTTTAGACTGGATTATGTCTCCCACAGGCTTATCACAGTGTGGGAACTGTAATCCAAAGTTATGATTCATATCCCAGCTATTAACCATGCCAGTCATGAAACCAGCCATTTTTTCTGGGAACAATGCTGAAACTCCCACATTGTTTCCGGGCTGATGAGTTGAGCCAGGCACAGACTTTTCTCCAAATTTATGTTTTCATTGGAGAATTCATTATGAATGAGACAGAAGCTTTTTACAAGACTGCATTGGTCTTAGGGCAAATAAATGCATGCTGTAAGCTCTGTTGAGGGGGTCCGTGGCTGGGCAGAAAGATGCGGGAGGAGGCATTGGCACCAGGGTCTAGACACTCTCAAGGAAGACAGATCTTCCAGGCTCAGTCTGAACCAGCCATTTCCTGAATGCCAGAGCCTCCTGCTCTCATTTGTGAGAAACAGTGCAACACATGTGAAAGATTTTGATTTTTATCTTGATGCAGATCAGAAAAGGAGATCAGTACCACCATAACCCTCTCGCATTTAGATGGGCTGTTTCTTGGACAGGCTGAGATGAGCTGGAAAGTTCAGACCAACCCAATACAGATTTCCCCCAGAGCAGATGCAGGGTGCTCATTTAAAAGGAAATAGAGCTGGCAGCATTGTGGGTGCATTTAAAATAAAGACTAAAATCAGCAACTACCCACGACCACCACACGTCTAGAGGCGTACCAGCATGGCTGGTAGGACTATCATGTCTTATAAACACACCAGTAAGAACCTGCAAAGAGGGCTCAGGCAGCAGAAACACATAGTGGCTGTTGGCCATGGGCTAACAGTCTTATTTATGGTTTCTTCACTCAGACACTCAAACACAAATCCCCAGACACTTGGGTTATTGCACATAGAAGAAACAGCAGCCACTGGGGAGAGGAAGAAAGGTAGTGTTTGTTCTCAAGAAAATAACATTCACAATCTTTGCTCTAGACAAGAAAATAGAGTCTCCTAATAGAACCGGCCCTGTCGGGAAACAAAGCAAAGCATCAGCCCTGGACGGCAGCCCGATGACTGGTGGGAGAGGAGCAGCTTTCACCCCACCACCGCACGTGTTCTTGACACAGCCACCGACACTGGGTGTCTGGGCACCTTACCCTGGCCAGTCCAGACCAAGGGGGCACCCACCGGGACCAGTCCCTGGAAGGGGGAGAGGGCAGCCATGCTACTCACATGCTGCTCGATAAGGTCAGCAATGCTTCTCCTGTTTGACATTAAAATAGAGGTGCTGCATGAACTACTGTAGTTTTAGTAGGAAATTATTACTCTATGTTGGTCATCCACTCGTGATGATCTGTATCTATCAAACACTATCTAAAACAGCTTTGTTTAGAAGCTTGGTAGTACTTTGGAGTTGTAACCTGCAATGGCTGCACTGATTTTGATCACAAAGGAAACAGGAGGCAGTCAGGATGAAAATTAGCCATGGCATTGCTAACTACTACATACAGGACACAGCCCTGTGGCCACTAACAGCGGCACAGTGAGCTCGCTCTGTGGTGTGAGTGCTTGTCAGTCCCTTCAAAGGCTTCTTCAGTTAATAAAAGTAGTGTGAGTTTACCTGTCATTTCAACAAAGGGTTTGGTTTTTTTGTTTTGGTTTTGGTTTTGGTTTTTGGGTTGTTTTTTTGGTTTTTTTTTTTTTGCTGTCCCTCTACCTGAGGAATTAAGTATTCTTTAAAAAAAGTGAGTGTCCCTGTCCAGCTGCCTGGCAGCCACTACTAGGAGTGGAGGACTCCTACTAGACCAGCACAGGAGGAGGTTTTGTCAGCTGCATTTCATCCTTCACAATAGCTTTTCTCCAGCCTACATCCTCTAAACTTTCATCTTTTTGTTTCAACCCCACTGTGTATCTCACCATTGCTTTCTCTGGGTTCCCACTCTGCTCCTCTTTTCATAGTCTGTTGACAGTAGCTTGCACTGTTATTTCAATCCCTAGATACAACTCCTAATTTAATGACACCACCCAGCACAACCGAGAAACTAAAAGTGCTTTGGCCTAGTTTCTGATTATAACCAGTTAGAAATCTCTGGTGCAATTTAAGGATCGTATCTTCCAGATCTACAGGACTTCCCATGACTCTGTGGCAGGACTTCTCTGGGTTGACCTGCTCTTTTACACCTACAGTTTCTTCCTGTTGTTGACACAAACCCATCCCAGCCAGCTTAGATCTGGTGTTCACATATGTGTTGTTCTTCATAAAAATTTCTGTAAAAAATAAACTCATGTCCTTCAGTAAAAACAAATCCATAAATATAGCTAGTAACAATTCCACTACAGCTGGGATATTTGGGATTAGATGTTCTCACCTTGAATTTTTCCACTAAATGCCACAAATCTTGCCACCTATGTTCAGGACAGGAAACTCAGTAACATATTTCTCCTCTGTGGTTTGACAGAGCACAGACCATTTGACCTTCAGTCTGGGAACGTCTGCCTTCAAGGAGCTGGGCAAAGGCGTCCAGTTAGGTCAGATGTGAGGCAGATTGGGAAAAGGATTCCCTTTTTCAGGTCCAAACCAACAAAAGTATTTAGGCATCTGAATCCTCATAGGAATTAAGAGCTTAAATATTGTGCTGTGCTTATTTGTAGATGGAGACCTAGCTCATTTTTTTGATGTATGTGCTTTATAAGAGACCAGAGCCCTAGAGAAGTACTTCCAAGTACATACAAGCGAGATTGAAATAAAAGGAGAATTCAGAATTTCTTCAAAAATTAAAACATTGCATTTTGCTTTCAAATACAGAAAAGTCAGTGGGTTATTTGTAGAAATAGCTGTCCCTGGTGTGCAGCTCAAAGTCAGTTTGGCTGTTCCCAGGCACGCTGTGATGGTCATGGTCGCTCATTCACCCAGGGAGCCTCCACACGGGAAGCTGCTCGTCAGATTTATTTCCTGGTCTTGGAAGGACATTCCTGAGCTGAGCCTCACAGATAAGGTCTTTTCTTGCCTCTTTGCTGTGAGGGTTGCTGGTGCAACACGGCTGCAGTCGCCTCTCCTGTCACCTCTGTCCGCAGAGATACCCAGTCATTGAACCAGAGGAAAGTCAGACAAAAGAAGGCTTTTTTCAGGAGACAGAAGCTGTTGTTCTCCATCCTTCTCCACAGGTGTCTGTAGAAAATATTAGTCATAAAGTGCTGGGGGAAGGTGCTGCCAGCCCACTAATCCAGAAGGATGTCGCAGAAATGACACGGTGCCCTGATTTCTGCCCAGCCGGTGTGCCCTGCAGACTCTGGTATCTTAGGGAATGGTTGCATAACGAGGAATAGGATTTCCCTCCTCTTAGCTCCTCATCTCACATTAAAACATGATTTGGAAAGGGCAGACGTGGCTTCAGATCTCACTCACCTCTGCTAGAAAACAGAAAGAGGCTGGAAACGTGTGCGTGCATATGTGTGTGCACACATGGAAGAAAAGTAGATAATATTTATTTATGTGCACAAGGAATATAAGGGTAGTAAGAAACATTATGAAGAAGCCATAGAAAACTTCAAACAGGTTTTGAAAACCTGAGGAGCAGAGGAAGACTTAGATCCAGATTCCAGGATTTAAATGCTCTCTGAATGAGGCCCCTGAGACCTGCAATAATACTGAGCGTTACAAAGCACTTTGTCATCTTTGGAGCACACAACTGCCCATTAGCTAATTAATCTTTCAAGGTTTGCTCATCTCTAATTATAATACACTAGGTTCACCCATTGATCAATGTCTTTTGCAAGCTCAGAGGCTTCAGGATACAAGGGCGACAGTATCAGCTAGACAATGATTTCTGCAGACCAGTGGCAACTCTCTTCCCCCAACTCCAATTCACAATGGGGTCCTCTGTTAGAGCACAACAGTTGTGAAGGGTGTAAAAATGCCATCCCTCAGTCCTCATATAGACCGAAATGATTATTTGGATCTCTGAGTTTTAAGCCTATTTACCAGTTACTCACATGCAACTGGAGGTTAAACTCCACAAACTCATCGGAGTATTCAGTAGCGTTTGGTTTCATCCCTATTTTTCTATTGTTAGGAACAGCAATAAGTACTTGTCTGAGAATTCAGCACTGATTTTTTTTTCCCCCTCTCCTCCTCTGACATTTGTTGAAAGACTATATGCATCCCAACCTTCCCCTAACTTCAAGGGGAAAGGAAAAAAAAGAAAAAAAGCTCAGTGGTGTGTAGTGGGAGCCTCCTAGTAACATCTCACACAGCACACAGTTTGCATTCATATATAACTAGAAAAGCCCTCTGCATTGCAAATTATTCACATCATCTACTGCCACTAGCTCAAATGCTGCATCTAAAAGGTTTTGGTAAAAAAACCAAGGAAATATCTAAGCTTTTATTATTATTTCATTATTATTCTCACCAAAGGCTTGTTTTTAAACAGGCAACCCTTGTGGGCATCAGTTTTTAGTTTGCGTGGCCAGACAGAGCATGGAAAGACTGAGCATCTGCTCATCGTTACAGATGAACAGGAGTCTCAACAAAATAAAAAATAAAATTTAAAAGGGCAATTTTTCAAAACACGTGGCTAAACATGAGCTGTGAAAGGAATGCCAACATGCACATTTCTCTTAGGGTAAAAAAAGCCATTCAGCCATTTCTTTCATACTGTGCTCGGCTGTGGTATGAGACAAACTTCTTTTTGTACCCACAATGAACGGAAAATAGTAGACACCACTGAACAGGTTTGCTCATAAAGCCAGAAAAGTGGTCCAAATATCTCAGGTACATGCAAAGAATGAACTGATTTTGCATTCAGTACCATAATAGTGGAGCCTTAGCTTCTCCAAAGCAGAAAAATCAGCTTTTCACTCCAGAAGAATAAGTCCCTTCCAAAAGAGAACTTTGAAACATCTGAGCTTGCATTTTCAGGTAGCTTATATGAAGCTTTCCAAGGAGAGAAGGGGGAACAAGCATTGCACGCCACCACCATTGACATTTTTTTCTGATAGCCTCACTTACTCCAGACAAGCAGTCAAGACCATCTTGTTGAGCCCTCTCTCATCCTCTGCTCCTATAGCCAACCCTGCACTAAGATAAAGCCATCTATCACACATTTTGAACCTTCACAGCCAAAGGATTGTCACCTTGCTTGAAACTCTGAGCTACAGAGGTCTCATGTAATCCACCTCCTTTCTTCTTCTGGATCTTCAGTGTCTTTCGTGCACAGCACTGCTCATGGCAGGGGGAAAAGGGTTTCCTCATACCGGCTAACAAACCAGAGTTTTGGGGAGGGATTTTTGGTTTCTTTCAAGGTGCTGAGGAGGAGTGCCACCTGCACATCTAAGCTAAAGAAACCTCTCAACTACAAAGAGGCTTCACACATGGCAAGAGCCATTGTAGGGACAGGGACCACAAGCTGCACTGGCTCCAGCACCCGCTAAGCCCTACCCTGAGAAATCTTCACCAACAAATCCAGGTGAGGAAGACAACCAATGGCCATTTTCCCATGCCCAGAGAAAATTCCCGGTGATGGAGACTGGTATTTCTGCAGCTTATCCCACCCCACGAGGCACACTGCTCAGTATGCCCGGCCAGGCAGGGGCAATGTCAGTGCCAGGAGCACCACAGTGGCTTCCACGCTGGTGAAGACGCACTAAGAATCTAATGTCCTTTGGGCCCCTGACTTGATCCTGGCAGACCATGGGTGCAGCAGGTCGCCCACCTCTCTGCACCCCAGCATGCTCAGACCCCTCTCCGAGACTATATATCAGGTGCTTTTGCTGCTACTGAAGCAGGTCAGACGGGGACCTTTGAAGCCTGACACCACTGCATCTCTAAACCATGTCTCTTCAAACCAGTGATGTCCTGACAAAAAAAATGAAGTGCTCACTGAAAGGCTTTAAAGAGTGATCCCCCCATTTTAATTCATGCTGCATGCAACGTTATCAGCTCTCCAGCCTGACAGCTGTGGGGATTTTTTTTTCCTCTCCATCACGCTTTTCTTGCCGCTTGCCTAAGCCCCGAGGCAGCAGCTTGTCCTTTGGCAGGTGGCAGCCCAGTTTCATCTGCAGCCAAGGCTTTATCGCTCACAAATGCTCAGACACAGTTTTTCCCTAGGAAAAAGGCAACTCTGGAAACTGAGGATTTTAGGTCCCGGCCCATTTCTCACACAAAATAGTCATCATTGCTGAATCAGAATTCAGCATCATGCTTTAAATGAACTATACCAACACAACGCTATGCTGTGGCAAGCTAATGTGGGGAGGTTTGGCTTTGCTGCAATAATTCATTTCCAATCACAGGACCCAGCTCCCTGGGTGCCCTTCAATTCAGCCATCTATAGACAGGGAAAGCCAGTGGCGAACATCGTCTCTACATCTTAAATTGGTACCACGTGGTGCTACCCAGGAATACCCACCTCCTCCATGCACTCAGCAAACAGAGGCCACTAAGCTCCCACATGTTGGGAGACAGTCTGCATACGCGCGTATCCACACAAGCACTGAGATAAAGATGAGCAGATTTTAAAATGTTTCAGGATTGATATCATTTTCTGCGTCACACATGATTCACGCCAAAACTGGAAAGCGCTGAGGCGAGGGGATGCGTTTGCAGCTGGTGCACCGAGCATCCTCCCACAGCAGCACGCAGGCAGAGGGAGGAAAGCCCACAGCTGCTCAGGGATGGATGAACAGATGTCATTTCCAAGTGGGCAAAAGCTTTGTGTGTATCAGCATCAAACCTCCATGAAAAGGCCAGAAGGCAAAAGCCACCCGAAGCTGGCAGAGCAGCCAAGGGGAGCAGAGGGGCAACCACAGAGGGTCTTCCCCACCTCCCAGGGACCAGACCTGGGCAGGAGAGTGCCAGATGGACAAAAGAGCCCCCAGGGCTGAGCCCAGCTGGGCTCCCCAGAAGCTCATGCCCAAAGGAACTGGAGCGGGATTTAGCATCATTTAATGCAGCTCACAGAGCTGGGAGATCAGGAAGGTTTGGTCCCAGGCATAGCAAGCAGATCAGTTAGAAATTCAGCAGCCCTGCACCCTCCTTGGGGCCAGCATAGGGATAAGGACACACTGCACCCACCACTGCTGCATACAAGAAATGAAAAAGTTTTGCAAGGAAACAGCTGCAGGATATTAAAGCAGGAACAGAGGCAAGGAGAGCTTCTCTGGTGGGAACCAAGCAATACTTGCAGAAGTTGCCAATGCCATCTCTCTCCAGGCTATGTGAGAGGGAGAAAAAATAACTTCAGCTCAGTTGAAGATAAAATATAAACAACCATAGCGGCATAGCACTGTTACCTGGACTGCTCGAGGATGGGCAAACCATCACAGTGATCAAGTGTGCAGATCAGGTTAGTAGTAGATGGAACATTATTAAAAATGAGTTAGTAACCTGATTTTACTGGGGAACAGCAGCTGCAGAAACATCCCAGGCAGCTGTGTCCTCCCCTGTTCTCCATTCTCCCTCCCTCAAAGCAAAGCTGTTTAGGGGAACAAAGGCTTCTTCTACAAAAGGCTGCAGATCCGAACCTTCCTCTGTTTAAGAAACATTTCACGCATATAGAATTTTTTTTTTTTTTTTTTTGCATAGCAGCAGCGGTAAATAATTCAGTGCCTAAGCAGATGTTTAGGATCTTAAACATATGAAGGTTATTATCAGATTTATTTAAATCAGGTTCCAGGAGAGCTCAGGGCCAGGTAGAGAGAGAAAAAAAAAATCCCATAATAAAAGACATGCCTTCTTCATTAGCTGGAACACTTTGCTACAGTACCTTGGGCACAGCGGTACAAACACCGCCTGAACATGAAGTGGAGCTTCACTGCCATCAGAGCAGCATCGCTGCAGCTTGCGGGTCCCCCAGCTCCATCAGCAGCTGCTGCAGCAGGGAAACGGCCCCAAGGTCAGGGCTGCAGGGGTTTTGCAGAGGGCCCCAGCAAACCGAGCTTCTGCTCCCCAGTAAGCCCAGCACTTTTTGGAGGAGAAGGCTGCAGAAGCATGTCAACACTGCATATGCAAATATAACTAATAAGCCACTGGCAAGCTTTCCCTTAGAAGCGGCTGCAGCTCAGCCTAGGAAACTCTCTGCAGCTCCTGCTCAACTTTCCGCAAGTCTGCCATCGTCCCCGCATGGGACGGGGTTGCGCCACAGCAGCAGAGAGCCATCAGTGGGGAAGCCTCCACCTTTGCACTGCCTTGAGCATTGACCTGCAGACAGAGCCGATCCCCTTGCACAGAAACAGTGGAAATCTGCTGTAACCCCTCTTCAGGGAAAGCCCAATGTCAGGCACATGCCCTTTCAGTCACTTATGTACCCCCCAATGCCAGTAACATGGAAGGTAAGCAGCTTTAAAGACCTTTTGCTAGCTCTGAAGGGCTAATCTAGTTGTCCTGGAACAGGACAAGTCACCATCTGGGTATGCAACGCTACCATGGTGCCATCAAAGACAAAGCCAAGAAGTGTATTTGAACTGATTATCCACCAAACAGCCAAAACCATCACTTCATCGGGAACGAATCAGACATACATTACTCAAGCACTCCTCCAACCCAAAGTCCAGGAGAAAAAACAAGCAGCCATCTAGAAACATAGGGGGTTGCACATAGCTGGAATAGAGTTTTTGGGGTTGGACATTGACCCAGACAGCATGCAAAGCTCGCATCTCTTCATCGCCATTCCAATGAGAAACTCAGCAAGACCTCACAGGCACAACCTGATCCTCATCCTTCCAACCCACCCTACAGCTACCATCCCCTCCAGCACAGCCTGCCCGGGGATGGGCAGGCCCAGCTCCCTCCCACCTGCTGCCTCCCAGCCAAGGGCACATCCCAACCCGGTGCTGATTCAACCCCTTAGACACGGTTCATTTACTAATTGCATTTCAGATTGTTATCCTCCCTGGGTGAAGGGGAGCCGGCGCCCATGTGTTGGCAGCCACAAGCCGCCCGCAGACGGTGCGGTGCCCCTTTCCTGGCACATCCTGGCTTCGCGTTCAGAGGGAAGAATAAGGGATGCAAGGCAGAGCCTCTGAAAGTAACATCTGTTTAAAACTATTTACAAGGCTATTGCTCCACCTGGCCGCGGGTGACAAGGGAGCCTCAGGGTGGTTTTGGGGACAGCGCTGTTCCTTGATCAGTCAAGGCACCAGCCTAAAGCTCAAGAGTCCCTATTGCCAGGGATCCCCTAAATGGGTCCACAAATACCAACATGGTGGGACAGCTCTCCTCACTCCGCAGTAACCACTTATTCCAAACCTCCCCCTCATGAGAAATGACCCCATCAGCGCCAGAGAGGTGGGATGTGGGGGCTCCGCAGCACCAAGACGCATCCTAGGCAGCCTCCATTAAACCTCACCTAACCCAGGAAGGTGTACCAAGCACATGCTTGCTGCAGGCGTCCCTGTGGTACTAGCAACACGTTGCCCAAGCAGCTACCATGACCGCTAAGCTCACCCCAGCCTCGGCAAGAAAAGAGATGGCTGCTCTGCGCCTGGTCCTTACGCTATACCCCTCTGTCTTACATTGCCCCAGAGGAGGCTTGCATTGTCCTCCTCCATATTTTGTGTTGCAATTATCTTATTAGCAGAAGAGCCCCAAGAGTCGCTAATCACAAAGCCACAGTCCCAGAAGACAACAGAGTCTTACAGCAGCCCTCACGTCCCAGGATGCACACGGGGTCACACATGCACACTGAGCCTTTCCCAGGCTGCAGTCAGCTGAGAGATGCTCTGCTCTAACACAGGTGCCTACCAAACAGACGCTAGAAAGGAAGGTCAATCCACTATTCTTGTAATGGTAAAAGAACAGACTCCCAAGATTTAAAATAAAAATTGAGTAAACGCAAAGGCTTGATGCTTACCTGAACAAAGCAACCTCCATCTCCCGGATCCCGGGGGAGCAGAGCCAGCACAGACCAACCTGCCACCACAAGAGGACAGCTCTACAGAGCGCTCGTCCCACCTGGGCACCATGCAGTGTTGATAACTTGCGGCGTTGATAACTTGCAGCACTTTATATTGCAAGTCTCAGATTTGACATTTTAATGAAGTTCCTGCTTCTATATTCAAGGCATGGTTTGAGAAATCCCAGTTCTCATTTTGAAACAAACACACAAACACATAGCTTTCACAAAAGGAAAATAAAATTTAAAACAAGGTGCAGGAACAGCCTAGAAGTCAAAGAGGAATCCAAACCATGCTTAGGCAAACAAAATTAAGACTTAAAATTAATCTCAAAACTTTTCAAAGGGTTGAACTCTTGAAATCACAAAAACTAGTTGCTAGACTTCTCAGCCAGCGTGAAGGAGCTGATGGAGAACTGCTGGCTGCTTGCAGTATTCACACAAACTGGGTTTGCCTCACAAAGCCAAGAAGAAAAGCCAACAGCATGCTCACTCCTACCCCACACCAGTTCTTGTGAGCAAAGGGGAGGACATGCTCCAGCCCCTGGCACCTGGGGCTTATAAAACCTTAACCAGCTGGGAGCAGGTACGTGGCTTAAAGGAGCCTCCAGAAAAGATGCCTTGGAGAGGGAACTGGTGGTGGCGGCAGCTTTTTTTTTTTTTTTTAATCTTGCCTCTCACATTAGAGCCTCTAACAGCAAAATAAGAAGTGAAGGAAAACAGTACACACTCTGATTCCCTCTCTACATGTGCTGCTTAATTTTTCCCCTATTTATGCAAAGCTATCAGGTGCACTGAATTGTATACCTGTGAGCTTTGGGAGTACTAGGGAGAAGACAAGTCACTCTAGAAATACTGGAAGCAATAAGCCAAGCAGGATGGATGAGCTAGAAAGTTTCCAAGGCATCTTCAGCTAGGAACACTGTGTTTCTCTGCACTGGAAGCCAGCAGCATCCCACACTTGCTCTCTTAGGGAAATTTAAAAGCAAGATCAACGTTTGCAGCTGAGCACGGAGACAAGTTTAACACTCAGACACGTAAAACAGTAGGGTTTGGGTTTTTTTCCAAAAAGTGTATTATGATCCCTGTGAGAGGGCACCATCCTGCTACAGGGAAGTCAAAAAGCCAGGTGAGATGCAGGGCAAGTGCTGGCTGGACCAGCTCTGCTCCAACTGCAAGAGATGGACCCTGATGCTGAAGACACTTCTCCACTAGTCCCCTTAGCCAGGGGATTTGCAATGGTATTAAGTCTCTCCTACAGCACTGAATAGCAGTTGGGATATTTAGGAGGAGCAGGTGATCTCTTTCACCACAGGGAGTCACCCTGAAAAGCCCAGGTGTGCTTACAAAGCAGCTTTTGACCATCCTTCCCTCCTCCAGTGCCCATCCTGTCCAGGTCTCCAGCAGCAGCCGAAACGCAGACAAACCAGGAATAACAGCCCCATCTACCGGGGTCTTGGAAATGATCCACGCCCTTGCATTTTGCAACCATGCAACCCACCCCATGCATTTCACCCCCTGAAACCTGCTAGGTGGGAGCGATGCTCAGGTGTTTGCCTGCCCCCAGAAAGCCACTTCTGTTAACATACCTCAGTCTGAGAGTGGCTAAATGGTGATACAGTAATCACTTGTCCTGCACTGGTCCTGAGCTAGTTCAGACCCAAAAGGCAAATATCCAGGCTGTCTCCTTCACTCTCCGCATCCCCTTGGCTCTCCAGAGGTGACGTGGCAAACAGCCTCTGGGACCAGAACTAGCTTCTTGGGCAAGGCTAACAAGTTCAGCACTACAGGTGATAATTACAGGTGTGAGTTCATGGCAGCTTTCTAGGTTTTATGGCAGCACCACAGGGTTTCCAGCCACGGCGCAGGAATAGGCAGTGCCTGTGTGTATGGATACGGCAAAAGCTTGCCCCCGTCTTTGACGTGACTGTCCTTGTAGCAGACCAGCCCCAAGTCGTGCAACATGCCACACTGCTTCCTATGCTGAGTCCCCTCCTTTGCATAACCCTAAATCTAACCCTTACCCACATATAGGGTGAGTAGGTGTATAGTCCCTTTGAACACCTGAAAGTTTAGTCATTTCAGTCCTCAGCATCCAACTCTGGCTCATACAATACACCTCATTCCCTCCTCTTCCCAGCTGCCTACTGTTAAAACTCAAGCCCCCGCACCAAGGGCAGTGGGCACATGATGCCACTGAAAGGTGGTCTGTGCTAGATGCACAGGTGTGCCGTGGTACCCCTTGTTCTGCCCAAGAGTCACTGGCAAGACTCTGTACCAAGATGAAGAGAGTAAGCTGCGTGACTCAACCCAAGGTGCCCTTCTGGGTGTAGTGCAGTGGCATTTAAAATGAACGCAAAAATTTTGTACAAAAGCAGGTTTCTCTGGCCTTCAAAGCAGGATTAGGGAGCCACCATTTAGAGGATGCATCCGATGTCCTTTAGAGGATTTATTTTATTCACACAGTACTAGTAAAAACAGTAGTCTTGTAGCCAGTGAAACAAACACTGGCAGAAATACTTAGGACTCTCTCACATGAGAAGAGACTCAGTCTTTCTGAGCACTTTATAAACTGAGGTTTTAAGCAGCAGCCCAGAAAATATATGTTCTTTCAACTACAGAGGTCACTAAAACAAAATAAAAACCTCCATTAAGTAGTTTTATTCAGCAGTGACTACGGAGTGTATACAGGAATTGGTATAAATAAAAATGACACACTTTCAAAATTGGACAGTAGAAAAATGGCAGTGAGTATTCTTAAAAATACTAGTATTAAAAGAGCAGATAAAAATAGCCTCAGAAATCAGCATCCCAGGAAGCAAGAAATCCAGGAAATCAGTGCTGTGGATGAGATTGTACATAGCAAGACCATGCCCAAGGTATTTATCACAGCCTGCCTCTTTGCAGGGCCGATAATCAAGGATGTTCTTCATTCCCATTCCTACATACAGCTCTAACACACTGTTCTACCTTTACCTGTCATACAGACTCGATGCAGATGAGGTTTTCACAAACTCAGAGGCTTTGTGGTTTTCACAAACTCTAGGCTGCAAGGGCTGGGAGCTGGTAGCGCCAAGCATGGGCTAGAGGAAAGAAATTTTGCCTGAAATGCTGCCCAATGTCTCTTTGGAAGCTGCAGGGCAGTAGGGAGTTGCCCCAGCAACTCCTTCATACTACAGCAATAAGGTGGCAAATCTGAAATGTTTTTCTTCCTCTGCTAGGATGCATGTATTCAAGATGACAGGGTTTATCTGTCCTGAGAAGATTCAAGATACACACCTTTGGAGAATGCTGAGTTCATTACAATTGTAGATTTACCATGTGCTTTACTCCATGTAAATTCTATCTGCACCAGGATGCTATGAACCCAAGAAAGAAAAAAAAAAAAAATTTAAAATTACAAGATCCACTCCAACTGCATGCTGGCACTCCTAGGTGGGGAGGAAGCCTCCGAAGAGGAGCACTGAGGTGAATTCAGCAACCACACACACAACTCATTTTCTTTTGCATACTTACTTATATGCTGCACACTGATTTTAGTAGAGAGGCTTCCAATATGAGTATACCATAGTCCTAAAAGACAGCATCAATCATCCTACAACCATTTTCCCTGTTTCACAAAGCAAAACAGCTTACAGATGGAAAGAGTGGAACACTTTTGCAGCCTGGATTTAAGTAAACAGAACTGAGTCTCTTCAACTGTGCATAAAGCCCTTTGCTTCCTGTGAAAGAAAAGCCTTGATGTAATCCTACAACAATACTTGGACACTAAAAATACCATGTGATTATTTGGGTAAAGAAATTACTGGAGAGGAAAAGGAACATCTGTGAATGGGGGCACATAAATTAGGGAAGGAATTAGAAAGCACATGTGTATATGAGATTCGTGGATCACATAGTAGCATATTGGCAAGGTCTCTTCAACAGCTCATTTCTCCAGAGGGGTTCTGTGATGCTCAGCAACATCAGCTAGCTCCTGTTGAGACCAAATGTGGAAGATAAAGGCTATCCTAAGTAGCATATCTAGCCAAGTTCAACCAACCCAAACCAAATACAAAGAGAAGGTCGTGAAGAAAGGGAACACTGCCAGATCCTCAAGGGAAAGACATTGTTTTCACTACATGGAGACCTTGGCCTAAGCCATCTTGGGTCAAATCAGATCAATCCAGAAGAACATGGTTACAAGTTCTCTGCTGTCCTTTTTCAACATCAACACTGCATTTGCCAGAAAAACTTGCAATAATAAACAAGCCATTGTTTCTAGGATTTGCTCCTAGCTCCTCTTCCTATCCCTCTACACTGCCTCAATAGATCATATCCGCCAGGTATTTGCCACAGGAGCAGCTCTGACATTTAAGATCTCCTGCCATGTCTCTGCTGCTGCCTCCACCCGCTGTGCTGAGACCTCACCTCCCCTGTGCCCCAGCATGCTGAGGCAGGTAGCCTTCCTGCAATGTGCCCTCTGCTGCTGCAGCCAAGGCTGCCTCCTTTTCTAAAGCGTTGCTATTCATCCCCTCTGCAGAGCTCCAGTCAGACGAGCTCTCCCGTCTCACCCCAGTTATCCCAAAAGGTAATTCTGAATCCACACGCAGAGATCCAGCTCCCGACCCTCTTTTCCCAGGCTGGGTGGATCCACGTCTCACTGGCAGTCCTTGGTCCTAAAAACGACACTTATCATAAAAGTCAAAGTGATACTTTGGGAAATCCTTAGATGAAAACAATCACATTCCAGTAACGTGCCAGAAATATTTCAGTAACAAGTACTTAGATGCAGCTATCACTGATTTAAAACAACCCCATCACCTACACAGGAGCTGTCTGATGACTGACATATTCTCAATATCTGGAACATATTCACATGAAGGAAGTTACAAAACAGGTAAATAAAAGGGACAATGGTGAAAAACAATAGCAGTGATTCAAAGTACGGAGGGGTAAGCCTGCGCTCTGAGTTTGGAAACTAATGTGGAAGGGCAAAAAGAAAGACCAGGGCAAAAAGTTATTTTGGGCAATCTCAGAGCTGGGGCATGAATCAGCCACAGCTGTGCAGGCTGTCCCTGGTCCAGGCACCCACCCAGAGTGCCAAAGGGAACAGGCTCTCACCCCACCCTGACACGTGGTAACAGACCTCGGGCAGCAGGAAGGAGCCTCCCACTGCTGGGTGCTGGAAAGTAGAGGACTCCAGGATGTGCCAGAAACGCACATCCAAAAAATGTAGCGCACAAACAGAATGGGAAGGGCCGTAAAGTGCTCACATGCCTCTCGGCTAAAAGCTGTTAATTATTAACAATATCTTTATTGTTCTTTTTTGTACCTTGCATCTAATAGGTAAAGACAACAGGAAAAAAGATCAGCTTCCTTTGGACAGATATTGTGCAATAACATACATAATTACTTTACGGGGTTTTTTTTTACTGTTAATATGCATCTTATGGTAAAAGCAAACAAGCACATGTGCTAAGGGAAAACAATTTAATACATTCTTTACAGGTTGATTGTCATGGCTGAAGTTAGAAAAAGAATAGTGAGACCACAGCAACATGGAAAAAAGGACCCAACCTGCACACTTCTCCAACCAAACCTGCCTTCCATTATTGCTATGAATCACAGAAATAATATAATCCTCAAAATAGTTAAAGCAGATGAATTAACCATTTTTTGAGGATTACTGCAGCATTTTTGAGGAAGAAATCAGTAACACGGCTGCTAGAACTACTGTTTCACCACGGGAGCAGCTCCCACTCAAGGGCTCTCCTCTCCACGCCAGGCGGCCAGGCCGCCACTCCCACCCGCACCCGGGACCGCCTCGCCCCGCAAACCGGTGACACCCCGGGCGGGGGCGATGAAGCAGCCCCGTTGGGGGCGAGCCGAGACTCTCCCGCCCACCGCGGAGGGGGTGGCGGGAAAACCAGCCCCGCCCCGGACGCCACCCGGTGACGTCCGCCTCGCCTCCGGACGGCAGACACACCGCCGCCCTAGGGTGGGCCTCCCGCTGGCCAACAGGGAGGCGCCGCGTCACCAGGGGGGCGTGGAGCCAGGGAAGGCGGGAAATGGGAACCCCGCCCCGGGCACCGGCGCTGTAAGGCGGCAGGGAGGGCAGGGCCGGAGCACACAGCCCCCAGCTCCACGGAACGGGGTCAAACAGCAGTTTACAGACCCTCCCACCCGTGGCCAGGGACTGTGCCCCACGCGACCCACCTATTTCACCTGCCAAGAAGTTTAAAAAAGCAGTGCCAAGCACGGTGTGTATTAAACCAGTCTTTATTTCTCTCACAGTATAGCAGGATTGAAGTTAAGACCACTCCGTGGCAGTGCCAACCCACTCAGTAGCCTGGGCTGTGGGAGCTGCTGACCAGTCCTCGGTGGCAGGCTGGGCACTCCAGTCCTCTGCAATTACAAAGACAACAACGCTTAGTGCGCCCCAGCTCGTCCCACCCACTACAACACATACCCCACTTCCCACAGACGCCCCCCAAACTGACCTGTGGGGAACTGCTGGATGGGCACAGACGGGACCTGCACTCCCTCAGACCAATCTGCAACCTCAGGCTGAGGAGGAGCAGTGAATTCAGGAGCTGGGGCCGTCCATTCGGTCTGGAACTCCTCCTTCGTAACAGCCTTCTCAGCAGCAGCCTGCTCCTCCTTTTCGATCTGCAATGGAAGAGCACAGCCTAAGCCTCCCAGAAACACCTCACCACCCTCACTATCACATACCAGACAATATGCACCAACCAACAACAGACAAGACTAATTAACCACCACCTTAAGTGTGAAGCACAATTATTAATTGGCAAAACCTGTCCTCAACAGCAGGCACACAGGACCAGGGGGCAGGAGCACAAGCAGGACACCTCACACAGCCACACTTCCTTCCACAGGTCTCCTACCTCCTCCGGATCCCTGTAGAAGTACAGGTCAGGCATGACTTCCCATGGGTGCTCACGGGAGATGGTGCCACGCATGCGCAGGACCTCCCGAGCCAGCATCCACCACATCAGACCCACTGAATGGGCTCCCTGGAACAGAAGAAAGTATGTAAGATTTCCTGTAAAGCTAAGCCTTTGAAAACACCTTTTTTTTTTTTTTTTTAAAAAAGAGCAAAAGACAACTTAGTTGCACTCAATCCAAGGTTCTTTCTTGGCAAGAGAAAGGCATTACTTGCCAATGCCCAGACTTATGTACTTGGACTCAGGAAAGGGCAACTTTCTGAGCTCCCAGTGACATTTTCAGGTCTCTGCAGGAATTGCAGCGCACTTCAATCACCAGCATCTTAGTTTCCTGTGTACAGCATAGCCTGAAGCAATTCTCCTCTTATGGAGTTTCATACTGCTCACTACCCCACACGAATCTTGTCCAAAAGACAGGGATTACGTTCATCACATACGCTAGAATGAAGAAATAGAAAACTTGACCAAATGAGCAAATCTTATACACATGCTCAGATTTGGCTTACATTAGTTTCGGTGAATGACAACATCTAGAGATCAAAGATAATTTCCCATCTCCCTAGACTTTACCTTTCAAGTGGTTTCTGGCAAGGTAACATTTCAGAGCAGTTTCTTCATCAGTTCACTTTATCTTTCATTCATATTCATAAACTGTGGCAAGAATGACTATCAAACTCCACTCGTTGGGCCACAAAGACCCTCACGGCATCAGCGAAAAGTCCTGCCAGGTTACTATAGCACACGTCCTACACTTGAGAGTTCCTTGGCCAGAAACTGGCCTCAGCTCCAAGCTCCAACTGTGTGCAGCTCATCTCCTCCCTACCCACCTGCTAGCTTGCAAGAGGCCTTAATTAGCTAGTCACCCTGGGAGACATGTGAGATACAAGCCAACCCTCCCCTGCAGAAAGCATCCATCTTGCAACCTAGGGCATGCTCTGGAGGAAGCAGCTTTGAATGCTACAACAAAGCCGTTACCTTATTGTTGCAGGGAATAGCAATATCCACATAGCGCAGCGGGGAGTCGGTGTTGCACAGCGCAATGGTGGGGATGTTGACATAAGATGCCTCTGTCAGTGGCTGATGATCAGCCCGGGGGTCTGTAACAACCAGGAGCCGTGGCTCACGGAAAGCCGCTTGGATCTGATTTGTGAAGGTACCGGGGGTGAAACGTCCAGCAATAGGAGTTGCCCCAGTAGCAGCAGCAAACTTCAGAACAGCACGCTGCAAAATGGACCGCAGCAAAGGTGAAGCAAGAAAGCTGCATTTGAACCGAGTCACCCACATATGCTGTCAGTGAACACGCACGAAATTTAACTCAACTATTTGTTTGAATTCCTGTGAAATCGGGGCTCACCAACAGCTCTGCATTCAGAATGAGACAAAATAAAAATGCTTTTAAAAATAGCTACACCAACACCAGGAGCCAAAAAGATCATACCCACCCGCAAAGCAAGAAGTCTGGATACAGAAAAACCCCTTTTTTTTCCTGAACTTAGCCGCAAGCTCTACTCCAAAGTCTCATAATCAAATCATGAAAGGGGGGAAAAAACAAACAGCTTATGAAAAAGCTGTTCCATTATTTCTACATCCTTTCATTATCCAGTAGCATAACTTCAGGAACTACAGGAAAAGCTCAGTAGTAAATACTGACAAACTGTCCATTAAAACTGCAGCTGGCAGTTCTCACTTGCAACAGCTTTCAACTTTGCAGGCATGTGGCAGGGCCTACTATCAAACTCCATTCATAGAGGGACCTCCTCTCCTGGTGTTAGCGAAAACCCTGCCATCAGGTTTGCTGTAGCACACTTCCGACACTTGAGAGCTCATTGGCCAGAAACTGACCTCAGCATCAAGCTTTAACAGTGTGCAGGTCAAGTCCGTAGGAACCCAAGCTCTCCCTTTGTAAATTCATGCCATGTCATTCATAATCTTCCTGTATGTTTGTGGCACCACCTGCATTACTCCAAAGAAACTAAGCTCAAAGATACAACCTTCAGTGGCTAATTAGATTTTATTTAAAGGTTGGGTCCCCTTCTAGGACAGAATTTTTTTTTGCTAAAAATCTAGAGACGAAATTAAAAATATACTAGTTACTATACCTTGCTCAATAACAGAGCAAATGATTTCTTTGAAAACTTTTGTATCAGGTGCTTATTGTCCCCAAAAAGCAGTGCCAATGACTCACAGAATCATGGGGGGGGGATGAGAGACCAGAGGACTGACCACTAATATGCCAGAAATCCAACAGGAAGTACCCAAAGGAGGATATGAAAGAAAAACAAGTTATCAAACACCCTGAAATTACAGAAATGGGAGGTGGGTTTCAGCTGATCTCTTCTGAGCTGCAAGCGCAACACAAGAAACATGCTTCCAAAAAAGTGTTCCTAGAGCCAAAATTTGTTTTACTCCCTTTTATCATCAAGCTGCTGCTGGCAGGCAATGATGCATGGCAAGAGTCCTGCTCCCAAGACTGTAGGCCTCATGACCAACAAATGTCCATACCTGTCCAGTATTTCTAGAGGAAATGACGCTCACATCAGCTGGGTTCTCAATGGCAACAATGGCACGGGCTGCCAGGAGGAGCTTTTCCCAGGTTCTCTTCAGATTGATGATGTAAATACCTATTGGTGACAAAAGGCTTTAGAGCAACCAGCATATACGACATCCTAAAACAGAAGAGCACTCTTCTGCCATTAAACTTGTCACATGGCTGTGGTTACTCCTAAATTCCAGTTAGGGTAAAGCTATTCCGAAGAAAATCCTCCCATATGGTTTTAATGTAGCACACTTCTAGCACCTATCAACATGACCCAGGGCCTGGTATGAGCTTCCACCTTTTAATAGGGTGCAGCTCAGACTGAAGAACAATGCAAACAAGCAGCAGAAATCACTACTGAGACATTAAAACCATTTTGTTACTATAGTCAAGAACTAGCAGTAGCACCCAAATCCAGCTGTGATTGATCTACCAAGTTCTGAAATCCGTATTTCGTCCTACTTCTCTGAGAAACATGATTCAATCACTGAAGACGTCTGCACCCTTCAGGCCATGGAGAAACTGCTAGAGAGCTCAAGCATTAGCACTTTCCTGCTTTCCTCAGCTGTGCCCGCAAAATCGCTGCTGCCCACCCAGGGCCAGCCCTCCTACGGGTTTACCATCGCTTTTCCTTTTGTAGATATACTGCTCCATCTGGAAGTCAAGGTTGGTGCCTCCCAGGTGGGTCCCGGCAGCGAGGAACTTGAGGACATCCTCCTCCTTCATCTGCAGGACATCGAGACCTCCGGACATTGTGGGGTTTCCCTTTGGAAGCGACGACAGGGAACCTGCGGGCACAAGCACCCGGCTCAGCCACGAGGGCCCGGCCCAAGGCGCCCGCCAGGAGCCCCAGCCGCCATC
>WAAD01027359.1:111671-125832 GCA_013389945.1 Fregata magnificens | reverse complement strand
GAGGCGGGAGGCGCCTAGCGACCGGGGGCGGGGCCTGGGCAGCGTTACGGCGCTGCCCGCGCGGGGTCCCCACGCAGGGTGGGAGCCCGCGCGTTTCCCTCTTCCCGAGCTCCTTCCCGCCCCTCTTCTGGGAGCGGTTCTAAAAGAAATCTGTAAGATGGGAGCGTCCTCTTCAGTGTGCTGTGGCTTGTGCTCTGAGGCTTCCTTTGAGCCCTTGAAGTGACATCAGAGACTTGCCGTAACGCTTTAGAGTTCTGTTTTCCTGGTGAAAGTGAAATATAGCCTCTCCTTTTCAGGGGTTATTTGAGGAAGTATGTGGATAGGTTCTCAATTGCTTACAGCGGGAGGAGGCCTCTAAGAGCCCGTAGCATCTCTTCTGCTCTCCCGTTCCCCCGCCGCTCACCCGCAGTGCCCGGCGTGATGCTGCACCGCGCGGGAGAGCTTGTGCAGCCAAGGCTGCCCCTGTCTTTTAGAGAAACTACAAATTACAGTAGAAGTAGGTTAAATTGGCACTGAACTTACACGGTCTGTTCTGCAGCGGACATTCATGTAATAATTTCCCCTTTGGGGGTTGTTTTTCGTTGGTTTGCTTTCAAGAAGCGGCAGAAAGGGATCAGACTTCACGTGCTCCATCATCTTTCTCCTCTGTCATATTCAGGGAGCAGACACAGGCCTGAGAGCAGAGTTTCTTAGAAAAAAAAGAAAAGTAGTTGTATTTACTTTGTTATGCTTGCTATCGTCCAGATCCAGATAAATGTCTGGATGGTGCAGACACTATTGCCGGTGCCTTCTGCAAGTGATAATTCATGTTCATATCTTTCTAATAACAGCGGTCCTTTAGATTTCTCTCACCTATTTAAACCTAATATACCTATAGCAGTGTGGTTGGGCATCAAACCTCCTGATAGCCCCTTTGCAATGACTGCACACTGAGTTGCTCTGGAAGAGGTTATTTAAGTAGCAGGTTACAACATCATCTCACGTATGTTCTTCGCTTCCCGTAAAATGAGACCTTGTCCTGTTTTGGTGAGCAGCAGTTTATGCATTTACTCTCAGCCACTTTCCATCATTCCCACAAAACTTCAACCTGCAAGTCAGGAGCTGGCTCCCACACTGTTCTTTTCTATATGCTTGTTAGATGATCTTAATTAGCAAGATTACCAGATCAGTTTTAGAATATTCTTTAAGAGAATAATTCACACATTTGCCACATGGTGGTGACAAAGGTAGGTAAAACGAAACTCAGCAAATAGTTAAGTGAGCTCTCAGCAAGAATATGAACTATTACACAGGTACCTAACAGATTACAGACTTTTGTGGCACTTTGGTAAGCGCACTGCGGATAGTGAGAGCTGACCTGTTGGGCCTACGTACAACATTTATGTCCTAACAGGAGACGATGTGAATATTAGCTTGGGGGGCAAGAGGGGAGGTGGTGGTGTTACCGTACTGTGTGCAATGGAATTAGTCTGGAGAGCTCTCCTGCATAATCAAAAACCAACTGTATTAGAAGTGTATTTGAACATAGTGATTGGAAGTTCAGTAACGAATATTGCAGTAAATACGATCTTATCAAGGGAGTGCTGCTGGTAAGCATTCCAGACTCCTCTGGAATCTCCAGTACTTAACTCATTTCTTGTTGTTACAGTTTGGGCCCTTTCTGGTAGACCACGAGCTCCACAGCCCATGAGAGGGCTTGGAAGAGTCTTGCTAAAGCTTGACAGTAAAGTATTTCTAATTATTTTCTTAAGCAACCTGAAAGTTTGTTTTATTTTTTTAATCGTGTGCTGAGACACTTTAAAATAAATCTCTGTCACTAACGAACACGCCCCTCAGGTAGAATTGTATCTGTCTTATCGTACATTTTAGACCATGTCTCTCCTGTCACTATTCACACTGAACTTGGTTACGTAATTATATGCAGTGTGGCAGACATTGGTTTTTAAAAGTTGAGTTAGCTTCAAAATACTCCTTAACTGAGAGAAACTTCTTACAGCTTAGACACCATATCTGATTACAAAGATATTGAAGCTGATATTAAATGTAATGACCTTGAATGTGAAGGATAGAGATGTTCCTACCTCTGTTGTGCAAACTATTGTCAGTCACTGACAGCAATCAGTGAAATGCTTGAAGAGCTCCTGGAGTGATGCACCCTGATGTTCTCATCACAGGCTACCCTACAGTTGTGGGGAACAGCACACATGGTGGGCAACGTTATTAAGTTGGGTGGACAAGGCCATACCCGGCGCTGTTCCTGTTTGAGCTGCTCTGGTTTGGTCTGTGGAGAGGTTTGGGAGGGCATGGAGAGGGGGTGGGATGGCGCTTGATCCATCCCTTCCCACACAGACAGCTGGGACAGCATACCTGGGCATGGCTTCTATAGCATGCCCACTCCATGAGCTGGACTGTGCTTGCAGAAGCCAGGTCAGCCAGGCTCAGGTCCTAAAAAACAAAAGCAAGGCATTCGGTGGCTACATCTGTATGCAAATCTGGCATTTCTGCTACCTTTACCTGATGGACATGTGTGATTTTATTGACATGAATCTTCAGTGTGAGTGAGTGGGGCTGTGCACCCCAAAAGGCCCCTATTATTATCCAGATTTATCTGGTTGGATTTTACTCGCCTTATTCAATTGCTAGGGAATTGTTCTGCTTGAGCCTTGATTCCTCTACCCAGTCCCAGTGAAGCACAAGCAGGTTCATACTGTATGTGCCAATGCCTGACCTGCCAGAGCAGCAGAGCTTCCTGCACTCCCCCTGAGCTCTGGTGGCTCACAGTTAGGACCTTGGCTCCTGCCAGGCCCCCTGTGTCAGCAGGGTCTCCGGTGCATAGCCTGGAGCATAACAAAACATTTCTCTCTCACCGGAGAGCTGCTCCCAAAGCCTTGGGCAACTCCGCAACGGAGTGACAAGGGTCTGCACTTGGGTTCAGATGTTTTCAGATCACATGCTATCAAGTGTCACAAGAGAAAAGCTGCATCTGGCAGAGGATCTTCTGCAGTCCTGGAGGGAATATGGAAATATCTGATGATTTAATTTAAAAGAGAAAGAAAGAAAGAAAGAAAAAAAAAAAAGCACAGGGGGATGGGGGGAGAGCAGACAAATCACATCAAGTCTGAAACCTACGAGCAGAAAACAACTCTGTGCGAAGGGCAAATAGAAAAGCATTTCCCAAATCTATGGGCCTGACAGACGTGCAATTAAGCCACATATTTATTGATACACATGGAAATGCCAAATAACAATTTTAGCATAGGGTGTTTACCGGTAGCTTTCTCCTTGAATTCCATTTATTCCCCCACAAACTGGAGCAGAGGGCAGTAACAGGACACCACAGTGGTGCAAGAGCCACTGGGCTGCAGCGGAGGTGCTCTCTGCTGCCAAAAGGGGTCCTGTGACAACAAATGGATCGAATGGTGCGTCTTGGGAAGAGGCTCAGGAAGAAAGATGTTTGGGCAGTATCCATCCCACCAAAAGTGCCAGTGGGTGTCACCTAACAGATGGTGTGGAATCCCTGGAGCTGGACACTCCAGAAAATAAAGAGGAACCCACGGAGATTGACCCACCTTCAGTGAAGCTGCACAATACTGTGCCTCTTTGTAAATACCATCTTGGCTTGTGTTTCAAAGGTTTGTTATAATTTCTTTCATGTTTTGGGGAAACATACTTCGGCAAATCTATTCCCTTCTTATTTCTAGTTCTACAAAGCTAGCATTGCCCAACATCTGTCACAAGAGTTGTGGAGGTCTCATTTTAACCTCTTACTGGTTTTTTGTCTTTTTTTACTAAAATTCCTTAACGCATTTTGATAAAATCTCCCAAAGCATTTTATAGTGATAAAATTGGAAATTAAGAAACAGTGCAATGTGGAAAATCAGCTCAATACTTTGAAACCAGAAGCAATACTAGAAGGGGTAAAGCATATTCAAGAGCTCCACACTGGTTTTGCGAAAGTACACACATATGCGTGTGTGTGTGAGATAAGGAATATTTTCTGCTCAGTACTGGTGTCAGTGATCATGCATGGCACATTAAAAATAATAAAGCAAGCAAAGCATTTGCCTGGTTTTTAGGTAAAAGGGAGATCCATAGTTCAATGTTTTACTACAAGGACAGTGCCTTTAAACTGTTCCATTTCTATCTTTCCCACCCTCCACCACCCAAGAGGGTTAGGGACCCTGTCTGCTATCTCTTCTCACAGATGGGACAGCTGTCAGCAGCATGAGCAGAAACACCCTCTATGCCGGAGGTGGTTCTCCAAGGCAGCAGGAGAGCTCGGGGGAGCCCTGCATTTAAAAGCAGGCACTATTGCCAGCCTAATTTGCTTATCAAGTACCTGCACAAGCAGTTCGGGTCCATCTGGCACAAAGCTGCACACCAGGACTGTCTGGTAAGTCTGTTACACACAGATAATTCTTTGTCAAAATTGGTCCATATAAGAATGCATCATCTAGGCAACATCTAAAAAGAGAAGAGGTTTGGGATCTTCACATCTGGAAGATGTACATCTCAGTATCAACAATATTGATGTTTTGCTTAGCACAACCTGCCTCCTACTGAATCCCAGGACCATGCTGTGACAGCAAGAGGAGATCCCAGCAATCCAGCATCCCCTTGCACTATGCCCCGCAGCAGAGAATTATGCCCCGGGTGCAATTTCTGGTCCCCCACCAGGATCAAACTGCCTGAGTACCAAAGACCTGGTTGGCAGGAGATTAAAAACAGTCTCTCCCCAGACTGCTCAAAACCCCACTGTCCTAAAGGTAGGTATTTCACCAGCTGGTACAGAGATTCAATTTCCATCAGTCTTCACACACAGCAGGCAGGCAGAGGAAGCTGTGAAAAAGACAAGATTCCCTATTGCTTTGTGTTTTTTTCCATTTAAACAAAGCTGATTTAGGTTTTACTAGCACAGCCTGTGTATATTATACCCCATAGAAAAAGAGACTATGCATTGCCTTGCATGGGCTCTGAACTCATCCAACAGTCCTGTTGTCTTGGGAAACTTCTTTTGCTTTCTTAAGCCTCTATTCCATCCCATCCCTTGTGGGTTTGATTGGTTTGGGTTTGGTTTTTTTTTTTTTTTTAAGGAAACACTGAAGAGATGACATGGTTCATTTTGGCAACCAGTTTTTAATAGAAACATGTAATACACCTTCTCACATAAATATTTTATATAGACACATAAACACTCTCAATACTTAAACCTATACAACGTTCCAAAGCTCCAGTTCTGTTTAAACAGTGCAAAAAAAAAAATCATTGGCACAGGAAGAATGAAAATGTGAAGTTTCTAAAACATAAATAATCAGACTATTTCTCTTGCGTCCTTACACTCCACTTAAATACTGACTGCCCCAACACGTTAACCAGTTGTGTTCTTAGACCACAGCTGTAGGGGCAAGCAGAGCCAATGCACGTTCTCTAATAGCATATTGCCAGCAATGGAGGTCATTCCGAGAGGGATCCGACTGCGATCCTGCCATATATAGAAGGGATCATATCACCACCTCTGGAATCTAAGCTAAGATGGCTTTGGAAATTATTATCCAATAGGATTGTTAGTGTTGAATTGCTGGCATGATGTAGGTAGGTGATGAAGCACCTGTGTCTGGATCTTTTATTTGATTTACTTCGCATTTCAGTTGTACAGTGACCATTTGTTGTTAATTAGAAGCATACAACCTCAAGGTTGCACACTTGTTTCTCTGGACTTGCTATATCAAGAAGTAACTTCAATAAATCAGTTTAGAAACAGTGTTTTTGAAGAGGGGAAAAGGGTGAAGGACAGTAAGGATCAAAGATGAGAAATAGTCTTGTACCTGCCTATGTGACACAGCTTTCAGAAGACAGTGAAACAGAACTTCAGGCTTTCCCTTCCCCCATATATGAGAGACCTGACAAAAGAAATAATAAAGAAAAACAAACAACAAACTTGCACTGCAAAACTCACTCTCCCCAGCTCACACAGCGAAATTTTTGGATTTGCAGCTTCAAGAGTTGATGAAACACAGTGCAGTTTAGATTCTTTATTTCTTAAACTCAAAGGAGCCCAGGGTAATTCACAAGTCAAAAGCATACACTTTTTCACTCTACTGCAACAACAAAAAGCCTCCTCATTCTCCACAAAGTGAGGGGAATGGAAGAACTTTCCCAAAGGAAAAGCTAACACTGCTTTAGGCCTGAATCCAGATTTAAAACAACAAAAAAACCCAAACCAAACCAACCAAAAAAAACCCCAACAATAAAATCAGTAGACTTTAAGACATCGGCACATCGGAATAAATTCTCTAGTTCTTCCTTTGTTATGTGACCAGGCAGGAGTATAGAGCACAAAAGCCACGAAAGTATTCTTGCATTTCAAGTTTCTGATGAGGACGTTACTTAATTCAAGATTTATCACCTGGCATTCTTTGCTTGCTTGCCTCATTTTTAAGAGGCAAGTTAAGAGCCTAAGTTTCTCCCTGCACAACTTGTACACTGCTTTGCCATTGCTAAATCAGGAACTAAAATATTCGTGAAGCACCTTGCAGGTGACACCATACACAGCCCTTGACTGCCACAGCCCAGGATGAACAACAGATCCACCTCACACACCAGATTAAGAAAGCCCCAAATAAATTCAGGCTTCCAGTATAATACGTTGGTTTGATCCCATGCATAAGGAAGTAAAAGACATGAGGTAACTCATGTAATTGCCACCTTACTCCACCTGGTCAGCAATCCTAGACTCGGTTCTCCAGCTCTCTGTGCCAGTAGTGCTCAGGATAACAAACAGCAGGATGTGCAGTTACCACTGTTTCATGCACCCTCACAAGTTCAGGTCACTAAGGGTAGGAGGGACAGCAGAAGAAAGGAACAGTTCTTCATATTTAGGATTTGGCAAATGATGTGCCCACATGCCTGGCAGTGAGAAGCAGCAGAGGCAATCCGACAGCTTGTCAGTCACAACATGGAATGATTTGATGCAGTGCTCTGTTATTAACATATAGACACGTGCACACGGGACCCTCCACCACCATTCTTGGAGACTCCTGCACTGTGTAACACCAGTCTCCCCTTACAGATGGGCTGAGGCTAAAAAACAGGCAGCAGCTCCCAAGCCTCTAGCCTGTCTCCTTACTCTTTACTCAGAGTTAACTTTCACGTCAGTCATCAAACCTTCTTGGAGTTGGAATCTGGTAAAGAACATCTTTTACAACCCACGTCCCCTCTACTGTTGTGCTCAGGCAGTTGCCAGGGCAGGCAGTGATTGTGCACATTACACTCTAAATTTTATGAACAACAGGTAGGTAGTACTGTTTTTTCATACAGCTACAGTGTCATGTCTTCATATTTAGAGACATCTGCTCTGTTTCTAAAGTGAATTGTAATATCCCTAGATATTTAAGAAAATAAAAGCCAAAGCTATGTTTTCTGCAAGGCACACTACAGAACAGGATGCACACTTCTATGCCCACCTTTGTGGCAATGCCAGTGGAGCTGCAAGAGTCCCAACCCAGGCAGCCAGCACAGAGGCACAAGTGAAGAGGGGAGCAGGCTGTACCCAAGTTTGGACAGCACACACTATGAGGTCTCCGTAACAAAGCAGGAATGAGGAAGAAGGCACAGTGGATGTACTTATCTCTAAGCCTAAACTCAGGAATACTGAAACATGGACTACCTGCTAAGAGAAAATGATCAGCTGGGAAACTGTGAAGGGTCTGTGTGGAGCCAGAAAATTAAAGTTCCCTACCACTCATAGGTCTCAAACTTTGGAGAAAGCTTACAGGAAAGAGCAAACCCAAAGATAGTCCACATGCCATCAGCAGCAGCGTTTAAGGGAAATCGGAAGTGTCAGTATCTGTATCTGCTTCCATTATACGTTTATGCATTATGAGCTATGACCCTAAAAGCTACATCTAAGGACCAGCTCGCACTGAGGGTGTTGATCCGGGACTAACAAATAAATAATAGGAAGCAAATAAGTCTCTAGTACAACTGGATAAAAAAGTACTTGAGTGCTCCTGATATAGTCAGACCAGCAGGAAAAATGTTTTCCAGAGAACAAGTAGAACTTTGGTAGCAATCAACTCTAAAGTGCCTTATGCTTCTTAATTCCTGTGCAAACACTGCTGTAGAGGCAGAAGCACATTTCGAGAGTGTTAAAATGCTCAATTACATAGTAAAACATGACACAGCAAGGAGGTTCTAGTTACCTTCTCTGCTATCATGCAGAGTGCAAAAGTGATGACAGAGACAGTGTTCCTAGCTTTCCTTCAGCACTTAATTTCTCTTCCACCCTCTCCTGTGATACAAGCATTAAGAGACACATCCAGTCTCGCACCGTGGTCTGCAACGTTCCCCTGTGAGAACAAAGCATATGTGGAAGGAGGATCTACATCAGACGGTGGGCCATTGTGGCGTTACTGGCCAGACCAGCAAGGAACAGGCTGGCAGGTTCTGCAATCACTGCTTTCGCCTCAAACGCTTTTGCTCAGCAATGTCTCATTGCATAAAGGTGATGAGCACAGAGCTATTTCTGGAAACCCTGCCATTTCCCATGGCAGTCTGCAAGTGCAGTCCTTCTGGAATGCATTGATCAAATGATGCAAAGATCTGAGCCTTCTTTCCTCTACTTGCCAAAAGGCTTAATCTGCTGTCTCAGAAGGGCTTTCTTCCTCCTGGCTGAGCAAGGCTTATTCCTCTGTGGAACTGGGAACTTCCTAGTGCCAGTCGATCACAGCAAGCAGGAGAAGGAGTGAAGCTGGTCATTTCTTGTGCAAGTCAGTCAAGATTTCAAGCCCATTTTTTCCATCATCTGTTCATACACCGTCCATGCCATCGCTGCCATCAGAGTCCGCCTGAGGGCACGGGGCACACCACCTCGGAAAAAGCCGACCAACCCAAAGTCCTGCAACAGGAGATAAACAAACAGCAATCCATCATAATCTGCCTCTAGTGTTTTTATTTCTCATCATTTATTACATGGAACAGTACAGGATATATTTCAGCTCAGACCCAGATCAGTTTCTGAAAGACCCAGGCTTAAATAGCATTTAATATTTAGGAAGACCCCATAAGCACTGTGCAACTGCAGGGCTACCCAAGAAAGCAAGAAGAGCAGCGAGTGGAGAAGGGAATGCCAGGATGAGGCCAACAGATGGGTAAAGCCACACAAGCCCAACAAAGAGAAGGTGCGGGTGTAATGGTTTCAAGACACTTCAGGAAAATTACTTGTCCTTGTTTTAGAGCTTCATATTTACAGAAGTCACTTAGCTATTTGTAAAAACTGAGATTTGTAAGTACTGAAGTAAAAAACCAAACCGGCCAAGATCTGCCCTTCTGAAGGCAGGAAGGGAAAGGTGGGCTTTGAGTACATTGCCATCCCATTCCTGGGATACAGATCTGGACATTTATTTCTCTATTAGTGTTCAAAGGGAAAGGAGTTGTTTTGTAGCTGGCTTATATCTGAAACTGGCATTTCACGCTACTTACTAAAGAAACCCTCTGCCCCAGTGTGGTAATCACAGATGTGCCTACACTGATAAACCATAGGCAGCAGGAGCTGCAAGTACAGCTCCTCCAAGCCTACATACTAAGCTAAGCTGAAATGAAGTTAAGATGAAATAAGCTAAGCACTTTCCATCACTACCAGTGTAAGAATCAATACATAACAGAGAGAACTGAAGTGAAATCATTCACAAGCCGGAAACATGAAGCAGGCCTGTGTGGAGAGACACTTGCTGGAATATGCCCAGCTTTGTGCTCCAGTACTCTGAGCTTGCTCTCCAATTCCCCATCACCTGTAATTTTGTGAAAAGATACAGGACTGAGGAATGGCAAGAATAATCGTTGAGCAAGTTCACTGCCTTGCAGTCCATTCAAGAGGAGCAAGAAACACATCTGAGTAGTGACAATAGTCTCTCTAATTAGAAGGAGAAGCAAGGAATGGACTGAAGCCTCTGACTGCTTTCGGACCATCAACCAGAGTACTTTCCAGTTATTACTGAACAAGTCTGCACATAAACCAGTGGCAAGAGATTCAGCCTCAGTCTTCCCACAGCATGACCCACCTTAGCTTCTGAAAATGCCGACACTGATCAGCCTGACTGCAAGAGCACATCAAGCAGCCACATTTGTTTGCCTCCTTTAAAAGACAACATCTTTCTCATCATAGCTGTGCTTCGGGCAAGGAGATCAGAAGTGAGGCTGTGATCACGCATATTAGAAGGGATTCACCTCACCTTGTAGATGAAGGCAATGGCCTGGCTTGTCCTGCGGTACTTTTGGGGGGACAGCTGCATGTGTGTTTTGATGACATCAGCAGGCTGTGTTGCCAGTGAGGCCAAGATTCCCGCAAAGATCCCACAGCCAAAATTGAGCAAGGGCATGAGCACTGGATCCAGCTGGTCTGCAACAGAGCAAAAGGAATGCACTCAGACACGAAACAGGCCAGGAATACTCATGCTGCATGACAAAGTGAAAAGCTACTGAATGATTAAAGCGACATCAGCGTCTAAGAGAGGTTAAAATTCATGCAGGGTAGAGAAACCTTTCAAGGGGAAAAGTGGCTACAAGTCAAAAGTTAGCACAATTAAAAAGTCTGACTTGCTGGGGAACTGAATTTGACAGGAACCCAGAGAAGGAAAGATTGTGCAAGTGTTGCCCCAGCCAGTTCTAACATCAGAGAAACCCCAAGTTAGTGGAAACTGATCAGTATACAAGGCAACTAGCAGCAGAAAGGACAGCTGAACTCATCCTCTTTTTTAACTGTTCACTAACCCACCTTATGCATCAGTCTTCATAAAGACAATCAATCAATTTAGGGTCAATTTCCATTTCTACACTGACCTGAGCTATAGGTCTACAGCTGTCCACAGGAAAATGCAAATGTCCCACCTAAAGCCCTACAAGAGACTAATTTAACCACTGAGGTAGAGGGCAATAAGCAGAGCATGCAGGCAGTCAACTGCAGGGCAAGACGCGAGAAAAGAAACATCTCCCATTACAGCCCCCAATGTCCAGCCTTACCCTGAGGTGTGAAGTTTTTGGTCTGTGTGTAGAACATCAGGTAGATCCCAGAGAAGGGTGCATCCCGCAGCAGTGTTGCGGTGAGCCCGCTGAACATGCCACGAGCCCCTTCCGTCTGATAGATATTCTTCAGAGCTCCATATACGCTCCCATAGCCAAATCTTCCACTCTGCAAGGGTGGACAACGGTCAGTCATCCACGTGCCAGGCACAGGCCAAGGAGCCCTACACACACCCCAAGGCCACCCTGTCCAAACAAGTGTTAGTATGCGCTGCATGTGATGCCTGAGATGGCAGCACAGAGGACAGCCCCAGGCAAAAACTGGGTTCCACCTGCCTCAGCCTTTAAAACAATCCTTCAAGAAGGTAAAATAAGAAAGAAGCTAAAATTACACATTGTATACAACTGAAACTTAAAAATCTCAGGGTGAATTGTTTCATCTTACACTTCTTGCCTAAAAAAATCAGTGCGTGGCTTTTCCTGCACAATGTGTAAACCAGGATGAAATCAGGACTACATCCCTAACTGTACTCCAGTGGCAGCAACCTTCTCCAGATAGAAGAATTTCTTTTTCATCAGGAGGAAGGGGTGCGACATCACTAACACGGAACTAATTAGAAAGTCACACTCACCTCATATCGAGTCTTCACTACAGTCACTGGCAACATGCAAATCCCGGATACTGCACGTGCGGTGGCACCCAGAAAGACAGACTCCAGGGCTGTGGGTGAACGGTCTACTAGAAACTTTTGCTTCATCATGTACAAAGTGCTGAAGTAAATCCCAACCCCAGGAATACATCTTGCAAAGGACTTCAGAAGAAACAGAAGCAGACAAAGAAAGAAAAAGCACACATAAGACAAAATGTACTACTGAACATTTCAGAGACTGTTAAACTTGACAGGAAGCTTTGCACCAAAACAAAACAAAAAACAAACACTTTAGTGATTTTTTTTCTTCAGCTAACATGCTGAGGAAAGACAAGGTAAAAATCATTTGCAGCATTGAGAGCCAATTGATTCAAACAATGCCAGAATTTAATGCATTCCTCATCTGCAGTTTTCTGGGAACAAGATATTCCAAAACAAAATAACATTGGTGCAGCTGCCACCCCACATTTGCAACTGTATTCAAGTGTTCAGCTGCTCAGGACTGCAAATCCACAGTGACTGCTATGACCTAATCAGTGGAACTCACAACATTAACTCCTTGAAATAGGATTTAACCATCTAAATCACATGGTTTCATTCATAATTGTACAAGAGCTGACTATTTAAATCCAGTCCATAGTTAGTATATAAACAGTAGGTTTATTTACGTATTTATTTTTAGAAGTCAGGGTTAAAACAGCTACTTACTGGAGAGACACCTTTCCAGAGCCCCAGAAGACTCTCAGTACGAACAACCCTAAAGAGCAGCGTTACCATCCCAGCACGACTGGACCTGAAAAGAAGACAAGACAGGAACTGCAGAGACAACCTGCTTATGCCCTCTGGCAGATATACTCTGCAGCCACCCCGTTTCACTCGTATATCTGTGCATCACCCCAGCACCTTGGAGGTGCTCCTTCTAGACTCAGCCTGCTTTCCTCGGTCACTCATTCCAGGGCTTCTCTGTCACCTTCTGCTTTCCCACCACTTGTAACACAGGTTAGAGGCCTCTCTCGTTAGTGTCTTTAGTTGCTCACTCCCTTTGTTAGCAGCAGATGTAGTCACAGTTGACTATACTGGGCGAATGGGAGCAGTTTCACACATGGACAGGTTATGTGGCAACCACACAGGATTTTTCAGGCAGGGGACACCCTGTGAAACTGCATGGTGGCCACTCCAGCAAACACCAGTCTCTCAGATGCATACAGACAAATGCTCTGGTTACATGTTATTAAAGTAGTGTTCACAAGAGCAGCCATTTTCTCTCTTCTGGAGCAAAACATCAATCCTTCTCCACGCTATGAAAACATACCTCCTATTTCAGAAAGACTCTCAGTATCTGAATTACACCCTGAACTCCAAGCCCCAGCCAGCAAATCAGGCAGAAGCCTACGGTAGAGCACCCTCACACCACCCATGCATACACATCCCCACTCTCTCACCCATTTACAGCAGGCTGCAGAGTTTGCAGGCGGGTTTTCAGCAGGTCAAGGGGTTGGAAGAGGAGTGTGGAGCAAGTCCCACTGATGGAGCCACACACAAAGGCCTTTAGGACTGGATGCATCTGGAAGAGTAAGACGAGGACTTCAAATTGCTATTTAATTAAGAATGGCACAAGAGGAAATGTAGCAGCTGATATGTCGCTTGTTGTAGGAAAGGAAGACTAGCTAAGGACTGCTGCTCAGGCCACAGGAAACTTTTTCAGACCTTTTCAGAGCCTGATCAAGTTTTATTTGTGGTTTTTGGTCCCTCTGCCTTTCCTGGGAGATTGCTGCAGAATCTCCTTGCAATTTGGTGGTTGGAAAGAGTTTTCTGAACATCAAATGTATTAGCAGCCACCTGGTAACCATTTGCCATGTTAAAGGAAATGGGTGCCCCCTTCCCACCACCCCACCTGTGCCTTAGTCCCAATCCCACCCACCTCTGCTCGGCACCCTGCTGGCAGCACCTCCAACCCTTCCTCCCCGTTGCACACCAAGGTCCGCCACTGCCACGGGCACTAGCGGAGCTCTCCCTTAAAACCACCCACCATCCAAACCCGGCTCAAACACACCCAAAGCACAGCACGGCCTGCTCAGCTAAGGTCTGGTTTTCCTACCCACACCAGCTGCCACCTCTCAGCACTTCTCAGGTGATAAGGCAGGAGGCAAGAACCACAGAGGAAGGTGGAGATTTTTTGATTAAAATACATAATGGTGTTTCGTTAATGATGAACGAGTTTCTATACCCCTTGGAGCAGAATCACGTCAGAGGAGATTTTTGCAGCACGGTGGTTTCTAGAGGGGCACGCTCAAAAGCCGCTAACGTGCCTTTCACAGTGAGCTGCACATGGCTGCCTTGCACCGCCGACTTTCAGACCTCTCTGAAAACCCCTTACGACCCTCCGGCCGCCCCCCCACCGCCCGGGCCCGCCGGCGGGGTAGCCCCGCAGTTTGCTGCCGCCTTACGGGGCAGGGCCCGCGCGTCCCACCCGTTCCTCAGGCTGCCCCGGGGCC
>WAAD01027359.1:35026-111436 GCA_013389945.1 Fregata magnificens | reverse complement strand
GAGCAGCAGCCAGCCGCAGCCAGCCGCCTCGCCCCCGGGATCGCATTTTTGTCACATCTCATGGCTGTTCAACACTCAGCAACTGAGTCCCGGTGGGCTCTGTCAGACACGGGCAGCGGGAAGGGGACAGTTTATAGCAGGTAGTTTTCATGTCTTCCCTCAGCGCCCCCCCCCAACCGTCTTGTTGTGGAGACTGTGGCGTTCAAAAGCCTGAGCTTTTCCCTGATGTTTTCTTACCACTAGTGTTTCCACTTGGTCTTCCACATCCTGGGCCCGCAGCAGAGGAGGGCTGGGTTTCCAGAGCATTGAAGGAGCAAGTCGACAAAATGAAGCGCTTCTATTTTAGACCCAGGTCAGCCCTCAGACTACGCGTCTTCGCTGTGCCCGCAGAGCCAGCCATTTCTTATCAGCAAAGCAGGAGGAGGCTGGGAGGAGCACGCAGCGGCTTCTACGAGCTGCTTTTCTGAGAACCTCGCCTGCCAGCTTGCCGTGCCCTAGCCAAGTAAGGAGTGGCACATACAGACACGTCATGCTCCAGCTAAGTTGGGCTGTTCCTAGAAAGAAAATCCTGGCCGCAGCAATAGCCACGTGCACAAACCACTTACTCTTGTTTGCTTGCAGCCCCTTAAGAAAGAGAAATATACTTCTCTGAGAAAATGTAACACACAAGCTAGCAAAAGCTCTTCATTAGGGACTCCCCCCTCCCTTTTGCAAGCTCCTCTCTCATTACGCAGATCTCTCCTCCGGGGAGTGACTGTTGTCGTCTTACATTTCATTAACTGACTCTGCCTGCTAGCTCATGGAGAAGAGGATCAGCTCACCCCTGTCCCTCCTGGTGCTTCTTTCCCTAGCTCACATCTTACTCCACCATGGACTTCCACAGGGGACAGCCTGCATCACCATGGTCTTCACCACGGGCTGCAGGGCGATCTCTGCTCTGGCACCTGGAGCACCTCCTCCCCCTCCTTCTTCACCGACCTTGATGTCTGCAGGGCTGTTTCTCTCACATATTCTCACTCCTCTCCCACAGCTGCTGTTGCACAGCGTTTTTTACCCTTTCTTAAATATGTTATCACAGAGACTCTACCAGTGTCGCTGATGGGCTCAGCTTTGGCCAGCGGCAGGTTCGTTTTGGAGCCAGCTGGAACTGCCTTTGTCCGACATGGAGGCAGCTTCTGGCATCTTCTCACAGAAGCCAACCCTGCAACTACCCTGCTACCAAGACCTTGCCACATAAACCCAATACATTCTGCCCCTCACCTCTGTGAATCATGTATTTAAGAATTATTAAAATACACATTCATCACAAAATCTACAATCTTGACAAACTTCACTTAACATCAACAAAAGAATTCCCCACACCAAAATCAAAATATCATCGTCATAACACCAACAAAAGTGGACAATTTACACAAATTCCATCTCTCGTCCCTTCACCACAATTACAACAACAAAAATTCCCCACCATTATTACACTTGCTGCTCTCTAGCAATGTTCAGTCCGTGTTTTGCCCGTTACCTCTCCCAATTACTATCCTTATCTCAAATTCCTCATTCCTCACGTTGGGCGCCACAAAGGACTGTGGTGGGTTGACTTTGGCTGGCCACCAGGTGCCCACCAAGCCACTCTAACCACTCCACCTCCTTCAAAGGAAAGGGGGGAGGAGATACAACAAAGGGTTCATGGATCGAGATAAGGACGGAGAGATCGCTCAGCAGTTACTGCCACAGGCAAAATGGACTCAGCTTGGGGAAATTAATTTAATTTATTGCCAATTAAACACAGTAGGAGAATGAGAAATAAGAACAAATCTTCAAACAACTCCCCCCCACCCCTCCCTTCTTCCCAGGCTCAACTTCACTCCCAATTCTTCTACCTCCTCCCCCCAAGTGGCACAGGGAGTTGGAGAAGGGGGGATGTGGTCAGTTGATAACACTTCATCTCAGCCACTCCTTCCTCCTCACACTCTTCCCTACTCCGGCATGGGGTCCCACCCATGGGTTGCAGCCCTTCATGAACTTCTCCAACATGGGTCCTTCCCATGGGCTGCAGTTCTTCAAGAACTGCTCCAGCGTGGGTACTTTCAACGGTGTGCAGTCCCTCACAAACAGACTGCTCCAGCATGGGTCTCCCACGGGGTCACAGCTCCTGCCAGGAGCCTGCTCCAGTGCAGGCTCTCCGCAGGCTGCAGCTTCATTCAGGGAGCATCTACCTGCTCTGGCTTGGGGTCCTCTGTGGGCTGCAGGTGGATATCTGCTCCACTGTGGACCTGCATGGGCTGCAGGGGGACAACCTGTGTCACCTTGGTCTTCACCACGGCTTGCAGGGGAATCTCTGCTCTGGTTCCTGGAGCACTTCCTCCCCCTCCTTCTTCACTGACCTTGGTGTCTGCAGGGCTGTTTCTCTCACATACTCACACTCCTCTCTCCTAGCTGCTGTTTTTACCCTTTCTTAAATATGTTATCACAGAGGCACTACCAACATCGCTGATGGCTCAGCTTTGGCCAGCGGCGGGTCTGTCTTGGAGTCAACTGGAACTGGTTACTTCCAACACGGGGGCAGCTTCTGGCATCTTCTCAGAGAAGCCAACCCTGCAGTCCCCCTGCTACCAAAACCTTGCCATGTAAACCCAAAATGTCATCATTGATTATGTAAGGAAGCTGGCTTGGAGATACATGTCATTTTGAAAAAGCTCCTTTGGCTGGTTTGCTTTGGCACGTTTCTGCTGTGCTGGGTGGGACTGGGTAGGTACCCAAGCACTGGGTACTGTGGGATGTTTTGTTCTAACAACTAATTCTGACTTCAGCCATGGTAGTTTGCATCTTGTTTGACTTTTGGTTTAAAGACACAGTAAAAACACATTTAAATGATTGTTTAGAGGAGAGAGCTTAACACCTCTAATAAGGCTGACAAACCCAAGTGATGCCTTTGAAATGTTTCTGTATGGAGCTGAGCTTTTGTATGGAGCTGAGGGTGGTGCAGCTGGATCCTCTCCCTCCATGTCTTTGGGTGGAGCTGCAATGGACACTTGCATTGTTTCCCGAAGCAAAGCAGGGACTGCAACAATAGTGGCCAAATGGTGCACATCCCAAGAAAGAGCTCTTCCAGCCTGAAACCCTGGCAGTAACAGCAGTCTCCAGGTTCTTGGCTTGCTGTGACCCTGGAACAGTTTTGCTCTCTTAAAATAAGACTCATGATGAGTGAGGAGGTGAAGCAGCACCGCTGATCACACACATCTCTGCAGGGATGATTTCTGTGCCTCACTTCTGCAGGAAAACCCAGCAGAAGAAGCTCCATTTCTTCATGTCACTGTCATGGAGAGATGCAAGGACACAACTCAGCTTTGGTGGCTTTCCAGCCACCAGCAGGAGACATTTATTCTTCATTAAAAAGGCTGAGAGGCAAAAGTTACCTGCATGATCTGGGTCTGGACTGGTCCCTGCTCAGGGGTGGCTGCAGCTGGGGTGCCCAGACACTGTTGGCTTTAGGTGTAGGAACAGCTCTGTCTGAACCCATGGTCCCTTCTGCCCCTGTGCCTCACACTACGGTCTCACCGCGGTCCCAAATTTCCCGAGTTGCTGAGAGACAGGAACTGAAATGCGAAGCGTTGCTGACTCTGCTGAGGGACACAAGCCTCTCTGCAGAGCCAAACACTGCTTTGAGGCACTGCCAGTGCAGGAGAGACCCCCCCACACCAAGATCATTTCCAGTGGCAGCACTAGTCAACAAACCCACCTCCATGTCAGAGCCAATGGGACCGTGGAGTGGACACCTCTCCACAGCAGGTCTTTCTGGTGGTCTAACAAGCATCACACAGGGGTGACACCGACGCAGTCGATCTGGCCATGACCAGGGAGGTGGACCACGTGCCTTGCATGTGTTGTGCCATGAGGACATCTTCCACAGGAGGATCCCACAGGGCTTTACAGGGATCTGCAGGTCACTGTGTCCACCTGGCACCAAGGACCAGCCTCATCCCAGTTATAAACAAGGACACCCCGACACACTGCACACATGCACTTGCAAGTGACAGAGGCACAGACATGGCTCACGGTGCACAGTGGTATGAGCACACCAGAGCACATGAGCAAGGCAATGTCCTGACATGTGTCAGGCAGATTAGCAAATGGCCTTGACGTGAAAGGTGCTGCTGGTGAGCCCTGAGAGGCAGAGCTGAAGCTGGTGGGTGTGTTTGCACCCAGCACTACCCCTCTCTCTGCACCATTGTGGCTAAGCACCCCTTGAGTGCTGAAGGTGCCACATTTGTGATTATGAGTGAAGAAAGGCATTTTCCAGCTCTTGACCCAAGCCAAAAGGATCCCCAGGGGGATGTGTGCTGCCATGCTGCAGACCAGGACCCTGCTGTAACCGGGAGGGTTTGGCTCTGCAGTGCCTGTAGGAAGTTTTCTGCTGAGGCTCTGTCCAGAAGAAACAAGTTATGTTTATCTCTTACCGCTACTCACATTTTCCCTCCACCGTAACACTGTAAGTGTGCCTGCGAGGCTAAGGCGTGGGCAGGTGAGAGCGGGGCTTCCTGTCCAGGGCTGGGGCAAGCTGCCAGCTGTAGCACCAGCGCCTGGGCACTGTCCTGCCCGCAAGATGGCTACCCAGGGACAGCTGCAGCTCTCTCTGCTCCTCATGGGCACGTGCCTCCTCCTCCTCCTGCTCCTCCTCCTCCTGCTCCTCCTCCTCTCCCACATTTTAAACCTGCAAATGGATAATGGAGAACCCACTTCAACACTACCAGTAACTCCTATGACAAAGGAGTAGGTTTTTGGTTTCAGCTATTGCAAGAGTTAATATCAGCAGAGCTTTGTGGTCAATCAGACTATCATCATATGCATATGGCTTGACTCACACATAAAACTTTGACCCAATATCACACTGCCCACCACAGCCAAAGAAAGCTAGCCACTGCCACATGTGGAATAGTTGCAAATTTTCTCAGTTGATGGAGATTTATCCCTCTGCCTTTGCAGTAACGGTGAATGAAGGTGGGCATTCAGAGGGTTTGGGAGAGATGATAGACCATTCTGCATGGGGATCTCCAGCAGCACATCTAAGGACTGACACCCGGTGAGGTACTGTTTGCTCAAAACAAAAAAAAAAGGTGATGTGACTTGCCTGAATTACAGTAACAGCACCAGGCTATAGTGAGGAGCAGCGGTATTTAAGGAGATAACACGGACTTCAAATGCTGCCCGTTGCTCAGTAGTGCTGCTCTTTCCCATATATCTTGTGTTGTGAGGGAGATCAGAGACAGCTGTGAGATGAAAGCCATGTTGGGTCAGAATGAGGCCCCAGCAGGTACTTGGCAGAGTCGGTGGAAATCCAGTGCTGTTCAGGGCTTTACTTCAGTGTTAGTCTGTGAGAGTGTCCTGCAGGGTGCGTGTTTTTGGAAGGAAGGTTGATATGGACTTGGCAGTGTTAGGTTTACAGTTGGACTCGATGATCTTAAAGGTCTTTTCCAACCTAAATGATTCTATGATTCTATCTTGGGTATTTCTGTGTGGGTGTGGGTGGGTGCAAGGGGGAGGTACCTTCCAAGGAAAAATGTCAAAGCAAAGATGGTGCCCTTTGCCATCACTGGCTATTGGCAGCATTGGGCCATCCCCCACAGACACTTTCACCGAAAATCCTTGCAACAGAGGAGAGGCTCGGGGGCTGCAGAGCAGGGGCTGCAGGTGAGGGACGGGGGCACTTTGTAGACGCATGGGGGAAATTGCAAATCTCTTCCACTGACGTTCATGTCAATGCTCAAAGTGAAAAGACACAGATCATTTAGAAGATAAACCTGACACGTTTCCGTTTCTCTAAGTTTCAACTAAAGAGGTGAACTCATTGGCTTGGGGTTTTATACGCCTTTAATGTAACAGGTATCACACAGAGGAAAAGGCATTTTATGACCGTGCACTGCTACGGTGAGGACCTTGCCTGTGACTTGTCATTGCAACGTAAGCTAAGGTAAATACTGCCGGCATATATGTGTGAAGGTACGCCCGCTTCTTAAAAACCTGTGATATAAAGGCATTTTTTTTTTACACTCTTTCAGACACAGCGTTGGATCATGGAGGGGAACTTGACGTACCTGCTGGGCAGAGGGGGCTCTGAGGATGTGTCGGTGAGTCATTCCCCACCGGGCTGCTGCCCTGCAAGCCAAGGCCAGTAGCACATCTGAGGGGCCCAGTTTTGCCTAAGGGGACACATAGTACTGGCAGGGACAGTGGGGGTTTAGAAGAAATCGTTGTGATTGTTGTACTCTGAAAAAACCAGTGAGTGAAAATATCTTTGGCTGATGAGACTGGGAGATGTGCTGCCACCCATCTTCTTTAGCTGTTTGCCATCACAAGTGCTGCCCAGGGATGCGGTGGTTGCTGCTGGGGGGCTGCGAAGGGCTGGGGAGCAGGGAAGGGAAACGTCGCTGCCGCTGGTACACCCTGACAGGTGCCAGGAGAGCAGAGCTGCTGGTGTTGCAAGGAAATCCAGCCATCCCTGTTAGCAGAGTAAAGTCTTGGTGGGCATGAGCTGCTGCCAGCAGTGGTTTGTGCTGGTACAGGCCAAAAGGGCAAAGTTCCTGCTGGGGAGGGGAGAAGAAGGGGCAGAAACCCCTGTCTGCTCTTTGGGAAGTTGCCCCTTGGGCCAGAGCTGCCACAGCTGATCTCACCTGGGGTGGAGAGAGAATGCAATGTGCAGCACCCACCAGTGACCTGCACATGCTGGTGCCTTTACAGCTGAAAACCTGCTTGAACTGTGTGGGAATCCTCTGCAAAAGTAACTTGTCCACAAAGGGGTATTCCTGGCACTCAGCTAATTGGAAACCCAGCTTTTAGGAGATGAGCATTTACGTGTCAGTTCCTCCCTGAGCACTGCTCCCTTTCTCCTTTCTGAAGTAAATATGGAATAGGACCCCGAAACCTTTGTCAGGGGTTCTCAGCCCCATGGCCATGCCCATTTGGTTGCTGGTTTTGGGGATGCTCCCTGGCTCTGGCCCTGCTGCCTCACCACGTCCACCTGGACTGCAGGCACAGGGCTGGGCACCCCACATGGAGCTGGCGGGAGGATACTCGTAACTTCTGGTTTACCACCACAGCTGCATTTTCTGTGATCTCCTCTGCCCCTCTGGTGCAATAACCTCATCCTGGATCTTGCAGGGGAGGACTGATCACTCATTTTCATTCCTCATTTGCATCCTCCAACACAGCTGAGGCAAAACTGTTTTGTCCTCATGCTGCTTGGTGTGAGCTGACTTGTGCCTAGTGTATTTACTAAGAGGGTAATGTGGGATTTAGGCCTCATGAAGTTCATTATCCTTGAACAGGTGGGTTACACGTCACCAACATCTAACTCCTCTGCAGCCTATGAATATGCCTTCTTCTACCCAGAACTGGACATGAGCTGTGATCTTGACAATATTCCAGCATTTGCATCTACCTTTTTACCAGTGCTGTACTCCCTGCTGTTTGTGACTGGCCTCGTGGGAAATGCTTTGGTCGTTTGGGTGCTAACAGTCTTCAAGAAAGTCAGGGCCATGACTGACGTGTATCTGCTGAACCTTGCCATCTCTGACCTCCTCTTTGTTTTCTCCCTCCCCTTCTTGGTTCAGTACTCCATTGTGAGCCAGTGGACTTTTGGAAATGCGATGTGTAAAATCATCAGCTCAGCTTACTTCATTGGTTTCTACAGCAGCGCCTTCTTCATAACCATCATGAGCGTCGACAGGTACTTGGCCATTGTCCGGTCTGTCTATGCTCTACAGGTTCGGACAACTGCCCATGGGGTTATCACCAGCCTGGTCCTTTGGGCCGTTGCCATTTTAGCATCAGTGCCAGACTTAATTTTTATCCAGGAAACAAATGACAATAACCAGACTAAGTGCACCCATCACTATCCTGACAGCAACAATGGCTGGAAGACTTTCAGTAATTTTGAAGTCAATGTCCTGGGGTGGCTGATCCCTGTTAGTGTCCTCATTTTCTCCTATCACAGCATCTTGAAAAACCTGCAGAATTGCCATACTCAGAACAAGTACAAAGCAATGAAACTGGTTTTTATTGTCGTCATTGTGTTCTTCCTCTTCTGGACCCCCATCAACATTGTGCTTTTTCTGGACTCTCTGAGGAACATGTGCATCATCGATGACTGCCAGACAAGCCGAAGGCTAGACCTAGCCATAGAGCTGGCTGAGGTGCTCTCCTTCATCCACTGCTGCCTCAACCCTGTCATCTACGCCTTCGTGGGTGAGAAGTTCAAGAAGCATCTCAGCGAAGGTTTCAGAAAATATGCATGTTTTCTGTTGATCTGCAAAGACTACAGTGCTTTCGATGGGCGCAGCCCGGACAAGCCCTCATCTCTGCACGTGACGTCCTCACAGTCGTCTTTTGTTGGCAGTGTCTTGTAGAGCTACAAGTCAAAAACTTTCATCCTGAACAGGTGACCTGAAGTTGAGAAATCCTTCCAGCAGGGCATCCACAGGAATGCACTGTTTGGGCAACCTTTTAGGACAGGAAAAGTGGAAGCAGCTGCTTGAGCTTGCTTTTGTCATGGTTGCCTTTGGGGTTCTTACTTTTTAGCATCTTTTTTAGCATCTTCCTCCCTTTCCCTTGGCACGTCCTGCCCTGCCTGCTTTGTGAAACAGAGGCCAAAATTACCAACAGAATCCCGCACTGCCTGAGCAGCACAGAGAGGTGCCTTAGAAACATTTCTTCCCCCACCTCAGATTCAGTACTGAAAGGAACTATTTATGATTCTGAACTCAGGACACTTGGCCGCTCCTTCCCTCATCTCAGCAGAGTGGATTAGCTTTATAGGCAGGGATGGGGCTCACAGCAGGAGCGGGAACCCGCTCTTTGGAGGGAAATGGTGTCCAAGTTTAAGGCGTCATGACAGGGCCTGTCTCCCAGTTGACAGACCTGAATGAGGCTTCCAGCCCAGAAAGAGCTTAGGGAGTGAATAATTAGATAAGCAGCAAAGAAATAAATGCTATGCATGTGTTTTGTTGAAATCAATGTGGAGGAATATCTAGCTATGATCCTGACTCCCCATCTGCTACCAGGGCCTGCAGCTCCTGGGCTGGAAGGCTTTGGAAGTTGTAGCCTAGAAATGACACTGTGGGTGTCAAGAAAAAACCCTTACAGGAATAAATGAGTGTTCTAGGGATGAGTGGAGAAATAGTTACCAGAATAAAAAGGCTGAAGAGTGGGAAAAATACTGAGTGTGAGCTGAGAGCGCAGTAAGAGTCATGTGTCAAAGTTTCCTGTGGACACGCTGGCTGGTAAGTCACGGGCCAGGGCGGTGGCTGCTCTCAGGAGAGACCTGACTCACTGGCCGAGGGGCTGGTTGTTCTGTGGGTGCCCAAAACAGGATGGAGAGAGACACAAACAGGGGTAATACACCAAACATCCTGTAACTCAGGTGGTATCTAAAGCAGTTGGCGCTGGCTGGTTTGAGTGGCTAGAGGCTCCAGAGATGCCTAAAACCCAGATGACACTCACACTTCCCCATGAGGGAACTTTTTGAACACTTTAAGCAACTGATGTGCCAGTATGGTTGCGGCTCTTGAGCATAAGACTGGGGTTGACCTCCCAGTTACTGTTCCAACTTGGTAACTGTGAATGACTGATTTGTACGTGAATGGTTACCCATGCATATATATATAGATGTACATATGCATACATATATATACTTGCATATGTGTGTATATGTACACAAATATAGACACATATATGTGTGCATATATATATATCTTTTTTATATATACAAATATTGATAGATAAATGCAATGGTGTTCTGAAGCTTTTAGTCCTGATCTATTTCTCCCTACAAGATATCACCATATATGAAGTTTTATAATAAAGATACTGCATGCAATGTAATTGCATAATCCTAGGAACCTATTTCATTGTTAATTCTTTCAGCTTCTGCATTTTCTTCTGTCCTGGGCAGTTCTACAAAACTGACAATCCCTCCAGCTGCCTCTTCTCTTCCTCCTCTCTCTCCCTCCCTCTTCCTCCTCCCCTGGGAGAAAGAAGTGGAGAGGAGATTATCTTTTATTCTAGAAATTTAATTTCCTGTAAGAGTCTGCCCTTGTAGTGTTTCCACACATACTGAGTACCCTTGGGCTTACTTCCTAGAGTAGAGCAGAACAAAACACAAATACAATTATTTTAAACCACTGATCTTCTTTGGATAGGATTTACTATTTTAATGTGTACCCGAATTTGCAATCTGTAAGGTACAATCTTTTGCAAGAATGGGCCAGTAACAGAAGGTGTGTAAGAAATACATGCTGCCATATGTGGGCCATGACACACGTTGTCCAAATTGTAAAGCAAAGACTGTGACCAGAGGAAAAGGTTCAGCTGCTGCCTAGGTCCCAGCAGCAGGATCACAGCCAGGTGCAGCAGTACAGCTCCTGCCTTTCAGGTACCTTACCACCCTTGGGCAACAGGCTTTTTTTGTATATACAAACACCCAGGTGCTCTAGAAGGGGTTTCAGAAGAATTCAGGACAAAGGCAAATGGTGGTGGGCAAGAGGACAGCGCCAGCTATCTCCCCTGCAGATTCACAGTGTGAGCCCTTTAGAACAGACCTTGCTCAGCTGAAGCACAAGAGATGGAACGATTTCTGCAACCTGCAGACCCATCCTGCAGCCCTTGTGTGAGCGCTTTGGGACCGATGCCGGAGCCCATTTGCCCAAGCTGGCAAGAGGATGGCCTTTCCCTGGCGCTGCTGAGCATCTCTGCTAGGGGATATCTCCCTCTTTTCAGAGGTTTCATTGACTGCTGTTGTGTAGCTGTTGGGGTGACCCAGGGCTTCCCCACAATGGCTGTAACCCTGTGGCATGAGGGTAGCATAAATGTGCAGCACCTTCTTTGCAAAGTCTTTCATTTCTCTAGTTCACACTAGAGTCTAAAGGGCATCTTCCTCCTGCTGCTGCCTCAGCACCACTTGCAAACCCTTCCAGCGGGGAGGCAGGAGATGCTTTCTGCAGCTCAAAGGATTTCCTGCCAGAAGCAGCTGCCTTTCTCCATTGCAGCAGCAACACTAGAAGCCCCAAGCTGGACCTGACCTCAACTTCTCCTCGCAGCCCAACTGCTTTGAGCTGCTATTGCTGCCTTCCTGTGCAAAGGGAGAAGGTGAGACCCACATCCGGAGGCTGCACGGCTGGCAGGACCTGCCCTGTGTCGCTGTGGGTGGCCAGGAGCATCCCTGCAGGTCTCAGAGCTCCTCTCCTTTCTGAAGGGACAAGCCTGGGGGCAGTCTGCTGCCCTGCCAGTGTCTGTGAGGGCACTGAGAGCACAGGAGAGCAGGAGGCATCTTCCTGCATCTGTGCAAGCTGCCGGGCAGCTTGAGGGTAATGCCAAATTTTAGGGTCATCCCAAGAACTGGGAGCACAGGAAGCACCCAGCTGCTGAGACTAGACCATCCTGCACAGACCCTGTGCCTGTTCAGCTGCTTGCATAAAAATACCTACCACAGTTGTTATATTGGTCCTGCTTATATCTGCTACTTAGCTTTATATGCTGATGTTGCTTTTTCTTTTTGCTGAGATGATGCAGGTTAAAGAGGATTCAGGATGATGTTGGCACATAGAATAGTCAGATATTCTCTTGTTCTGGCTTCAACATGACATCTTAAAACAGAGAGCAGAGAAATTGTTACCCACATTCAAGCTTAAACCTAAAATATGTACTTGTTTTCTTTTGATTTATTGGTGTTATTTGCACCAGAATGTCCCTTCTACAGAGGGTCTCTGTTCGAAAGATGGAGTCTTTGTCTGAAGCCACCCGTGATGCTCTGCATGTTTGCATGGAAAGGCCTTGACAGGCTGGAGCATTGCAGTGGCATCAGTGGTGCTTGTCTAGCAGAAATGTCACTCACCACACTGTGCAAACCTGTGCAGCACTTGTAAAGAGCAAAAGGGTATGTTTAAGGACCCATGCTGTTGAACTACACCAGCAAAAAGTGGCATATATGAGGACATGTTAGCTTACGGGGTTGCTAGATCCCTCAGGAAATAGTGTAAAGTGGGACCTGGTGGATTCTTCTACATCTCTCAGCTCTGAGCTGTAGGACTGCCACTTTAGCACAGGGAATGACAGTCTCAGCATCTTGTTCCAAGGCAGCATCCCGGAATATGAAACTAGTCCGTATCTGGCTTTTTCTGGCATTATGCTGAAGCCTCCTTCCCAAGGCAACATGCAGACAACACTAATTAAATACTTAGCAGGATCTCTGCCTTCCAAATCACTCGTTCAGGCCACTGCATGCAGTCTGGGGATGAGGATGGGAGCTTCTGACTTGATCCTTTCTGGAGGAGTCCTCCCAGCCAGCAGCACAACTCTGCCTCTTTCTGCTGTGGTAGCATCCAGCTACACCCAGAGGTCAGAACCAGTCAAAAGTTTTACGAGAGAAAAAAAAAAGAAAGGTTAATGAAGGGTATTTGTGTCCCGCACCTCTCTTGTCTGAAAGATGCTCCTGTGCAGGGATGGGCCTGCATTAGCATGCACAAAACTCCCCAAATCCCTGGTAATTCTATCATGTCCAGGATAATCCTGTTCTATTTTCAGCCTCCTGAAAACACTGATTTAATATACCAGTTATGAAGCACCATGGAAATTACTAACTGTGCCAGGACAGGATCCAGAAAGGATCACGACAGAAAAAAATAAACATGACTTTAGGTGTTCTGTCTGGATGTAAAAAAAGTTTGGGAAATTGAATGAGAATTGTATCCTTAGTCTGACTATGTCAATTTTAACTGTAATATGTGGGCTAGCATGCAGTTTTTGTTAATATTTTTACCTCAAAGGCAGCAAGTAATGCTGGGCAAAGCAAAGCTGCTGCTGTACTACGCCAGTTTAGATGCACGGCTTCTGAGTGGTGTGCTTCTGCGCATCCATGCGCTTCTGCATAAATCTGTATTTCCGCTGACTCGGCTTAAATGCCAAAAGGTCTTAGGTCTCAGGTCTCAGAAATCCCCGCCTCAGAATAGCAGTAGTGTGATTTGGGTTCTCACAGCCTCTGCTGACAAGTGCATCTGCTGGGGCCTCATCCCGACCCAACGCCACTCTTGTCTCGTGGCCGGCCAGGACTGTCTGTGCAGGTCCAGTGTGCTTTCCAGCAGTCAGTGCAGCCAGTGTAATCCTGGTGTCAGCAGCTGGGTCAGACTTACCATGTAGGATGAGATATATGCAAGAGAAGAGTACTACCAAGCAAACAGCAATGTCTGCTGTGTTACCCCAGTAAATACTGGTTTTCCTCACCATACTCTGATATCCAGGCAGACTTCCCACTAACGTTAATGAATGTGCAACATGTGCACGTGTGTCTGCATCACCAAGACGTTTATCCCTTTCTTTACCTGGCACTCTCTGAGGATGTTCAGTCTCCATAATCCTCCACGTGCTTGGGTTTAGAGAAGGTAAAGCACACAAGTTTTGAAAGGAAAGGGCACTCAAGCAGCACAACCAGCTGAGGTCTTCACATCACATCTGTCCACCATTAGCTGCCTGGATAACCCTGCCTGTCCTAGAAGATCCTGCAGCACAGGTTCAGGAAGGGCTTGAGACCAAGGCTATCATGCCTTCAGCAGTCCATTTTTTTTTCCTTTTTCTACAGAAGAATACCCCAAACCAGGCTGTTAACTGATGAAGTGCAGCAAGGCAATCACTCCTCAAAGCCCTAACCATTTGCTGACACATACTTAGAGATAAACGTGATTTTTCTAGAAAACCTGAGCATAATGCCCAGAGCTGTGTTGCACATGTGAAATGATCTGCAGGAGTAAAGCATGGCTGAGCTTCAGCTCTGCCAAAGGGAGCGGGCACACTGAGAAACAGAGTGGATCAGAGGGTTTCTGCTCATCTCTCCATTGCCTAACAGCTCAGCAGCACGTGCATACAGTCCTCCTCTGTTTCAAAGACACCATGGTCCTCTCTGCCGTGGAGGAACAGCACCAGCCTGACTCTTTCCTGAACCTGAACTCTGATGCTGAACTTACTGACAGATGGCTGTGGAGGCTATTTCAGAAAAAAGGAGATGAATCATGATCCAAAGGGAAATACCCATTTTAGTACCTATCTCTTGACCCAGCACCCAGCCCAGGGTAAGGGTTGTGCAGGACCGGGGTGGACCAGCAGATAGGTTTGTGGCTGTCTGGGCAGGTTTCAGTCCTTCAGGAAGGCCACACGATGCTGGAGATTTCTGCATGTTGAAGGGGCAGAGCTGACACCTGCCTCTGGGATGGATGTTGCCAGACTGGATGCAAATCCTTGATGAATTCTAACACACCACAGAGGATGAGAGGAGATTTCATTTGGGATCTTCAGAAAATGTGTGTCTTTTGCGGCAGCAGGGGATGGATGCAGTGCGCTGCATTCCTGGGTCAGTGACAGGCTGTGGCTTATTGCCACCAACTAAAGTGAACTCAAACACAATTTGGTTAAAAATGTACACGTCAATAGGTTCTCTTGACTTCATGACTAAAGCCGTGCTGAAGCAATATCTCCATTATCCATTTCTAAGTTTACAGCAGCAGACAACTATTGGACCAGCACCCAGCAAATATGCAACACACACTAACAAGCATGTAGCAAGCACAGCAATAGTACACAGGAATTTGGCCCCTTAGGCAGCTCTGTTCCTCTCATCTCCTAAATAGAGATGACAGGCTGCCGGAGCACAAAGAACAGGCAGCCCCAGCAGCACCGAGACTGCTGGGGAGCTGTGAAATGCCCAGGCATCTCCCAGTGCAGCAGGGAGAGAGGCTCACAAGCCACCCTGCAGGGTAGCTGGGACTGAGGGTGACACCTGGGATGCTCACACCACAGACGTTGTGCTCGGGGGAAGCATTTCAGCGAGCCTGAGTGGGAGAGGAGCAGGCTGCCTGTGGCAGGACATCCTCTGGTGCCTGCGCTGGCTGGTGCAGACACAGCAGCACAAAGCACCCTTGGTGCCACTGCTGCTCCCTGAACCCACAGCATGGGCAGCTTCACAGGCCTTCCCGGGGTCAGGCTTGTCCCCAGCTGGAGATGCCAAAGGGCACCTCTGCTTGCATCTCACCAAGCTCCACCCCAGGATTTTCCTATGGGGGAAGCACTGGCCAGAGGAGATGAGACATCAACGAGCATCAGTGACAGCAGTGGCACAGGCCACTGGCATCTCATGCGCAGGTGAGAGACAAAGCCAAACAGCCCTGTCAGGAGACACTGGCTGTGCCCTGCACGGCAGCAGGAAGGCCTGTCCTAGGGGAGCCCAGGAACCATGCAAATTTGCCACCAGCCCTGGCAGGAAGGCGGCAAGTGTCCCCCTGTTTGGAAGAGTGGTGTTAGAGGGAGAGGAGGAGGAGGAAGAAGGTACCCAGGTGCCTGTCTGAAAATGGCAGGTCCCATTTTCTTCCCCTCCTCCCCCTTTCCCCCTTCCTTCATGAGTCTTGCAAGGATAGACTGAGACCATTGCTCCCCATCCTGCCCTGAGCACAGCAGCGCTGGCTCTCACTGGGGAGTGAGCAACAGAAACAAATGGCTTGTTCTGAACAAAGCTCCAGAAGAAAACTTGACCTCAAGGCATGAATGCTTGTGCAGCAGGTGAGGATGAGCACAGCGACAGACAGAAAGGAAGGACACAGCCATGGCTGAACACAGACTACCAGCACACTGCAAAAGTATTGATTGTCCCTTGTGTTTGACTCAGAACCAGCCTTGACCACAGCACCCAGCAAGGTAAAGAGACGTATGCGTCAAGAAGTGTTTGCAAACCAGCTGCCAGAAGGCAGTGCCTTTCCTACGTGACAAGGGATGGAGGAAATGGGTCTTGTTCCCTAACGCTCAGGTATTCAACTGGGATGAGAGCAAAGAGCAACGCTGGGTGGTTTCCTTGCGTCTTTTCTCCATGCTTACTGCAAGACAGGCTGCACTTCTCTTCCCCTCGCTTGCAATGTCTCCTTCTGTGTCTCTGCGCCCGTGCACCTCTTGCACCATCCCCGCACATCTTGGTGCCCAGTGTCCCCAACACTGTGATGCCCCGAGGGGTGCTCAGCCACAGCGGTGCAGAGAGAGGGGTGGTGCTGGTGCAAATGTACCTGACAGCCTCAGCTCTCGTGAGCAGCATGAGGGAGGGGGAGAGGAGGAAAAGGAGGGAAGGAGGGACTAAAGGAGTTTCTTTTTTCAGTATCTTGAATGGCAGCTTGCTGGAGTGTGGCTGTGCTGCTGTTCCTCCTGCCTGGATGAGCCCAGGAGGGAAGGGATCACCCAGCCAATGGCTTCTTGCCCACTTTCTCAAGTCTTACTGTTATCGTTGGAGCCGACCCCACAAGCAGCACAGCCTCAGCGATGCGCTCTGAGTGATGGGTATAACTCAGATACACACTGAAATAGGCAGATCTGAGTGGCTTGTGTGCACATCACCTGTCCCAGGGGAGGAGGCCACCTACCCAGGAGACCTGGCTGAGCCTCTGTCACCTCTCCAGGGCAGGAGAGCACTGTCCCCCTGTGGTAGCTGGAACAAGGGGAGGCTGATGAACGGGTCAGGAACCCAGGTGTGGTCACCAAGGCATGAGTGAGCCAAAGCACTAAGCTGTTGCAATGCCTTTATCCCTTCAGTGTTATTTCTAACATGGGGATAAATGTTTCTCTTCACTTTTAATACCCTTTTAGGCCGCACTCCTTTTGCTTGCAGAAAGTGTGCAAGCTGTCTGCTTTCTGTGGCTCTTCCCTTCACCAGCCCTCGGGCTGAAACATTTTCATCCCTAGACATAGCTTCTCTCTCTCTCTGGGTAATTTTTGCCTCCTCACCTTTTTAATGAAGAATAAATGCTTCTCCCACTGGTGGCTGGAAAGCCACCAGGGCTGGGTTGTCTCCTTGCATCTCTCCAGGACAGTGACACAAAGGGATGAGGCTCCCTCTGCTGGGTTTTCTTTCAGAAATGAGGCACAGAAATTATTTCTGCAAAGGTTTGTGTGTGTATGTGATCAGCTGGTGCCTGCACCTGCACCAAAAGCTGCCGGGTGGGCTCTGGGCAGACAGCAGCTCTGCTGCAGGAGAGCACGGGAGGAACGGGACACTGCTGTGGCAGGGATGCGCCTCCAGAACTGCCTCCACCCAGCTGACAGAAAAGGCAAGAGAAGAGTTTCAGAGGAGAAATTAAGAGAAAGGGGAAAAAAAATGTCCAGCAGGGTTCAGTGCAGTCACGGCTATGGTGTGAGTCGCACTGCTGAGCCGTGCAGGGCAGCTCTGCATCAGAGAGCTCCAGTGGGACCCAGAGGCTCCATCCCTGCTCACCGCCCAGCTTTAATGAGGATTTCTGAAGGATACAGCCTGAACAATACTCCATGGCTCTATGGCACACTACTGACAGTGCGGTGAAAGTTGCAGCTCCTTGGGTTTTGCTCCTGTCCCTCCGCTTGAAACAAATGCAGAAGAACGTGGCAGTGCTTCAGGCTGGAAGAGCTCTTTCTTGGACGTGAGCGATCTGGGTGCTGCTGTTGCTTTGCTTGGGAAAGGAGCGCAAGCGTCCATTGTACCTGCACCCAGCAACACAGTGCTATCACCATTCAGCCACAGCTGGTGGCCCAGGGCAAGAGAACATACGGCTGCCTCCTGAGCTCAGCACCCTTCGGGAGCATTTCAAATGCACAATTCAGGCTTGTAAGCTTTCCAGGGTTGAAGTCTGCTCCTTGGAACAATCATTTGGATAAGCTTTTGTTGTGTCTTCAAAGCAAAAGCCAAACGTGATGCAAACGGCCATGGTTTACGGTCAAAGTTAGTTGTAAGACCAAAACATCCCAGCAGGTGCTCTGCATAGCAGAGAGAGTCAAAACAGGACCATATCTGCTCTTTTATTGTCAATCTATGGATGCTTGCAAATTTGTATGGACATTTTTCCCCTGTACATTTAGAAAGTAGCATCTCCATAGGCTATTCTCCACACTAGCCCCTTTTCTCTCTGTCTACAAGGAATTAAATCCTCAAAGGCTGTTTCTGCTACATCTCCAAAACCACATTTTCCTCTGCTTACTCATTGCAGCTCTGCCATGGTCTCAGCTGTAACTGCTTTCCACTTGAGCAAAGGAATAAATCAAAGAAAAAGAAATAATTTGGCAACTCTGGCAAGTCTCTGAAGTCCACAGAGGGAAGCCCTGGTGTCACAGCACTGGGAGAAAGGAGATTCCTGGGGTTCCTTCTAGTACCCCCAGGCAGTTACAGTTGCCCATCAGCCCTGCAGAGGGGACTCCAGTGAAGCTCTTGAGAGCCAAGAGAGCCCCTTTCTGTAGACAACATCCACCATCAGGCTTTCCCACATGGCAGCGAAAGCAGGGTGTGCTGGGGAGAACAGCATTTTGATCCTTCAGGCCAGCCGTTTCTTTACCAAGTGCTTTAGTCCACAAAGCTTGAACTTGCCAGTGCTGCTGTGCAAAAGCCTGCCTCCCCGAGCTGACCTGGCAGCCTGGCCACAGAGCAGGAGGAGATGCCGCTGGTCTCCCCAGATGTTGAGAGAAATAAGTTTTCAAATTCAGAAGGCAACTCAGAGGGAGATGGAATAAAAAGAAAAGGGGGTTTGCCCCCTCTTTACCCACTGTATCCCTGCACAGCACATCCTTTCACTCTTGATTTCCTCCTCTGAAACCCTCCTGTGCCTTGCAGTTGGGCAGGCAGCAAACTCTACCTAGCCCTTCCCAGGAAAAGTCTCTCTTTTGTAACAAGGGATGCAATGTCTCTTTCTTTTTAGCTTGGAGAAACAAAAGATGCTTTTCCCCATCATGTATGGACCAGAATGAGTCTTTTCAGCAGCTTCCTCAGACTTCCTTATCCCTGAGCTGTCCCCTGAATACAAGAGGGTGAACAGAGATTGAAGATGGAGAGCAGAGATATTTCTTGATGTTGCAATTGTCTCTCAGGTGGTGTTCATTTCATACCTATTCATGTTGCACTACAAGCGCACACCATGATAATGAGCAGCACTCTTATCTAGGGTTATCACTAACAGCAGAATACAGCAGAAAGCCTTTTCTGTCTCCTGGGGAGATCTGTTGAGGATGTCTGTGAGTCAGCTTGATTTGGTTTCTCTTTATTTGAAGTCCTCCAGTTAAAAACCGTGTGGGTACTCCTCTCGGCAAACCTCATTTCTTCACAACTGCTCTGTGTTCGGTTCCGGTTGAATTCTGGACAGCGCAAGAGGGAAGGGGTTGATGACCGCCTTCAGGGAAACCCAGCTCTAAGGAGGTCCTTTCTACCTGGAGGCAAACAGTGGCTGGGGACTGTCTCTCCTGCTGTTACACGGGCAGTCCTGACCCTTATTTGCAAGGTTTTTGACTGCAAAGAGCAACATCAGAGGTGCTGTGCTGAGTATTGGTGACCCAGGAATGGGTGTCCACCAGCACGAAGGTGACTGTGGTTGCCTGGGCTCTGGCAACCCATGTTTCACAGGTCAGCAGCAAACCAGCTGGGCATGTGCAGGTCCCCAGTGGGAAAGCTCTTACTGGATTATCCATACCTTTTTTATAATGCTGCGGGAGGCGGGGGCTGGGGAGGACACAGCCCTTCATCATCCCCGTGAGGACATGGGAGACAGGTTTTGATTTGGGTGTCCTCTGAACCACAGCGCACCTTCTGCAGGACCCATGGCTGAGGCAGCGCTGCAGGGATAATGTCAGACTATCACTGGCATTGAGGAAACCTTCATTCGCCTTTCTGGATCTTACGGTTCTCACACAATGAGAATGTTTCCTTAGTACCATATACCAGAAATTATCTTTCTGAAAATTGAAAGTTCATCATTTTGGCAGTCATAGCTCCTACTTTCAGTGTGTGGGGAGAAACGGGTCATCAGCCTTTTGATGTTTTCCTGAAAAAAGTGCAGAGTTCTTTACGTCTGTTTTTAAAGAAGGGGCAGGATGGGGCTGCTGGCACTTGTCAGAGAAAAAGAAGAAAAAGGTGAGTTTTGCAAATCTGCTACTCTGGCCCTTTACTATTCCCTAACCTTTACACTTTATTTTCAGCAGTGTATCTTTGCTGTCCCTGGCTAACACCTAACCAGGTATCGGTTCCCTGATTATTTCCATAGGCGCTTGTCCTGGCCCACCTGGCTGACATCACTTGCGTAATTCAGCTGATGTTGGAGGCCCACAGTTTGATCTTTGGAATATTGCAATGTAGCTGTTGGGGATGTAACCTTTGCTAGATAAAGCATAACGTCATGAAAAAACATGTAATTGGCAGAAATCCCAGAACTAAACTTATACAAGAATATTTGCCTGGCACCTCACTACACCAATCAATGAGCAACAGCTCAGACAACCTGGAAGATGGTCTCCACCCCAAAACCCCCATCCAGCTCAGCCTGTCTGGAGGCAGCACAACTCTGCCTTCAGAGAGAAGGCATTTTAACCTCCCTTGGCATCTGAGGCAGGGACAGTACCTGGAGGCGTTTCCAGGATTGTATTCCAGGACTGTATTCCTGCATGTGCTGGAGGACCATGGTATTGGTACAGCCCCCAAGAGGACGCGGTGGCTCGAATCCCCATAATAACACACCCCACTGCACAGCCTTCTGCCTGGTTTCACCCCAGGTGAACTGCTTTGCGTGCCCCAGCGGTGCCTGGAAATGTGCGACGCGGCATCCCAGTTGTGGGTGCACCTGTAACGCAACCCTGAGCATGATGCTCGGGTCGGGCCAAGAAGGTTCCTTGATTAACGAACGTGCCAATGCTTTAAACCCTCAGACTCCTCTGGTCCACTGGAAGCCCTGGGCTGCAGAGAGATGTTACGCTCCAAATCTTGTTTATGGGCAAAGAGGAGGCACAACGTATGTATAAGTAAAGCCAAGAATTTATTGTTAGTGTAATGGCAATCTCAACGCTCCAATCATTCGTAGTCTAGATCTGCTGGTCACAGAAAAAGGAAGAATACTAATGCAGTTAAAATTGTTTTGCACACAAATGGTTTCTAGCCCTTTTCCTGGTGGTACGCTCGCCCTTCCCCTGCTCCTCTGGGTCCTAAGGCCAGTGATTTCACCCAGGTGGTGGTGGTGGGGTGGGGTGTTAGAGCAAGCTGTCAGCATCTCCAGCCCTTCCCTGGGACGAATGCGATGTTCATGCTGACGTTTTTTCTGCCTCCCTCTAGGATCTGCTTGGGCTCATTTTTATATATTTTCTAACATGCTTCTATACCTTCTTCTGTCTTGACTGGTGTGCAACCTTATGTTACACCCAATTTACTATGTTACTGTATTTATAAGGTGACCCTTATGTATGTTATATGCTATTTTTGTTCTGTCTGTTACTGCTAAACCCATTTGTGCCAGCTCCAGGTCCGCATTTTTTTAACTGACCATCAGTGAGTTGTGTATAGCTGTGGGGGTCCCCAGTGCCAGCTTGTGCCCCATCTTTTACCATCCCGTACCTGTACTCCTCTGTGCTGCACACCACATCCCCACTGCTCAAGGACCCTGCTATCGTACCAGACTTGTATTTATATACACTGTACCATTGTGTCTGAATCAAAAATATTTCATTCTGCATAGGATAGGGGGAACCAAGGGCGTGAGAGCTTTTACATGCTGAGTATGAAGCTCCTCAGGTATTTCTGTCTCTTGCGCAAGTCCTGTCCTCCATAAGCCCTTCTGCCTCTCTGAGTGGCCGCATCCTGCTTCACAATTTCACAAGGCGCCAGCAGGACCAGAGCAGAGCACATTAATGCTTTCTCAGCTCAGCCCTGAAGCTCAGCCCAGGAAGCTGCCCTGCCAAAGTTCATATGTTTCATAGGGTAGGCATAAGCACTAGAGAAGAGGAAATATACATTTAAACCCAAACAGGCTCAGCTTGAAGAAAACATTGGTTTTCAATGCAGCTATGAATTAAGGTAAGAGACCTATTTTACCTATAATTTGACAGAGCAGGATGACAAGAAATGGTGTCTCATGAACTTAAGGAAACTCTTCACTGCTTAGTGCTTGGAATATAAATGATATTTAATTTGGGTAAAGATGATGTGGGTAATGTTTACAAATTATGAAAGTAGAAAGGAGAACACTTTTATTAATTGAAGTGGACCAGGGCAAAGAAATTTTACTTGGTGACTCATTATTTCTGGCATCTTGTGGCAAAGAAAATATACACCCTGGCTAGAAGTCCTCAAGGTTAAGGCAAAATGCTGATAGAAGACTGGTGTGCAGCATTAGCCCAGAAGGACAGACCGAGAAGATACGGCCCTTCTACTTCATTAGATGCTTTTTGTTAGATGTCTGCAAGGGTTTCACAACTCATCAGCATTGCTTGCTTTTAGTTTTGGTCAGTGAACCAACATCCCAAACATCACTGACACTGAAAGACAGCCCAGTACAGAAAATCTGGTAGAGATGATAGAAAGTGTCTGACGTGGACAGACCACGAAGAGAATGGCAGAAATTAAAAAAACTTGAAAACCAAACTTTCTGTATGACCACATTACTTAATTTCTCTGCAACTCAGCTTTCAATAGGAAGGATGTTGAACAAAGATGTCTGCTGGTTTGGCTGAGACATTTGGGCAATACGGTGGCACGTTAAGTACTTGTGTGATGTAAACATAGATCCAGAAACAGCGGTTCCCAAAATCTGGTCTGTTGGGGCAAACCCTGCATGGAATCAGCACAGCCAGAGGCAGTGAACTAGGTGACAGGACAAAAGACAGCAACTGCAATGAATTACGAGGGTTTGGGCAGCGCAGAAAAAGTCCAAAAGGGAAAGGAAAAGGCTAAAGTTTGACAAAGGAGAACATACAGTAAATTGAGAGTAAATTACATAGTAAATGTGATTTTCCCAGGAAGGGGCTGGCAAGTCCAGAACTTAAATCAGATCTGGACACGGGCAAGAAGGGGTAAGGTGCGCTGCTCTCTAAAATGATGGAGAAGATGTTTTAAGAGATCTCCCATTTCTAGAGAGCCTTCTCAGATTTCTCAAGGGTGCCGAGGCAATGTGAGCTTATTAATAACAAAAAAGGGGGGCAGGAAGTAAATAGGCGCCATGATAAAGGCGGCGAGAGGATGGGGTGAATGGTAACTATAAACAAGTACAAACAGTGCACATATCTACAAACAATTATCTGTTTTCACTGTCTCTTCAACAGCAAATACAAAAGAAATTTGAATGCCACTTAGGAAGGGAAGGCCTGGGAAAAAGAAATACTGAGAAAGAGCAGGTAAGAGAAAACACCAGCAAAATACTCAGCCATACGTATAAAAAAAGATACAGAGTGTCATGAGCAACTGTGCAAGCAGAAAGGGCAAATAAGGGAACTAACAGGCTGGAGGAAGTACCTGTGAAACAAATTTTCCAAGAAAATCCTGATCCTGGCAATCACCATCCAGTCAGATGACAACCCCAAACACGCAGTGCCCCACGGGCAACTCCTGGGAGGGCACCTGGTCCCTCCCCAGCTCTGCCACTGCCCCCCCAGCAGCTGCGTTAAAGTGCTCCCCAGCCTCTGGGAGGACAAAAATAAATACTGCTCTTCTACACGATTCTCACACCATTTACCTAATTTCCCATCCCCTGGCCAGTCCCTGGGGGCAGGACACTGTCTGGTAACCATCTCAGGTTGCAGAGGCTCTGCAGAGGACCCTTGGATCTGGTAATAGGATCGAGACCACAAAATCATGACCCTGACAGTCACAGATGAAAATTTCGGAACCATTTCAGTGATTTTTGAACTTTGATTTTAAGATCCAGGGGAGACGCAGGAGTCTGAATAATACTGTCATGTCATATTTCCTAAATGCATAAGTCATTTCTGAAACAGATATTTAAGGCTCTGACCTCCTTAGGGCCAGATTTCTAAAGGTACTCTGACCACCAGAGGTTCAGACCAATGCCTTGTGGGTTTTTTTCAGAAGATCCCAGTGCTTAGCTCCCATTCAGAAGAATGATTTGGATCAATGATGGTACCCCAGGAAAATGCCTTGATGTGACTATCTGCAACTTCCCTTGCTCAAGAGCCTTGGTCATGCCCTGAAACCTGAGCCTATTCCCTGCTCCATTAAGGAGCAGGTGGGACCCCCAGTGTGCAGGCACCAAGTCTCCTGCATGGCCACCCTGTCAGCCTCAGGAGGGCTTTGTCCTCCCCACAGTTGAGGGAAGGAGCTGAAACCATTGAAAGCTTCAGCTTACAGCTTTTGCTATAAATACACGAGCAACCGCAGGGGTGAGCTGCCAGGGGTTTGGCAGGGTTTGCCATGGCCCCAGCAAACCACACACCGCTGCGGTGCTGTTGTCCCTCCCGGACAGCTTGCAGCAAGTTTTCATGGCAGGGCAACAAAACCAGCAAGTGGAGGGATGACGCCGGGGGCAGGATTTGCCCAGGGCATCAGGGTTCAGTCCCCTGTGCCCATTTTGCTGTGATGGTAGCACAACCAGCCCGAGTGAGGCCACTGGCCCAGCCAGCTGGCCCATGCACTGACAGAGCAAGAGCAAGAACTTGTTCAAAATAATACCTCTGTCGTCGCTCTGAAGCACAGACGGTGACGCCCTTGCCGCTGGCAGAGACAGTAGTAAGTCCATGTTTTTGTGTTTTCTTTATAAATCAGAGTACACCTAATTTTGATGTGATGGGTTAAGCTGAAACTTGTGCCCTGGTTACTTGCTGCCCTGCAGTTATCTCCAGGTTAGCATGGAGCATCTTTGAGAAAGCACTTTCTAATGCTGTAAAGCCTTAGATGAAGGTGAGAAAGATCCCCTGGACTTTGGACTCTATACTATACTCTCCTGCCCTCCATGATCCAAACCCGATCTTTTAAAATGTATTTTTTTACCCAAAACTATTGGTTTAAGTTTGTAGATTTACGTGCTGCTCATCTCCAGCTAGTGGTGTCTGCTTCTAATTTAGTTTGTGATGTTGGTATAAAAACTGTAGAACTGGTTCAGGGAAGGGGCAATTTTTTTTGTCTCTTTGTCCTAAATGCCTTTTTAAAGCAACCACGGGCCTCTGCAATATTCAGGGCTATATTTATCTTAATCAGCAGTGGTTTCCATTTCTGGGTCCTTTATTTAGGACACCTTAAATGCCCTAATTTTCGGAAAGCCTCTGCATCATGCTTCTGCACTTTGAACTCCACCTTGAGTTGGAAAATCCAATAATGAAGCAGCCCATTATTTATCCTCAAAGTCTTGGGGGGAGCCTCTATAAATTAAATCACCCAAATTGGTAAGCAATTATTAAGCTTGCAGAACTCTGCCAGGCCACAGAAATGGTCCAACTGATCTGAGAATAAATCACAGAAGAAAGAAGAAACACCAAAGAAAGGAATTTCCTCACCTTAAAGTCATCAGGGAAGGACTGGGGGAGCAGGGAGCAAGGATGCATCTGGGATTACACCACACCCACTCAGAAGCGATGGAGGAATGATAAAAGAACTGGTTAGGAGTACGGAAAACGCGCAGGGTTTAACAGAGGTAGTACAGCCTGGCTGTTTGATAACAGCATCCCTGTCCCCAAACTGTGCTGCTTTCTTTCCACAGCCATCATATAGCCTCCCCTCTAACCCAACCCCAGCAGCTGCTCCGTTCTCTTCACAGGACCCCACTTCCTTCCAGGGGGTCCCATCCCGGGATTTGGGCTAGCTAGGGCTGGTGAAATACCTGGGGAGAGGGCAGTTCGGCTTTTTCAGTCATTTATTACCAAAATAGAGTCACGGTTGTTAAGATGAATGTGCCCCAATAGCTCATTTGCTCTGCCTCCCTGCCTATCAGGGGCTGTAGGGTTTTACCCAGTACCCCACTGCTGAGCTCCTCCACTGTGTCTGGCCTAAACCCATTTCTGAGACTGATATCTTCTCTTGACGTGGAGACCTTCAGACATGCAAAAATCTCCTTTTCCTACTTGAAGTCTCTTCCAGTCATTAGCCTTTCACCGTTAAAAATGTGTATCTGATTTCTAGCTTGCATGGTTTTGGTTTGAATTTCCATGCATCAATTTATGGTATGGCTAATCCCACTAAATTAGCAAGATTATTAACACGAGCAAAAGTGAAATCAAGTGTTAAAGTATGCCTACAGCCCCAGTATCAAGCTCTGCAATGGTAAAGTCTTCCCTCTTTTGTTCCTTCCCAATTAGCAGCTCTTTAAACACCTGAGGGTTGCATCAGCTTTTCTTACTGCGACATCTGGCTGGGAGCTCGGTTGCAGAGGCTGCCCTTATCAGCAGTCAGGTTTCCTAGCGGATGCACCCCCACTCTCGAGATGTGGTCTGTGTTGTTTAACTCCCCGGCGTTCACTTTGGCTACATTAAAGCCAATGTGAATCATCTGAGAAGCCCCAGATTACTCAGATCTGTCTGAATCACTGTCCAATTCTCTAACTCTTTTATCACTTCCCCCTGCCAGCTCTGATTCCCAATCTGCTTTCAGACCAATGACGAAAATACTGAAGAGTTTTTGGCTTTCCACTCGTCATTCCTGCAGACATTTTACAAGCAATATGCCTAGTTCTGTGAGGCTTCCTCCACGGATGCCTGGCCTTTGAGATCTGACAGCTAACCAGCCCAAATCCCATTGTAATGCTTTGTTGGGCTTGTGTTGCTTTGGGCTGGAGAGATGTGTCAGTCAAATAAGCAGGCAGTGCAAGTCAAAGCTCCAACTCTCCCATGCTGTACCCTTTATCAACCTTGCAATCTCCTCAGATATCCAAACTAAAGCTTCTCTTTCATAAAGCCATGCAGACTGGCATTAACTACGGTCTCCCCTTTACTGTTTACATTTTATTTTACCCATGTTAAAGGTTAGGTTACACTAGCTGTTTCACCTTGCTTCCCGCTTTTGAAGGTGAGCATTGTGTCAGCTGCTTCCAGCACCTGTAGAGGTGGAATGGGGAGAATGTCTCCCCACTTCAGGACTGAATAAAAGACGGAGATTTGAGATTTCAAGTAACTGCATCTGGTGGGCTGGGCCTGCTTTTGACCCCGGCTATCTAACACGATCCCAAGCAACTCCAGAGACCGTCCCCTAAGAATGGAGCCACCCCACCCTGAAAGCTAAGTGAATTACAGGAACCAGTTGGGTGTAGGACTAGAAACCGGGCCCCATCTCTGGTTAGTGTATTGCCCATAAGTCTAAGTTTTGTTTTGGGTATCATCCAAACTTTGGTTAGAGGTGTCCGCGGCAGTCTGGTGATTGTGTGGTAGCTGCTTGGGACCAGGCTGGTTAAGAGCTTCACCTAGAGTGCTATTAAGATTCACATCTCTCCTGCTAGTTTCCACCCAGTTCTGGCTAATTCCCTTAAATGTCTTCTTTTTGTGTGTTAGAAGTGCCACCAGCAGCTATGACATTTCATTTGGAGGTACACGAGGACATCCCTATGGTCTTGCCAAGAATCACCGGCCGGCAAGAAGCAGATGGGTGTAGTCGCAAATGTGCAAAAGCAACAGCATTTATATTTGGGTAGGGTGGTGGCAGCTCAGATCTAAGGGTGAGAAAGGCATATGTGCCCACAGGGTTTCACAGGGGTTCCCACAAAGCCTACAGCTTCCCTGGGCCAGCTGAATTGTCAGCGTGCAGCTCTGGCCCATTCAGCATGTGCTGAAAACATGCTTTGCTTGCATGAGAAAAGCATGCAAGTCAGCCTCACCCAGAAGTGCTGACTAAGGTGTGAAAACCTTTCTGAGGCTTAAATACTTTTATCAGCATATTGTGCAAATCTGAAGCGTGACCCTCTGGCTGGATTTAGTTATCACGGAGAGGCGAAGTGCTCGCAGACCCCTCTTCTTGGCAGTAAAGCTTGTAATTTGGCACTTGGCTGAAGCACCAGGGGTGATAACTCTGGAAAGATCAGATGCATAAACAGGATTTGGCTGTTGTGTCACCCACCCTGATGCCAGTGCTGTTTGGAGGTTGAAATGTAACTTCTGTTGCTTAGAGGAGTTTCTGGATCTCTGACAATTTCACTTCCCTATGTATTACATATAGCACACATGGTTGTTGGGAATAGCTGGGTTGAGAAACAGGGGTTTTGGTCCTGCAGACTATTATCTTTGAGATAGCTATAAGTGTGATTAAAAGCAGAAGTGTGTGTGGGGACTAGAGTGTAAAACTGCTGGGGAAATCTGGAGAGAGAGCAAAGCGGTTGAACAGTTCCATGAGAAGCAGAAGTGAATCTACTATTTCCTGTACTCAGCAAGGGAAAACATCTAGTGGAGGAACCTCGCAGCCCTGCAGTCCTTCTTCAATGTCCTCTACGCTCTTATGTTCACTTCATCCCTTAGGTGAACATTTATTGTCAGCACAAGAGAGAAAATTGTGTTGAAGCTGACAATGGGAAGACTATAGCATGCGCTGTGGTGGGCTTTGTGAGGCTGATGGAGAATACCTGGCAGGGAAGGATGGAGGATGGGCAGAGCTAAGCTTTCTCGCTTTAGGGTGCAATAAAATTTCATCACATTATGCCTGTCTGGCATGGGCTGGGTTTTGGGAGCCCTTTGGAGTTTGCAGCCCACCTGTTGAGTAACATCAGCTTAAAGTGAGCAAAGTGGTATCAGAGGAGCTAAATATTCAAAAAGAACTGATGGCATTGCATATGCAGGATGAGTGGCAGTGGGAGGATAAAAGTGTGTGGCTGGTGATAAACAAAATCCAGGAGCTAGAAACTGAATAAGCCACAGACTGTGCCCGCAGTTTGGGATGCCTTTGTCATTTTGGTAAGTGCAGTTCTTGCTTGCCCCTGGACGTGCTATGCAGCATCGCACCCTTCCCATTGGCGTAGGTACCACAGGCTTTGCAACCACCCATCCAGGGTTAAAGGAAGTAATTTGCTACTGTAGAAATAAATGTTCCCCATCCGTGAGCTAGAGGAGATTACCTGACTGAAAAGGTACTTCAGGAAAAATCCCAGCCCAAGCGATATTCCTCTTTACTTCAATAAGGCCAGGAGTTCATCCTGCACCTTCGTGTAAATGTTCTCCTGTGAAGAAGATGGCCATTCCCCTGCCCAGCTTTCTCTCCAGGCAATGCCAGTGTGCGCAGCCTGTGCAGAAGTCTGCCAGACCTGAGCGCTACCCCATGGTGGAAGCTGCACTTCCTTACACATCTGAAATCCTCCCTGCACCCAACAGAGCTCAGCGGCTTGCACAGACACATATGGAAACTCTCCAGAGGAACAAGCTGCCTTTCTAGACATGAATTTAGGGAGCGAGCATGGGGAAGACCAGCACAGCTAGAGGCTCTCAGAGAGGAGAGTAAACCAATGTGTGCTCCCTCTCTCCAGATCAGGGATTTCACACAGCACACACAGTCTAGACATGCACCACTGAGCAGCCCTCTCTGGATGCCTGCGCAATTAGCAAAGATGCTAATGGGATACAAGCAGGCATCAATCAGTTTTTTCCTCTGTGCATGATGGGACTCCTGCTTGTCACACCAGGAAAGACATGTCTGAAACAGGAGCTTACATGGCACAGAAGAAGCTGGGGCACTTTGCAGAGACATCGTGGCCTCTGTCTGGCTTTGTTGCAGCCACAAATTTAGGACGGGCTTCTGGAGGTCTCTTGTCCAAACCCATGCTCAGAGCAGGGCTGGCCGACTTCCAAGTATCTCCTGGGATGGAGATTCCACAACCTCCCTGAAGCCCTGTCCTGGTGTTTGACCACCCTCACAGTGAAATTTTTTTCCCGTGTAGTCAGTAACAATTTCCCATGGCCATTGCCTCTTATTTGTCTGAGGAAAGTTGTCTGCTTCACCTTTACACCTTCTCGCTAGATCCCCCTTGAGATGTCTCCTGTTGAGGCTGATCAAACCCAGTTCTCAGTGTCTTCTCGTACACCAGGTGCTCCAGCCCCAATCATTTTGGTAGCCCTCAGCTACTGCACACTGGTGCATCGGTGAAGAACCAGCTGTGGAGCACATCAGCCCACAGAGTTAAGATGGAGGCTCTGGCGCTGTGCAGATGGTGCAGTAACAGCTCAGTGGCAAGGAGCTGGGTGGGCTGGCATAGCGACTCATATTCGGCACAAGAGACTTGGTGTACCCCAACACTTCTTTTCATTTTAAAGGCACCTGCTGCATACATTTAGTCTCAGAAGAGGAGAAAGAAAACGTCAGAATGGGAAGGCAGAAAATGATGGGCTCTTGGGATTATGTACGATGTCTCCTGCTCATTTCTGTATCCCTCAACAGGGTTGATAAAGTAATGACCGGACAGACACATGAAGAGATGAGGAACCTGTCACATATTTCTGTAGGCAACTTAGTTATCTTACCAGTAGAAAACCAGTATCTTGTTTGCAATTGCTGTCAGCTTCTGCCCCAGCACCTAGGTGTTTCCTATTTGTCCCCTGTAATTCTGCTGGTGTCAGATACTGCATCTCCAGAAGCTGGAGAATTAAACTGGCTGCAAGCAAGGGGCTGGACAGATTCTGCAGGCGGACTCAGCTCCCAGTTCAAGTGGAAAGGCACTGCAAGAGCTGCTCAGCCCATGGGTGTGCCTGCCTGCCGCAAACAGCCTTCCCCACGCCGTGCCCATGCCCCTAAACTACCAGCTCTGAGACAGTCCTTCATCTAGCCCACTTTTCCTGTGCAAAACCACAAAGATTGTTTTCTAATGACTGTGGGCACTTCTCATTTAAATGTTTTGGGGACAACTAGGCTTTGAACTTTCAGAATAAGAAGATATTTTAAAACAGAGAGCCTGCATTTCCAACCAGCACAAAAAAAAAGCCTCTTCGAGAAATGACTACAAAATAAGAGGCCAGAACTTCATGGCCCACACCAGAAACGGCACTCTGGCAATGAGGCATTAGGAGAAAATGTCAATATGGTCACAGTAGCCACCCATGGGGAAGTTTGTTGTAGTTACCACTAAATCATATGAAACTTCTTGGGCAAGGACTGTCTCACACCTCAGGACATCTTTATTTCATGCTTAGTCTTGCAAGGCTTATTTTAAACAGAGGCTATAAAAACTATTGCTATCAGTGAAACGTGGACATGTAGGCTGGGATTCCAACCATTTCTCTCTAAGTGTCAGGAGCGGGAGTAGTTATACACCATTGGCGTTTTACCACTGAGTAATGTGCCCATGCTCTCCTTATAGTCAAAAGGAGTTTCATCAATGCAGTCAGCAGAGTCTGGAAAGCAGTCTGTCTTAAAGCAGATTTGGCCTGACCTGCATTGGATCAGATGCACTGCTCTTCATTGGCTGTATTGACTACATCTCCCACTAACAGGAGTTGTAAACGTCTATATTAGAGACAGCTCACGGTCACTGAACTGAGTCCCTTCTTTACAGTCAACACGGGGTTCCTGTAAGATTGCAACACTGTGACCAAGGAGTAGTTATTAGTTGCCGTTTTGTTATCACTGACCTTTCCTTTCAGTCTCGGCTTTAACAGGCTGGTTTGGCCATGTTGTCATCTCCCTGGGCTTCTGCACACTGTGTCACACTCAATTTCCTTCATTTCCTACAGCGAGAGCAAGTAACAGATCCTTACAAGCTCTTTACCCCAACCAGGGAGCAGACTGAATGCAGTTACATCTGCACCTCTCTAGGATTTTTGGTTCCCTGCAAACAGAAATCTTTGCAGAGACTTGAACACCACATCCCAAGGGAGCATGGAGGAACTGACGGGTGCCCCGAGTTATTGGATGTGCAGACCAGTGAGGCCAGATGTGACACACCTGCACCCCATACTCTCTTTGGGTGCAGCCTCCAAGCTAACAAGCCCTGGCTCCACCCTGACTACTTTGCAGCCAAGGCAGGAGCAGTCACGAGACACTTTGGTGCTTGAGGAAAAGGGTCAATCCAGTTTCTCTTCTTTTGATCATAGGATGATTATTTTAAAAACCTCATCAACGATATGCTTGCTCCCAAGGGATGTTCCAGTGCAAACTTTGCTCCTCCCATGTCAGCAAGCATCGGCTCAGACCTGGCCAAACTGGGCGTCTTACCACACTTCCACCCAGATGTTAACATGTGGGGAAAGACTGGGGTCTTGGTGGTGTTGACAGGCACTGCATGTTGATCAACAGCTACATGTGAGGTATCGTTTCCTGCTGAGCACTGCCCAACAGACTGGGAGAGTGCCTGCATTTCTCACGCTGTGATGCACCACCTGCAGAGCTCAGTTAGTCAGACGTTAGTTTGCTGCTGCTTCTGCTGCTCTTCTGATAAGCAGGGGCTTATTCGACAGCCCTTGAAATTCTCATTTATTTTTTCTTATCCCAAAGAGCTAATTTGCAGTGAAGTACATGTAACAGCAGAGTCTGGGCTTTTGTTAGTAACTACCATCACCTCCGCAATAATACAACCCTCACTAACCAAAATAGTGACAAAATCCCAAAGCGTGCGTGTTGGTGAGATCTCTCAGTATTTTACCATAGCAGATGCTGGATCTCTCTCTCTAACATTATTCTCTTTTCCCTTTTCATGTTGTCTCTAGCCAGAAAATTCATCATGACAGAAGCATTCACAGAAACGACAGCTGAATACGCTTATGACGAACATGCTTTTTCCTGCAATAAGACTGACATCCAAGAATTTGGGAAGATATTTCTGCCAATATTTTACATTGCAGTGTTTGCTCTTGGCCTCACAGGGAATCTAATGGTGGTTTTTGCCATTGTGAAAGAAGGCAGTAAAAAAAGCATCACTGACATCTATCTCCTGAACTTGGCTATCTCGGACCTTCTCTTCGTGATCTCCCTCCCCTTCTGGGCTTCCAACACGGTGCGTGGCTGGACCCTCGGGACTATTCCATGCACAGCTGTTTCCTCGCTGTATTACATTGGTTTCTTTGGGGGCATGTTCTTTATCACCGTTATCAGTATTGACAGATACTTGGCCATTGTCCGGGCAACATATTCTCTGAAATCCAGAACAGTGAAACATGGCTTTCTTATAACCTGTGGAGTATGGGCAATAGCGGTTTTAGTTTCAGTGCCACATTTTGTGTTCTCCCAGCTGGTGGAAAACGACTGCATTTCTGTCTTCCCCCAGGAGCTGGAGAACATCTGGCCAGTGTTCTGCAATGTGGAGCTGAACACCATCGGCTTTTTCACCCCAGTCTGTATCATATGCTATTGCTACTGTGGGATCGTCAAAACCCTGCTGTCCTGCAAAAATCAGAAAAAAACACGAGCCGTAAAACTGATCTTGGTTGTGGTCGTCGTGTTTTTTCTGTTTTGGTCCCCCTACAATGTACTGATTTTTCTAGAGACTTTAAAGCACTATGAGTTATTCACAAGTTGCAACCAAATTAAATCATTGGACTACGCAATGCACCTGACCGAAACCATTGCATTCAGTCACTGTTGTCTCAATCCCCTTATCTATGCCTTTGCTGGGGAAAAATTCAGGAAATACCTTTATCATGTCTGCTTAAGGTACTGTCCATTCCTGTGTTTCTGTGGCCCCTGCAGTCGCTACCAGGTCACCTATTCAGCTAGCTATGCAGAAAGCGTCGTGAACAGCAACATAACCCTGAACACCAGTGACCAGGACGGCTCTGTCTTAGTCTAAAAGGCTCTGTGAAGAAGAAATATATGTAAATATGTCTTCTGCAGCGCTAACCACTGCTGACAGATGGCCATCACCCACATGAAGAGACTTAACGGCTGCAATGAATTACTGGCATGCCTCTTGTTAAGCTTTAAATATTCTAAAGCAGTGAAGATTTTAAAAACCAAAGCAGTACAATATGGCAAGGCTGAACATGGAATCGAATCAAGAGAGAGGAAGAGGGAAAGTAGAAGCAAAAGCAGTGCTCTGTGCCTAGAACAGGAGATGGAGAAGAATTTAAGGATAGGGAAGCTGTTAAACAGTTTCATCATCGAAACTTGCGCGTGTGTCGGTGTGTGCACGTGGTACAAATGTACATAGACCTAAACTCATTTTTTAAGGGAAGAGAGTTTTCTTTAATGAATGATAGCTGACTGTTAGCAAAGGGGAATATTTTTGATAGTAAAGGGGTATATTTTTGATGCTATATATCCACCTGGAAATGATTTTGGGGTTATTGATTGCAACAAATGTTTTACCGGTGCTTTCATACCTAATAAAATCCTACTATTAAAAAAAAGAGTTATTTCTGAATACACGCTTAGTACCAACAATGCACTCAGTGTTTATAGCGTGCAATAATCAGAGCAAGGACTATCCTTAAGGATTTGGGACCTGACCTGGAACTGATCCAAGCCAGTAGGCATATCTCCTGATTTCTATGGGCTGTGGCCTCAGCCAAAGGCCGGAGTTCACTCAGCACATCCCCAAGCGCTCTGCTGAGTGAAGGGCTGCCAGCTTGATCAACAGACATCAGCACATGCTGGGACAACAGGAACTGGAGGTATGGGTTTGGGTATCATTGTCCTTGGTCCAAATATGGCATGATCAAGCTGTGAATTGCTTGCAGAGCGTGGTAAGTACGTGCTTCACACCTGTGCTCTGCTTGCCACACATTGTAAACACCGATTGTGTCTATACCATCACAGACAATGGTTTTTGGGACAAAATAACCACTTGCCCAAGCTGCTTACCACACCCTTCCTCAACCTTTGTGGCCTCCCCCACCACAGCTGATTTCCCCAGGGAAACCCGCAGGTGTACCCAAATTCAGTGTGTCCAGGAGGACACATTTACCAAGTGCACTCCACAACCTCCAAATATCCTTTTTACCCTTGCAATGACAATGCCCTGGGGGTGGAAAATGTCAATCAGACAAGACAACTGAGAATCCTTCCCCAGGGGCCTGCCTGGGAAGCTCCTGCCATCATCTACTGCAAGAGCAAAGGAGATTTTTGTTGGCACTGTGGACTGCAGTTAGGTAAATGGAAAAAGGACTGTTGCCACCTATGAAGCTGAGGTCACCTTACAAGGAAAAATCAAGGACCAATCTTACAAAATGAGTCCATGCCAGTGGGACCCTATTTCTATACATTGATGGTATTTCTATACATACTGGCAATATGTGAAATCTGAAGAAACGCTCTCACTTTCCAACTAACACAAAAGAGTTGTTCTAGAGTATCAGTGGGAGGAGTAGGCCCTTTTACTGTGGACCTTAGTACCACCTTGTTTCTAAGAAAGCTTGGAGGATAGCCTCTCCATTGAGCAATTTTCCATATGCAATAATGCTACAAATATTAAATATTCCATTTTTTGCTACTGAACATTCAGCGCACTCTGCAGTATAATAGCCCCTTTTCATAAAATGCCTTGTATTAGGTGTAAGTATATTCTATATACTCAACTTTTAAAATTTCAGCTATAAGTGCACTTTCAGACTCCAGACTTATTGTCTAAGATTAAGTGTAGCGTGAGTGTAACTTGAAATTAAATTACTTTTCAGTCTGCCTAAGCAAGTGAGATAAGACAACTCCCTCTGTCCCCACCCCCAAGCAAGTGGTATTTTTAAGAAATGGTATTTTTACAATGTTTTTTTAAAGAAATGCTAAGATGTGCAGAAAGAAAGAGGAAGGTACTCTGAGACTAAACAAGAAGCCATCTGCATGAAATCAGCCTGAAGGGGGTGGATTGCCAGGCTGAGCAATGCAATCTCACTTGGTTATTTAACTTTCCTTTTATTTTTCAGACAGTGGTGAGTTACTGAGTGGGAAGAGTAAAAAGCACCTTTAAATATGACCCATGTGCTGTCTCCAGAATGAAAGGTGCAAGCCCAGAGCTTTCTGCCAGCTCTCTAGGAAAGGAGAGCATTTCCTTGCCTAGCTCCAGTTGTTTGCCAGGAATCCTACCCATCACCAGCACAGTGCATCACAGCACACACACCTTCCTCTGGCATCTCCCTCTGGCAATGCAGACTTGCTACTGTGAGTCAAACTGCCTTGACAGGCCTGGGTCCTCTGCAAGCTGCAATGTGTGAAACTGCGTCTGCAAAAATCCTTCACTTCCAACTCAAGGGCCCCTCCTGACAACCTGCACTTCTTCTGTCTTCTTTGCCACCCTGTGCAATGGAAGACTTCCAAGGATTGTCGGCATAACATCATCAATTTTTATGCCATGTATTTGCAAGTTATTGCATAGAATTTGCTATTTACATGGAAGGTCTTATTGCTCAATATTTGAGCATTTGTATGAAATTAAAAGCTTCAGGAGCATTTCCAGGCATTGGGCTCTGCAACAAATAGCTAGTTTATGCAGATGCCTCCTCATAGCAGAAGTGGTAAATCTTTCAAAACCTGTTGAAAACCAAAATCAACATTTTCATTTTGCCTGCATTAGCAGGAAGAGTTTTGCTGTAATTGTCCCTTAAAAAACTTCAGCCTCTGTGAAACATACCAGTGCTCTGAGGGCAACCAGTAACAAACTTTACCAGGACTGGGTTCAGCTACAGCTGAGACAGGCATTGGTGCTCATTGCTGTCCTGCACCATGTCAGCATTCATGGGGAGCCGCAGCCCCACAGCTCCTGCCCACACCATGCCTCTGTTGTGATTTGTGACAGATAATGTTGTCTAGTTTCCTAGGTTTCTGCTAATTTTATACATTACACTCCTTGAGGTATTCTTTGCATGATTCAAGCCTGACTGAAAGCCCACTGATGTCTCTTTAAGTCCTTCCACTGGACTTCCAGTTAATTGTAGCCTTTATTTAAAGATACTACTTCTCTTTCTAAACCTCTGCGGCAGGAAACCGGTGCTTTCTAACTGCCCAGCTAGTGTACAACGTACACTTTTCTATGTACAGCACTAATGCCGCATATATCCTTAGACTGGATCAACACACCCCTGAGGACCAGCAACATCCAGTCCCTACCCATTACACATGAGAAAGTAAACCAGTCTCTCAGTATGGGATAAAACCTTTTCATCTGCCATAAATTAAGGATAGACTCTTGCTTACTTAATAAGTCACAATTTACACATGAAAATGCACACACACATGCACACTCTGTGTATCTATCCATTGAATAGTATTTGGTTGTGGAAAAAGGAGGTCAGGAGATCTCTGGGTTTGGTGGGGAGATTGGGCTTTGGGGTTTTGAGGGGTGGTGAGCTCTCCTTGTGTCTTATTTTTTCATCATGACCAACTTTTTTCCTGTTTGAGAATCACACTGACACTTAACATAAACCTTCTCCCAGATGGGTTATAGTTTGAGGAACTAATAAAACCTGAATCCAATTTTTCTCAGCAGGTTCACAACTATACTTCATGTTGTACTTATAAAAAGAACGAACAAGACACATATTAAGCCAAAATGCTTGCAATGAGATACATGGACATCAGTATCTTTTTCAGCTGTCACTGGGAATCCCTCTCGTTCAAATATCACATCACAGTCCCAAAATCACAGGATTTATGTTTCTTCATTTTTAAGCCAAGCATGGCTGCTTTGAATTCTTTTCATTGACCTCTTGGGGTTTTTAACTTGTACAAAGAACTTAGAAATGCAGCCAGTCAGAGCATCACACTGACCTAGGAAATTGCTCAGCAGTGAAAGCTGTCGTTTTCAACACTGGCATCAGAAGGAGTCGCTACCCACATATTTCCTTTGGATTTAGAATTTGCTGGGAGTGGATCTGAAGTCCTGATCCAGGGTATTCTGAAGTTTTAAGGCTATATTTCACAGAGAAACTATTTATAAACGCATTGCTTATGGGTTAAGTTCTGTCATTTCCATTTTGTCTCTACCACCTTTGCAAGGTCCCTCATTAAGATCTTGTAGGTAATACAAACCCATTGTCGTAGAATCATAGAGTCATAGAATGGTTTGGGTAGGAAGGGACCCTTAGAGGTCATCTAGTCCACCCCCCCCGCAGTGAGCAGGGACACCTTTAACCAGATCAGGTGGCTCAGAGCCCCGTCCAACCTGACCTTGAACGTTTCTAGGGATGGGGCCTCCACTACCTCTCTGGGCAGCCCGTTCCAGCACTTCACCACCCTCATTGTAAAAAATTTCTTCCTTATATCCAGTCTAAATCTACCCTCCTTTAGTTTAAAACCATTCCCCTTGTCCTGCCACAACAGGCCTTGCTAAAAAGATTCTCCCCATCTTTCTTATAAGTCCCCTTTAAGTGCTGACAGGCCGCAGTAAGGTCTCCCCGCAGCCTTCTCTTCTCCGGGCTGAACAACCCCAACTCTCTCAGCCTGTCCTCGTAGGAGAGGTGCTCCAGCCCTCGGATCACTTTTGTGGCCCTCCTCTGGACCCGCTCCAACAGTTCCACGTCCTTCTTGTGTTGAGGGCTCCAGAGCTGGAGGCAGTACTCCAGGTGGGGTCTCGCCAGAGCAGAGTAGAGGGGCAGAATCTCCTCCCTCGACCTGCTAGCCATGCTTCTTTTGATGCAGCCCAGGATACGGTTGGCTTTCTGGGCTGTGAGCGCACATGGTTGGCTCATGTCCAGCTTTTCATCCACCAGTACCCCCAAGTCCTTCTTGGCAGGGCTGCTCTCAATCCCTTCATCCCCCAGCCTGTATTGATATCAGGGGTTGCCCAGACCCAGGTGCAGGACCTTGCACTTGGCCTAGCAGGACACTCTGTTGCCAACGAGCAGACAAGCCCCATCCATGCAAGTCCCAAGTCCTGTTATCGCTAAAAAACAAAAGAGAGTTTGCCAAAGAAAATCTCAGGTACCAGCTTTATTTTTCCCAAATTTGAATTCTAGAAGTTGCACTATCTCTACCCACCCTTGCTTTTGCAGCTCCTAGCTGGTAACATTTTTCCTCTGTAGTTATTGCCAAAGCGTGGTGCAGTGCTTTGCCAAAGGCCGTTTACATACCACTTCTAAAATGGCCACATTTTAGTAGTGAATGAAATATTTTCTGTATTAAGGACTTACCCAGTCCTGCTCAAAGATTTACTGTTTGCACTTCAGTTTCTTATCTCTGTAAGACATCCAGAACTCTAATGAAAACCTGTGACTTCCAGAGTTATTACTTTGAAATTCAAATCTGGTAATCGAAGCTAAAATTGAGAACAATTTATAACTATTAAAGGATGGCTTCTGACACTTGTCACATACATACAGCTTCTGTTGAGGTTGGTAATAAATCTGCTGCCATTGTTAACAAGAACTTCCTGATTTACTTGGTAACTACTGTAAGAGCTTTGTTTTCCACATATACACACCCAAACCTCAAGACCTGGGTTTTACACTGTCAGTGTTAACACATTGTTTTCAACGCAGAAAAAAATATCCACCAACTGCTCCTGTATAATTTTGTTTGTTACACTAATATTCAATACACAAATGTCAATAGTTAATATATTGTATTTGTCATTCCTCTCCCTAAAGAAATACTGTAAAATAGCTCCCATTGGACATGGGGAAAATGGTTTGCTTGTGAAGAACAGTTTGCATTTACCAAATTTCCAACTGTGATCCTTCACTCAGCAGGAAGCAGCACATTAACTTTATATCACTGAAGGCAGAGGTTAATGAATGGGATAGAGAATGCAAGCAAGGACTCTGGCACAGCTTTTTCTGTATACAGGGGATATTATCCACTTGCCTACTGCAGCTGTAACTGGAACAGTCTGTTTTCCACCTTGCTCAGATTTTAAGTCTCTGTTAAGTTATATGCATTTGTCACTGCTCCATATTCGGCTGCAGTCCAACAGTCCAGCTACATATAGTTCCATATGCCGGGATAATGCAGGCAACTGAAAGAAGCTGCATTTCTCCCACAAGAAGTTTGCATCTAGCCCATAAATGCTACTTTTGCTACATTAAAATTACACCCAGCAGCACCGTGACACAAAGAAACGGCAGCAATGGCCATGGCAGGGCACGTTAGGGGACACCCACGATGCTGAGGAAGCAGAACAGTAGGTGACTCCACGCATCTGCTGAGAAGACAGTTCCCTCTAGTGCCAGACATGTGCTGCTGTTTCTATGTGCAATTTCCTACGCACTTTGCCAGCGCAGTTTCTTACATATAAGAGCTGCTTGAAACGCTGAGTTGCAGCTTCAGTTATTTTTCCGGGTTCCAACCAGGTAGGAGCAAACTAGGAGGAAATGACATGTCTAAGAGGCACCCGGAGCAGGTTGTTGCACCACCTTTGTCCACAGCCCTTTGCCATCCCCTTTGCCCCGGGCAATTGCTGAGGAACATAGACCCCAACTTGGCCATAGCAGGAGCATGTGGCAATTGGGAGCGTTTCCCACTGGAAAGACCTCAAGCAATAGTGCTAATGGCCTAAAAACACTCAGGGATGGGGAATTGGATAAGTGCATGCAGGAATCACTTTTTCAGCACTTCTTAGGGACATCTCACTAGACCTCCTGGTACAGATGAAGGACCTTCGCCAGCACATTTCCTTTGCCCTGGAAGGAAGGTGTCTGAGGAGGCTCAAAGCTGGGTTTGTCTGTTTTGTAAATGGCAGTATTAGCGCTGACTAAAATTTGACCAGGTCATAACCCCCGAGTGGCTTCAGAGCCCCCCTCCACCGAGTCTTTGCTTTATTGTAGCCCCTCTCCCCCTTGGGGTCCTATCTTAGGAAATAGGTATCCTTGTACTGCTGTAAGCTGATTTTTTTCTAAGGGAGTCTTCATTTGAATCATTAAGGCTCACCATCACTTGGTATCTCGTTCAGTTCCTTCTTCTTGTTCCTATTGCTGGTCCCTGCTCTCCAGATCCTCCTGGTAGCTCAGGTTTCAGGAGGCTATAGTGCAAGGGAAGGACAAAATACAAGCTACCATAAGGACAACACTCAATACACAGGCCAGAGTTTACAGATCAAGTCAGCTTCAGAAAAGGCAACTGCAGGCATTGGCATACATCTTTTTACACAAGGCTAATGGCAGCTGGAGCCAAGTATTTCCAGAATCACCATAACCTCTCACTATCCCTGTAATTACCCTTGCTCATGCAGGACCCTCTGCCCTAAGCTTGCTCCCTCATTTCTTCTGCCTGTCTTTAGTGTCAATGCTTTCTTTGCATTTCCACCAGAGGGTGGCATTATTAAACTCTATCAGACTTAAAAGTCGTACATGGTAAAGCAGGACACTGGAGTCACTGATGAATAAGTACAGAGTGGGAAAAATATATTTATGAAAAGTAAGAAAAAATTAGTCGCTACATCCTGCTGCTGGAAGAAACATCAATTTCTTCCTTTTTTTTTTTTTTTTAATTTGCTTGTTGTTATTGAGCAAATGAGAGCCTGTGGATGTTAAATTAACTACAAGCCGTTTCACCAATGATTCACAAAACACATTGGAATATCTTGTGAATCACAAAGATGAGAGAGATGTTCCAATGAAAACCCTTTATTATTGCTATCACAGTTTTATTCAGTGCCCTGAGTGGCTTCCCCTGCTACTAAAAGTGAACCGAGTATTACGTAAGTTGCCTGTACACCCTGTCTTGAAGAGGACTTGTAGTGAAACAGCTTTTACCGTGTGATGGCTGAGTGCCTGGGTCTTAGCAAACGTAGAAAGAAGATTAGTAATTGATAAGAGCAAGTATTGGTTCTTTCTCAGTCTTGATCCTCTGCAAATACTTCGGTTTCTCTAACTAGGTACCTTTATGTTACAACTGCCATGTGAGGAACATGACAGGAGAGACTGTGAAGATATTTCTTGTGTAGATGTTTAGGATAAGGTTGGTCATTTAATAAGCTTTCTAAGACTACCAACAACTACAGTGTTTGAGACTTGGAGGTACTACCACAAAGCAAACAGAAACCAAAGCCTTTATGCCAAAATGCCATCATTCCTCTGTATCTAAACTCATCACAACAAACATCAAACAAACTGGCCTGAGGATACCTCCGCTATTCACTGCTGCCTTGTCTTTTTTTTTTCTTCGGGGAGACCAGCCTTTAATGGGAACAACATAGCGATGGTTAGGTGATGGCTGGGAAATTTAAAAAAGAAAAATTATGTCTCAGGTATCAACTGCTCCTCAGAGTGGAAACGGCCCAAATTTGTCATCTTCCTGCCTGTAGAAGCAGCTTGGGAACATTTGATAGATCACTGAACAAGACAAAGCAAGCTCCTCAGGGTGTCATTTCACATTTAAGAAGAATACAACTCATGTTTTTTGCATCAGTGATTTTTATTTTAAGTAAAATTCAGCATACAAAATGACTGTTTCTGTCATGTTTGAGGTTCAAAGTTTCGGTTCTTTTTTTATGAGTTCTGAATATAGCAGCTTTGCAAGCAGAGCACGTGGAAAGAAAGCAAATTAGGCGGAGGAAAATGATGGCCAATACCAGTCACAGAATCACCAGTGGATACAAACAGCAGAATGCATAGGACTGGACCACTGAAAGAAAAAAAGGTGTGGGGAATTGCAACTTAACAGTGTTGAGCAAGGAAAACACGTTTTGGGCTTAAATCTTTTGCTTGTCAGTGCAAGCAGCTGTCTTAGCCAAAGGGAATTCGTACATTCAAAAAGATTGAGATAAATTATGAGTGAACCACCTGGGACAACAGTGTAGACGGTGCTTGTCTCTAAAACTAGGAAATTAATTCACTTTCCTTTTTTAGTTGTCTGTCAGATTGCTGCAGTTTTACTCATGCACAGGAAATTTGAAATAAATTAAAAATTATGAGGAAGAGAACTGCACAATGAATAGGTGGCACAAACACTTTGCTAATGAGCAAAGACTGGAACTACAGATGTGCAAACTGTGATTCAAATTCACTTGAATTGCAAAAGAAGAACTGCACAAGGCCTGACCATGCAAGAAGGGGTTGGTTGCCTGATGGAGAGGACGGTTTGTTGAGAAAGGTAATCGTCTGTCCAGCTGTGACTTTGGCGGCCTGGATCCTGTGCTGATCCACACAATCAGTCAAAATACTGATTTTTGCAATAGTTGGCTGTCTTTAGTTACCATCATCTGCCTCACTCCCGAGGCAGCCTCTTCTGGATGAGAACTTCTCTAATAAACACTTCTGAATCATCTATCCATGGCCAACACGGATATCAGAGGGAATGGATGGTGCAGTGGTATATCAATGGTGAGTATCTCACAGCCTAGCTAGCAAGTTAGATAAATGTGTATCTCCAGTCCTTCATTGGGCAAGTCTCTTATGCATCCTGTAAAATGGCAAGTTAATGATAAGACTTTCCGTAAAAGGTGGGTGTGGCTGAAATCATCTTTTGGCGAGAAGTAAGGTTTTCATGGTTTGGGTTGTTCTGCTTTTTGCTTTTATTAAGTTCTCCTCTGTTGGTTTTAATGTGTGCCCCCCTCCCCATCCCATATAAAAGGTTAATCTCCTCCCCGTCAGGCTAATCAGGTTTGGTCCACTTCTCTGCACTCTTGTGATTTATTTGATCAGTGCCACATACCTGACACCATCTAGTAAAGAGGTAAGACTTCTTTCTTCTCCCCTTCCCTGCTAACCTGTTAATTTTACAGCAACATCCTCTACATCTCATTAAGATCCCTTCCCCCTTTCCTCTTAACCTCGTGGTCTCCTGCCACCCCCCTTTTGTTAAGCTCTGACAGGTTCTTTTCCGAGGAAGAGCTGAAAAAAACACACTGTCATGTTAGAAGGGGACTTCAGAGCTCTCCCGCTATGGACTACAGTTATACTTAGTCCCTTTCACTCTCCTTTCTCTTCAAGCCATTGCAGGACCTTCACTCACACCACCTTTCGTCCATTTTCTGCATCGTCTCATTTGCTCAGAGATTTCTTTTTTTTTGGTCTTCTCTGCAGTTTTCCTTCCAGGCTTTCCCAGGGACTCTTTTCTTTGGTAGGCCATCAGAAGATGTTTCAGGGTTCATTTTTATCCTCTTGATTTTCATGAACCGGCAGATATTTTTTAGCTTCATTTTCTGGAGTTCATACATCCTAAGTTTTCATCGTCTGTAGCCACAACCATTCTTCTCTTTTTGTGGCTGAGCATTCCTCTTTCTGCAGACACGCTTTTGCTCAAAGTCTCCTTACAAAGACAGACCTTCCCATTTGCTGATGCAGCATGAAATGCATTGGTATGGCAGGCTTCAGCAACACAACTGCTGCTTTGCAAGACAGTGTGGTCCAGCCATTTTTCCTCAACTCACCACGGCCACACACGCATGCCCTGACAATAAGCCTTTGCTGCACGACTCCTCTGGTGGTAGCAGCCCTGCTTTCCACCTGAGGCAGTGAGCAGGTACAGAAAGCTGCTTAGGAAGCATTTGCTACTTGAAAGTCTTTCTTCCAAGGAAGGACTGGGCAAAAGGCAGTAGGCCAGATAGGTCCTTTCTTCAGGCCAGTGCCATATGAATCAAGGTAAACTGGCATTCATAAGGCTGCAGACTTGGTCCCTGGTAACATTATGATTGAAAGATCAAAAGCATATTTGAAGTGTGGCGTGTGTGCTAAGGACAGGTTGACAGACCTCAAAAGGTTACTGGTGATGGGAAATCATCCCTTAACCAAGAAGGGTTCTTACAGGGTAGAAGAGAGATTGTATTTGGATTCAATTCTATTCACTACTTCATCTGGAAATCAAGAAAAATCACCACTGATGAAATTCAAAGGAGACACCTAGTTTGACGGAGTAGAAAATAATGAGTGAGACAAGATAGGCATGCAGGCACACGGTGGTTTATTGAGGCAAAAGCATTACAGCCAAAACTAAGAAAGAACAATGCCTACAGAGAAAGAGGTGTTTTTTCCTGAAAAGCAGGTGCTTTAAGAAAGATTTTATTTCATTGTTATTGTGGGTGAAGAGCTGAACTTATGCCCCTAGAGCAACAACATGTCAAAGAAGAGATTAATGAGGCCCTTACATGGACAAAAGAGCAGCAAGAGGAAGAGCTTCTAGTTTCTGTGAGCAGAGCTGATGAAACTGGTACCATAGTGTCACCTGCCCATCTGAAGTTCACATCTTTAAAGGACTGCTAGTAAACTGAAGAGAAGACGTACATGATCTGCAGAGCAAGAACCTGCACCGGAGGGACATCTCCCAGTGACAGATTTAAAAATCTCCCCGCATGCAGCTTGTAAAAGATGACCGAGAAGCTACTTCCCATACAAATACTTTATTCTGGCGAAACATGAAGCCAGCAGATCCCACATCTCATGCTGTCTTCACATCAAGCTTTTCTGGAAGAAACACTTCAGCAAAATACAAGTTATTGGGCAAAGTAACAGTGTCAGAGGCAAATAGCATAATTGAAAGAAAAGCTATACCTGTCTCTGGAATAACACAGGAGTTTGACCTAGAAGACCTATCACTTCTCCTGGACTGAGATCTACAATTCTTCCTACAATTCCTCCCAACTACCTCCTGTAGCTTTCTTGTTTCTGCTTCTCATTGTGACTCTTCAGTTTCTCCTGCTAACAAGCAAGCAGCCTCTGCTGTTGAGAAATGGCTTTTACTTCTGTTTGGCTGGCCTTTTCTGGGACATAGAGGAGAGCAGCACTTGCCAGCTGCTAGCACAGCTGTGCTGCTTGCAGGACTCAAAACCATTGTATTTGACTAGCACATGCCCTCTGTGCTCTGTTCTCCCTTCCCAGGATCCCCCAAAAGACAGATAGAGCCCACCATACTCTCAGGAGAAATTCATAGAAGCTGCTGAGCTTTCTGCTGTGACAAGAACCACTGTAAACCTCTGCACCTGCTGCCCTTACACCACACACACATGCACGCATCCTACTTCTTATTTGATATTTTGACAACTATTACCTTTTGTGCTAGGTCAGCAGTAGGAGGTAGATTTGCTGTATATAAAACCCGCTACAGGAGACATCAAGCAAAAAGGTAGCGTGAATTAACATGCCCTCATTTCTTTTCTTAGCAAGATAAGTAGAAGTTAGGAAGACCAAACAACAATGAATAAAAGGAGCCTTCCCTGCACTAAATCTATACAGCTCTTTTCTTCTACGATTACATAGCATAACTTGCAAAATTAGTTATCTGGCGGAGAGGGACTAGAAATACACCTCCCACACACCCACCAAGTGCCTTCCTCCTCTCTGCTCACTACAGATGATCCTTTGATTATTTTTTTTCTGAGATTAAGATGCATTTTACAACCCATAAGAAAGAAAAAGGTTTCTGTTGAATGAGAGCTCCTTAGTGACATCTACTTTTAATGATTATTGGGTAAGATGAAGCTGCTTTAACTCTGTAATCAGGCTCTCAGTGGAAACTTTGCATTTCCTTACACATTATAAGATGTGTTTAATTTTATTTCTGAGTTTAAGGGACCGTCTCTAATGAGCGTTGAGGAAAGAAGCACTTGCGATACAGTCTGTAAGGAAGTACGAAGTTTCCGTTAAGAGACACAGCTACCTTGTGACATCTGCTTTTTGCAGCTGCTGGATATTGCTGTGTAGGCAGCACCTCCTTGACAGAGCTACCTGCTGAGAAGCAAGTGATTCTGCACCCTTAGACCAAAGAAGCTTCTTCACATCATCTGATAAGAAAGGAGGAGAAAAGGTAAAATTCACAAAATGCAGTTGCTGAAACAGTTGTGTATCATGTATGCTCATCATGTGTGTGACTGTAGTGCTTCTTCACTTACCTTTTGTTGCCACTCAGGTAATTTTTAGAGCAGTTTTAAGAACCCCTGCATCATCAGAAGTGGGTGTATGTGCGTTATGTGAGCGTATGTTTTCAATTTTAAATATTTAAGTATATTATGCTGAATCTAGATTAGATTCAGGTATGTCTAGGTGCAGTTGTTGCAAAGCTGTCATCTCTAGACCACTGGTGTCAAACAGTTTTGTCCCTGTGACTTGTAATTCAGATTAAATTCCTCTCTGTGTATAACAGAACAGAACTGTAGGCTGGAGAGTTGTCATGCCTGGGACTACACACAGTAGGGGTCAGGTTAATGATAGTCAATGTTCACTGTTATGTAGCAGCAACGTACAGTGCAAAGACAAATAAAGCAATGATACTCACTTTTCTTCTGTTTTCCATTCATAAAAATAAAGACAAAGGGGAAGGACATAACTCAAGCTTAGAAAAATTCTGGTACGTTAGGCTAAAAAAACCCGACGCTTGCTGTGATGTGAATAACACACAGAGTAATAGATCAGCAGCACTGTGTCCAAGTTACTTACCTCGAAGTAACATCACTTAAAACTCTGTCTCTGCCTATTAGAAAAGAACATAGATACGAAAATGACCAATTCCTGTTACTTATTTAGCCACCGAAGACAGCACTTACTGAAAACTCACATCAGCTTTCAGTAAGTGTAATTTCATTAGAAGGAATAGTCAAATGCATTTTTATTACTGTCTTCTTATGGTGATGTTTGCCTGATTGGAAAGACGGGTGAAATCCTGAACTGCTATGAATAGTGGCTTTGCTTTTTACTTTATTCCACACAGGTTTTATCCCTCTCTGATTTGATATCTGTGGTCTATATCTTTCATTCCTATTTGCTTTCCTCTCCGCCATTTGAACAGTGTTCTATGTGTTTGACATCCAAATTGCACAGTGTAGCAAGGACTAAGCACATGCATGTTAAGGACAGTACATTTTGCAAGTGTGCATGTCCATCCCACAATGCTTAAATAGTGATTCAGAACCTGTAGTGAGAAGTACGCTGGAACTGCAAGTTAGTCATTGCTAGTAATTCAGGCTTGCAGAGTAACCACATGGTCTTCACACACTGAAAGTCACTGACATTTTTATATTCTTTCCTTCTCAGGAACTGGGGAAAAAACATGAGTTCTTCAAGTACAGAGACCCTTCACACTGAAACCTCAGCCTTATATGACTATTATGATAATTATAGTGATGCTCCAAAACCATGCAGTAAGGAAAGCGTCAAGAGGTTTGCAGCCTCCTTCCTACCAGTTCTGTATACCCTAGTATTCCTGGTCGGGCTCATGGGAAACATTCTGGTCATTGTGGTCCTCTTCAAATACAAGAGGCTGAAGAGCATGACTGATGTGTACCTACTAAACCTCGCCATCTCAGATTTGCTCTTTGTTTTATCCTTGCCGTTCTGGTCTTATTTCACGATAGACCAATGGGTTTTTGGAACTCCCTGGTGTAAAATCATTTCATGGATCTATCTGGTTGGGTTTTACAGTGGGATATTTTTTATTATGCTTATGAGCATAGACAGATACCTGGCAATTGTTCGTGCAGTGTTTTCCTTGAAAGCAAGGACTGCCTTCCATGGCTTGATTACTAGCCTTGTTGTATGGCTAGTAGCTCTTTCAGCCTCAGTTCCAGAACTTGTATTTAGAGAATCTTTTAATGAACAGAATTATACTACCTGCAAGCCGAGATATCCAGGCAATTTCATGACATGGAAACTTTTTTCCACTTTGGAAATCAACATTTTAGGGCTCCTAATCCCTTTTGTAGTTATGACATTTTGCTACTCCATGATCATTAAAACATTAGTTCACTGTAGAAATGAGAAAAAGAATAAGGCTGTGAGGATGATCTTTGCTGTTATGATCATGTTTTTCTTCTTTTGGACCCCTTACAACATTGTTATTTTCTTACAACTGCTGGAAGTTACGGGAGTCATTAGAGACTGTCAAGTGAGCAGGAATCTGGACTATGCTTTCCAGGTAACGGAAATCCTCGGCCTTTTTCACTGTTGCCTCAATCCAGTCATCTACTTCTTCATGGGGGAAAAATTTAAGAAGTACGTGAAGATGCTCTTTAAGAACTGGCGGTTACCTGGAGATATTTGCAAGTGGTGTGGAGTTCACATCACTTACCACACTGAATCTACCAATTCATTCCACACACAATCTACAGGGGATCAAGACGCTCTGTAATGTGTTTCAGACCAACCACTGAACTCACCAGCAAGGAAACTGACAAAAGCAGGAACTTTGAAAAGCTAAGCAAATGCACTTGCATTTAACAATAAGCTACTGCTGGATAATTACTTACTTCAGCTTTGATTTCTGCCTCTAGATTTTCTGCATATTATGACAGAAGGTGTTCTTGATGTGAAACATGGGAGACAGACATGCGAGTTTTATCTGCTGCGATTACAAATCACTGCTCAGATGTAACAGCAGCTTCAGCTCTCCGCAAAGCACTGTGCCGTGCTGCTTCTTTTTCGCCAGCATCAGGATGGAGGTTGGCCTTCACGGAAGGGCAGAGAAGAGATAGCTGCTTGTCATCAGCACATGTATTTGGAAAATACATTCATTTATTCAAGAAGGGTGGTTATTACCATATTTTTTTACTCCACAGTTGATCTGCGTAGGACTTGTTTGCTCTGACTCTTAACAAGCTATTAAAAATACCTGCTACTGTTAAATGTTTCATCTCAGGGAGAGGATACACCCTCTGTCATTAATAAAAAGGACACAAAATATATTCTTTATGTGCACAAAGACGCAAAGCAAATGCATTACATTGTGTTACAGACACGTTTTCTCTTAGGTATCCAAGCTGCCACATATGCCTATGTGTAGGTGTATATATAGGCATTTTGAATTACTTTATCACTGTAATTCAGGATAGCAATTCTGTATTTTAATTAACATAGAAAATGTTTAAAATATTTTTGAATAAAAGTGTTTTAAAAAACTTATTTTCCAGCATGTGTGAATAAATTTGAAGCATCTTGGTTACAAATACATCTTTTAAAGTGAACGTTCTTTGTTCCAAAAGTACTTAACCCCAAGACTCAACTTTCATTTATTAGAGATGTATCTGGCAAAACAAAAGAAAGTAAAAACAGAGATTGTGTAAAAATGGTCTGTCATAACTTAGAAACCCCACAAAGAACCTTAGCATTTGATAACAGCAAAATGCGAAGAGCGTGATGCCCCAGTAGCCACTCACAGATCTACATGATATTAATCAGACATTTGGAACAGGATGGAAACTCACAGAGCAATGTTTAGATTTTGGCACAAAAATAATTTTAAAAGAGGCAAAAATCAGTAAGGTGGTAGCAGCCAAAGTAAGAGCTGAAAAATACGTATTGGAAGATATTTCTGGTGTGTCTTTTTGCTGGATGACAACCATTCAGCAGGAAGACTTTTATTTTTCTTAGGCTGTCAATAACAAAGTGCCTGCTCAGCACTCAGGCACGGCTGCAAAGAGCAGACAAGACACTAAAATGCATCAGGAAAGGGCTGGAGAAGAAATGTAAAAATATTGTAATGCCATTGTTCTCATTACCCTACATAAGAAACGTAAGTGGAAGCTCACCTCCATGTGACCTCTTTCGTGATACAAGGCTGAAAATAAAAAGCAGCACACTTAAATGCTCATGCACACACATATCCATCACAATTAATTTTGGGAATGCATTACCATTAGCAGTTTGCTGAGGCTGACAAGCAAGGATCTGCATTAATGCAGATAATGAGAATAGCTGTGGAAGACATTACTTGTGGTAAGAAAGTGTCTTCCTTCCCAAGAAAAAGACACTAAATTCTTACTACTCAAAACCTTACAAGCCACTGGGTAAATCAGTTGGGAAAACCTGCTGCAAGGGGTGGGTTAAGCCATCCATTACCTATTTTGAAAAGGAAGAGGAAGACAAATTGAAAGTGTCAGGTGCTTCAAAGTCTCACAGATGTCACTGAACTCAATAACATGTCACTCCCAAGCCGGCACGGCACATTGTCCTCACAGATGTGATACTGATGGCGCAGGCACTGCTGAGCTATTGATCAGTCAAGTGCACAGACTAACCTGGAAGCCAGGCAGTGCACTGCAGTTATTTTTTTCTTGGTCCTACTCTGTGATCCTTCTAGTCAGTAAGAATAAATGGGCCCTTTTGAGAAACCTTGCTTTCCAGACCAGGGGAAGGGCTGCCTGTGCTGGCGTGGCAAAAATGATGGTCAGCAAGTAAAAAGCAAGCCGTAGGCTCTTGATGACTGTGAGATAACAGAGGTCTTGGGCTAAGAATGGTGTTGAGGAATGGCACCGAGATGGCCAGCAGCTCGCAGGCTGGTCCAGCTCTGGGCACACACCCTGTGGTGGGGGAGGATGCCGAATCTGCTCATGTGTGGAATTAATGGGCCGCACCCAGCGGCTGTGCAGCATCGCCATAAACGGAGCTAGCGTAAAGCCCCTTTTCCACACAAAACTCAAGGTGCTTCACATCGCTGCTTGACTTTGTGCCCCACAGCCTGTGCACATGTGCCTTTGGTGCAGAGGGTGCGCGGCACAGCCGGAGCTCCCCCTGGGTGAACGTTGTCCTTGTTTCTCTGCCCAAATAACCTCCTCCCGTCCTCCCAGTAATACTCACAGCTACTCAATGTGTGCGCTGGATGAGCAACCGAGCTGAAAGTTGTGCTCTGAGCAGGTTTGCTGAACTGAGTGCAAGGGGAACTCACCTTTAAGTGATGGGCTCGGACCCGGAGCTCACCAAACCTGGGTGGTTTCGTCCCCTCTGTCACCTGGAACAAACCTTCCTCCCCCATGCACGGAGCTACAGTGGATAATGCCACTCCTCTTTTGAGAGAGGACTTTGAAATCTGCTGATGAGAAAGGACAAGATAATAGTATTAATACAGACAAAAATAAAGCAGGGATTTTCAAAATGTCAGCTGACCAAAGGTGTCATTTTAGCTGAACAAGAGTTTCCAAGCAATGAATGACGGTATGTACAGACCTACTGAACCATGAAAGAGAATGGATAGACATTTGAGTGAAGCAAAGCTGACTCATTCGTAAACCCACATTTTTACATCAGGGTTCCTCAGAAGGCCAGCCTGTGTCCTCTCTTCAGTTGCGCTAAGCCGCCATAGAAAGGTAGAGAAGGGGAAAAATCAGCTTAATTGTATTAAAAATAATAATGATGAAAAGGTAAAGACAAGTTGGTTGGTTTGTTTTCATAGAGCACTTAGGCCACCACAGTCACTCCCTAAACATAAAGCTGAATAACACACTTATCTTTTACTCTGGGAGATGGCTTCATCCCTTTTGATTGTGCAGACGCAGCATCATGGTCGGCAGCCTCCTCCCAACCTGCTCCTCTCAGTCTGAGAGCCAGCCCCAGAAAGAAAGTAAGGAATTGCTATTCTCCTTCCTATACCATTACTGCTTGCCACTGTCCCAGCACCAGCTCTGCACACCTGGTCTGAAGGAGAGTGCAATTCAACAGGCACTACAGTGCTCCTCTGTTACCAGGATGCTTCCAGTCTAAAACTGCCAGCAGGGATCTATCTACACTCACACATTTTCCTCCAGGAGCTCTTAATGGTTTCTAGTTTTATCCAACATCTCTCTCTTAACACAGCCAGAGACCAATCTCATCAACTTCCATCTCTTATGCAAATATCTCCATTTGACTCAATTTACAGTTAGAAATCAACAGCAATTTATTAATGTCAATCAAAATAATCATTAAAATGGTGCTTAAGGCACCTATAGAGCTCAACAGGACTTTGCTGCTGCAGGCATGAAAGACACTTTTAAGCAGGAGACTGGAATTGAATAGTCAATGTAACTGTGGTGAGATTTCTAGCATTTGCGTAACTGATAAGACCATTCAAAGGTGATGTACTGCTGGTCGTATCTGCAGTCATCTTACTGTAACACAGCATGGAGAAATGACTCCTAATGGAGGCACTATCAATGAGGAGACACCAAGTTAGATGCTTCCAGGATGATTTTCTTTTTCATAGTCATTCAGCAGCAACATCCATCAGAAAAATCAACAAAATCCCATCTTATGGGACAGTCATTGAGTCAAAGACGTTTCTCACAGAAATGAAGCTCGAAAGTGGAAAAGCCCTTTGTCTGTTCCCGACCAGCAAAATCCAAGTCCTCTGCCAACTGCTCAATGGAGCACTGGCATGACAGACCAATGCTGCTGTTCTCTTTCCCTTGGCAGAGCATATCCCTCCACATATCCCTCACGTGCTCAGCTCAAAAGAAGATTGCTCACAGGCCACGCTCAGGTTTTTGTCTTAATTTATTTCTGATCCTCCTTGGACCTCTCAGAAATGGTAGCATGTGATAGCTCCACTGAAAAGAGTAATTAATGTCTTCTCTTCTGCATCACTGGCCACTCGACCTTATTTTTAAAAAGCTGCTGTCTTATAGCTAGGGGAACTGAGGCACAGAGCAAGAGCTCAGACATTATGAGCACAACGCACATTTTTGACAGAATCTCAGGGCCCTCCTAGCTCTCCTTAGGGAAGACGTGCATTTCAGCTTGGTGAGGGGGACTCCAGGTAAGAGCTGCCCACACTGTGCCCTTTCTGGTAGCCAAATCTGAAATGGCCCAGCCAGGAAAGTCCCCGTCTAGATCCAGGTTCTGCAAGGACCACCACAGGTTAATGCTAAGGGTATCTGGAGGTAAGTGGATGAAGATGATCAGCTAATGCCATCTTCCAATAAAAGATGTTCTTCATTGGCACAGATAGCAGAGGGTGTTATCTGTCTTAAAACACCAGAGAGCAAGGATTCCTGTTCGCAGGTGACTGAAAGAGAAAAAAATTCATCCTCTGTATAAACGCAGCCCAAACACACAATTGATCAGTGCATCATACTCCTTTAGTTTTTGTGGGTTTGGGTTTTTTTTTTATTTCAAGTCATCTTGGAAAGTTTGAAGTTTCTCTGGGTCTTAGCTTCTTTCAGAGTAACAGCATGCATTCAGCATATGTAGCTCAGTAACTGCACACTGCATGCTTTTTATGATTTCAGGTGTTGCAGAATAAAAACTACTAAGGCACTAAGAATTTTTTTAAATTCTAAGAAGATGTTTGTTTCCTTGCTTTTGCTTTTAATGACTATCGCAAGTAATCAAGAATCTGATCTGCAAGAATCTGATCTGTTTCCACAGATACGAAACCCTCATAAAAGCCACACTCAGTGCTGCTAGCAACCTGTAAGACAAAAGACTGAATGAGGATTGACATTACCAGATCCACTCTTCTGCTCAAAAGAGGCCAGTGGCATTTGATCAGCATTTTCCGAGAAGCTCCAAGCAGCCAAGTTCAGGAAGTGACTTTTGTACCTGGGACAGTGATTGGAACAATGGGTGGACATCCCTGCATGAAAAGCGTATTTGCCTCTTTTGCACGGGGACTTTGCACTCCTTAAAATATCTCCACAGAAGTATTGTGGTTTGGGCAGGTAGATCAAAGAGAGGGTCCCTCCCTGACTTTTAATCTGTCGCCATCACACACAAAGAGCAGTACCAGCTAGCAGTAACACAAAAGTATCTTAATCATAGTGAAGAAAGACCACAACAGATCTCTGTACTTGCTCATAACTGGCAAATTGAAGTTTGACCACAAGACAGACCATGACCGCAGACTGAGTGACTTGCCTTTTCTGCTACCAAAGCATGTGGGAAAGGTGTAAAAAGCACATAGAGAAGAAAGAGAAGGATGGCTTTTCACGTTGTTTATGCCCTTGTTGCTCATTCACAAGCATCAAGAATGGAAAGAAAATAAGGCTCATTGATTGCAAGGAACACCAATGTTGTTTGCAGGCCCTGCAGAGAAACAGTGCTGAGAAGCTGCAGAGCACAAGTCTGCCCTTGCTATCAAAAATCTTGTTTACACTTTCTAGAAGAATGAAACACATAGCACGAGGTGTCACACAAATACTTGCAACACTATAGAGAAGGGGCTGAAGGGTTTACAAAAGGAAAGAAAAAGGAAGTTTGGATTTAGGCTGTTTTCTCGTCAGTTCCGCTTCACCAACATCACTTACATAATGCAGGTCAGTACTCACTTCCTTTCCTCAGAAATATTAGGGAACCCCCAAGATCCCCCATGGGGAGGCTGGCTCCCATCTGCTCCTGGTTTTTTGCATGAATGCGTATGCTGCAACCTCCTCTCCCACAGTCACGTGCCGTTGAGAGCAAATCCATTCATTCCCTTGCCAGCTTAAGCTCACATTCTCTGCATGCAGCGGTCATGCAAGTAGGATGTCTGTCTGTCGACTACACTGGCAAAATATTTTGCATTTGAAGAGGCAGTTTCATGAAAATCTGAACACTGGAGAGAACAGATTTTTGGTGGCAGCTGCATTGGCTAGTGATCAACACCTTTTAACCCAACACTATTGTTTGCATTTTGTTTCAGCTTCAGATTAAAACTATTTTAGAGTAAGCGCAGCCTATTTTTCAACATTACTGAAATCAAATATTTAATTATTTCTGCTCTGTATTCTTATTAAAATTTTATTCTGATGGGGGAAATAATTTTAGAAGTCCTCATGTAATCAAAAATTGTAGACAGAACTCATGGATTTGTCTTATTTAACACTTTTTTTGTTAACAACTTCAATAGAATAAATCTACCACATTGCTCAATCAGTAGCTTATTCCACATACCCATAGGAATGTGCCAGAGTTTAGGAAAAAGCTAGCATTAGAAGCAAATTTTCAGTAAAGTGATGAATATTACTGTAGAAGACTACCAGACAGAAAAGGGTTTTTTGGTTGTTTGGTTTTTTTGGGTTTTTTTGTTTGTTTTTTTTTTAAATCTGCTGACTTCGTTCATGAGAATTTGCCTAGCAAATGAACTTTTGTTGCTTCCACAGTGTAAAAAACTACAGTGTTTCATAGACTCTATCAAAATGGGACTATGTGAATGAAATTTAAATGATCAAACCTCAAATTAGCATTTTTGAAAGGCCAGCTCAAGCGATAATTATTTAAAAATTTGTGTCAGGGACTGAAAAAGCAAGTTCAGCACTAGATATCCAAGACTCTGCAGAATTTTTCTTTGCGTGGGTTTTTTTTTTTTTTTTTTGGGGGGGGGGGGGGGGGGGGGGCAGGGCAGGGTTTGTGGTTTTTTTTTTTTTTTTTAATTCCAGGAACAGATTTGTACAGATGTAGGGTAACTACTAATTGTGTCATAAACAGAAGAAAAGCTCACCTTTTCTGTAAGGTAATTCACAATAAAAAACTCAGTCATAATACGATAGGACTGAATGTGGCCTGGATTTTCAGGAGGGCACATGCCCAATTCATGACCTGTCATGCCAATATAAACCACTGGGTGTGTATAGGCTTCCAGCTTCCTGGAAAAATGTAAAAAGAGCTCTAGAAATGTCAATTACTTGCACAGAAATAGCTGTAGAAAAACTGATAGTCCCTAACAATGGAGCAAATATGTAGCTAGTATCAATGTTTATTTTAGTGACACCTCCTAACAAAATCTACCATGTTTTCTAGACCTGAGGCCACAAGATCCCACAAAGTTACTGCTTTGGCAAAAGCAAAACAAAACATGGTGAAAAAGGAAAAAAAAAAAAAAAAAAATCAGTGAGATCCGTCACAGCAAAAGCCACGTCTGCCTGGTCAGTGAATGGCACAAGCTAGATGTGCCTACTCCAACATGAGCAGTGGCTGAGTACCAGGTACATGAGACCTCATACAGACCCACCAGCCAGACGTGCCCTTTGAATGGAAGGGCGCTTCTCCTTTGTGACAGCAAATGCAGAAAATCCCATGCAGACAGACTGCGGTGCACGGGGTTAGAATGCAACTGGCCCTGGTCGTGTTCATGTGGACAATGCTTGTGCTTAGGAAAAAACACACGACTTATTACCTGCAGCTTACTAGATGGCTTCCACTGTCTGCACTAGCTTCCTTATCGTATTGGGCCGCAGACTTAAACCAGGCAGAAGTAGCCCAAGCATCTCCATCACTACCTATCGACCAGAGCTGATATGCCCAAAAGAGACCATAGCACCCTTATCATTTACTTCTCCCTTTTTTTAATGTGCTGTTTTCAGCCTTGCCAGGGATCTCAGTCAATTCAACTCTTGCATCTGCTACATGGAAATCAAGACTCTGCCCTCCTTTGTAAAACAACGCATTTTGCAGATGAAAAGTACTACAACAAAACTAAGTATTTATTACTATAGAGACAAAAATCTTATTCATTGCTAGATTTTTTGCCCTGTCTCAAGACATCAAGAACCACGCACACTCTTTTACTCACAGCCCCAAAAGTTTCCTCTCCTTCTACAGAAGATGAAAACAACTTCATAATGCATTATTCTAAAAAAAAGCCTTTGGTTTTGAGCAATTTCTTCCTAACATTTCTCAGTCAGGTCAAACCACAACATTGGGTGATTGTTGTCCTGAATCATGAAGGTTTGCAGACAAAACCCCTACCCCTTTTAGACTTGCTTGCCTGATTTACTTCACATTTTGACATTTGTAATCAGCAGGGGGTTTCACCAATTTGCATGAACACACTAAAACAGGTAGCAGGAAAAAACTAAGTACTTCATAAGAACAGGAACATTCTTTCCAAGTCAAACCAGCATCACATTTTCACATCAAAAGGCATACAGCCTGACAATGAGTAAGCCCAAAAATCAAAATATACTATGGAGCGTCGACGGAGGTTGTTAAAAGAGAGCTAATGCCTTTAAATAATCTCAATTGCTGTATACCAGTTTGCGTTGCAGAGTGTGAGCTTCAGAGTTCAGGGAGGTTTTTTGCAAACTGAATCACGGTGAGTGAGTAGCGAGTAGCTGAATCAGCAGTCAAAGCTGAGTGTCTTCTACTGAAAAAACTTTAAAAGCACTGAAATTCCAGCTCAACTTAGTAAGAAAAAAAGACTTCACCTGAAAGTTTCAGGTGCTGAAACTCAGAAAGAGATGATCAGGTATGCTCACCTTCGAAAGAGGATACAAGGCTAGATGGACCTTAGTTAAAGTCAGTACCATAATTCTTATATGAAAAAATACACTTTTATTAAATGAGAAAAAGAAAACAAAGACAACAAATAATATGAGCTGAGCTCTGTGTATTTTTCAAGCCCTCAGCCTCTGAGACAAAAGCATTCTCGTGTGCTGTGCCGGTGGGGCAGACCCTTAACAAACTCATTAGACAGAGAGAGAAGAAATGGTGGGAATCCCTGAACGTTCTTTCATCCACCTTGCAGAACAAGTGCAACAGCGTGGTTTTCTGAATTTCTGTATTTCTGAAGAAGGTACTTGCTCACCAGAAACCATAGTGAAACTAAACCAGGCATCATCTAGCCTTATTATTTCGTGAACAACTAAAAATACGTGATGCATATTAGGGACTGTCAGAAAAAGCATGGTTTCTACCTTGAATTGCAAGGATAAAATGGAAGACAAGATGGTGATAAGCAGTTGGGGAGCAAGTACCAGCAGAGCTATGGGTATTCACAACCTTGCGGTTAGGTGGATTTTTGTTAGGATTTGGATATATTTTCCCCACCCTGCACATCCAGCCAGGGGAGCTGAATCTTCACCCCAGTTCACGTCCTTTCTTTCACATAAAATTTTCCACTTGTAGCTATAGAAGTCTGAAAACTACAGAGCTCAGCATCATTCACCTTTGCCAGTTCAGTGAGATGCAAGGGCACAGCCTGTAGACCTCATTGGTGGTGGCTGGAGGCACCAAAAGGGAAATGATTTTTCTTTCCCTTCTCCACTGCCAACCTGCTCGGGTTTGAAAAAAGAAAAAAAACAACAAAAAAACCCAAAAAAAACCCCAAAACCCCAGCAAACAACTCGGACTACTTATCTGACACATTACTGTACTTTTCCCTCTGTCTTCACAAGGCTTCTCATCCAGATCATGTTTTGTAACACTGAATATTCTTGTTTGCTTGTATCTCCATAGCGCTTAAACATCCCCTGTTTCAGTACTGTTCCTGTAGGTACAGTACAAAGGACAAAAAAACTTCATGCAAGTCAAGTATGCTACTACTGTAATCTCGTTTCAGTATCTTTGCACAGACTGGGTTTTTCAGAATTTAAAAAAAAAAAAAAAAAGCCTTTTGGGCAATTTTAGCATAGCTAGCTTCTACTCTTGCATCTGAATTACTGGCACCTTCTGTCCCAGTTCTCTTTATTTCCTAGGATTGGTGATCAAGCTTAATTTTGGGGTGGTGGTCCGGTGTGGTGTATCCCTCTTTTCCCAATAAAAGACATTAAGAGGAGTCCAAAATTTGGCTAATACTAAACCATCAACTGTCTTATAGGTTTCATTCAACACCTCTGAAGTCTTTGAGTCAAAGCAGACAGACCTAAGAAGTTAGACTTGAAGAAGTAAAAAAACCAGAGCTGCTTCACCAGATACCAACCAGCAGCAATTTTCTTCTATGTCAACATGAGCTAGGTGGACTCAGTACTTTAAATAAAGTCATGTCTGCAAGCGTCTATGTTTGGCTGTAGTCAAAAGACTTACATTCTTTTAACTTCAGCTTTTGAAGTAGATACTGCTCTGGATCAAAGGACCAAAAGAGCAACATAGGAATGCACTGTAGCAGAAGTCAGTGCTTTGACAAAATTTTGCAGGAAATCATGCTAACCCCTCACGAGTTCAGTACTAGGTTCTCAGGTTCTTCAGCACACCGGATTTACCTATTCATGATTAGTGCAAACCACATCCTAAAACTGAGGGGGAAAAAAAAAGTCAGAAAGCGTGAAAGCAGGTACGTAGAGTGCGTGCAGGATCCAGACCCATCTCAGAGCCTAAAGTCTTCTGGGAAGCCTCGCTGGTATAGCAGAGTGTTTCAACATCCAGAAATAAAATTTAACATGCAGGAGGCAAGAAAGGAGTGCAAGTTTTCCTTCTTCACGGCTTCTTTCTTATCCCATACATGCCTGCTGTGAAAACAGCAACTAACATTTCCAGTAAACAGGAGAAAGGCTACAGTCTAAAGCTCAGCAACAGACAGGGCATGAGGAAGGTTAGAGTAAGCTATCAGTTTCTTTTTCTCCTTCTCCTCAACAATTCTACCTATGCTTCAGAAGGCCCCTTCACCTGTAGTGCAGGAACACTGCAGATCCGGATCCTGAAGCCACCACACACAACACACAGCCATTCACCTTCTCCCAAGGCAATTGCTTTGCAGAGTACGATCTTAGAGGTCTTTTCCAACCCAATGATTCTATGATTCTATACTATTGCAGAAGTCCACAATCAGGGGAGACTTCTGGCTAAATTTAGACTAGAGATCCATAAAGAGTGTTCACTCTGTGCACCTGACCAAGATTTGTGGGACTTGCGAAAAGGAACCTCTGAATGGGATTTGCAAGAAAGGAAAAAGGTATAAGTAAGCTGGAAGCAAAGGCATCTTCGTCCAGCTTGCAAACTAATGATGGATAGGTGGAAGGGGTGGAGCCCAACTCTGCTTCAGACAATCAAAGACACACTGAAGGAAATTTTTTGAGTTTCTCTACACATAAGACTTCCCTAGTACAAGAGGAAGAACCAGCAAGACTTAAGGAATAATGAAACAGGAAACAGAGAAGAATAATTTCTTAGCTATAGCATTAGAGGGATTACCCACAATTGCTAGGCATTTCCCCACATTGTGCTTAGATCTGTGCTCTGGCCCACAACCACAGACAGCACTGAAAATGCTCAGTTAATATTAGTATAGAACTACCAAGTTTAAAAAAAATAGTATATACACTTACAAGGACTAAAGAAACTTAACAGAAAAATCCTTTCAAACCATAGATACTGGCTGCATTTTCCTACTGGATTTGCACCCGTATTCAACAGATCCACTCTACTTAACAAAGGCCCTTTCTGTTGGAGTTTCAAACTCAATTCCCAGTTCCATTAGGGAGTCTTTTACCCCCCTTGTCTACCAAAAAATTAAAAAGGCTAAATTACAGTCTTGCATCTGTAAGCACGTTACCAAAGTGCAAGATAGCAATCTTGTCACGATGCTTGCACAGAGTCTGCTATGAACGCATGCTGGGGAGTTTCATGAGCAAGACTGTGCTGCCCATCACAACACTGCAGAGTTAAAAGTGGGACCTTCCTAAGACCCTGACTTTGGAGTCCTATCTATACTCGGCTCCTGAGGGACAGGTGTATGTGCCAAAGTCCAAAACAGGAATTCTTAAATACATGGCTGATTCCTTGGCCACAAAGACCATATATCCTACTGAACGGGGACTGCATTACCAAGGGCATGAAACTAGCACTGGTTCTGTGCAACCTCTTGTAGGTAACGCACACCTTCAAGACTTCCCCCAAAGCTAGGGACTCTGCTTCACTACTCCCACCTTTGATAACATAACAAACAACAGAAAATACCTTCTGAAAAGGGATTTTTAAACATACATACTTTATTCAGCAAAAGCATGACAAAGATCTCCATGACATCTTTTCCAACATTTTTCCATTCAGCCCTTTGCATCAAGCCTCAAGATCATCTTTTCGTGCCCAGTTTTGCCTTCTCATTTAAGGAGAACCATTAAAGCAGACCTCATTCTTCTGTAGCTTCTGGTTCCCTTTGTCACGCAATCTTCCAGCCAGGACCTCGAGAGGCTGCCTACCATGCTTTTAAGTCCTGGCCTGCAAGACAGCTTTTATTGCAACCTAGAAATTTCTTTCAAAAAAAGCTGCTGCAGCACCTGGACCAGGTCATTCAGGACCTTGTCATTCAGGACCTTGTCACCCTCTCACATCCTTGCTGAATCTTCTCTATGTTGCTCTGCACCTCTTAAAATTTCTGTAAATCCAGACCATCAGGGAGGTAAGAAGATAACAGAGAGGACACAAAACAGTTTGAGAGCACAAAGACATACTTCATGTTGGCTGTGGACAGTGAAACTGATAACTGGCTTACATACAGCAACGAAGACTTCAGTTAGTTGTTGACAATTTTCCTAAGAGTAACCACTAGATGATGATGGGGTCTCCATCACAGGAAACTCTGAAGAACAGGTTAAACAAATACACTGGGAATACTTTAGATACAGATGACACTGGCTTAGGGTACAGAGGCACAGGGCTAGATCATCTGTCACAAACCTTTCATCTTGTATCGTCTGTTAAAATGGTGTTTGCAGTCTGGAAAAGACACATATAACGACATTAAAACAAAAACGTGGGGACTGCACATCAATCAGTGGTTCCTTTGGGAAGTGATGCTAGAGCATTTTCAAGCAAAAAAAGGAAGATGATGAGTGACTGGAAAGCCATGTAACAGAAATACATTCTCAAGTAGTTTCCTGCTGGTACAGAGACAACAATGCCCAGTAAATAACCAAGCTGCTGTCAGAGGCTGAGGTTAGGATCTCTCAGTACTGTGAGCTATTTGCTCAAATATGGATGGATTTCCGGAAGAGCATCCTAGGAAAACTGTCAGAATACCCATTTTACACATATGGAGATGCTGCTGTTCCCAGTGATTTCAATATATCTGAAATGAGAATACAAGGGGACTGCAATATTCTAGTCAATCATCCAATTATATCAAAGTGACCAAACCCATCCAAAGGGAGTAGATTTCTTCCCTTTGCAGTCCAAACTTAGTGTTTTGTTAATAGGTCGCCTTCTCAGCCTGGATAATTCAGTATCACCTCCTTCAGAGCATACTGTTAAACACAGCATTCTTCTGTAATTGCCATTTCTGAATGCCTGACACATTTGTCAGGTGGATAGTGTTTGCTTTCCAGTCAGGAGGATTATTTCTAGAGTCAGACTCATGTAAACATGCAAACTGTGCAAGCAGATGAGTATTTCATCAAAAAACTGCAAAAGAAAACCACAGGCACTGTGAAGCCCCCAAAGAGATGGGAGAGCAGGGAGAGCTGCCTGAACAGGAGAATTACAAAGGGCACTGAGAGTCTAAAGGGGTATGGACAAGGTCAAGTCTCAAGTGATTCAGGGACTGTGAAATGTTGGTCAACACTTAGGAAGATAATTATATTATTAATATAAGGGAAAGAGTAGTCTCGTGCATAGGTTAAGAAAGAGAATTCAGCAATATACTGCACACTATTCACCAGTTCATGTTCACCTACTGGCTCATTCATCCCAGGTAATCACATTTAAAAGGCCTTCATTCATGTGTAGGCAGGCTTATAGTCTAAGCTTACAAACCCCACTCCAGGGCTGGAAAAAATATCTGTGCTAAGCTGAGCCCCTACAGCTACACTCTAGGGGCAGATTTCAAATGGCACTCCCCTACAGAATTGCAAAGATGACACCTATCTTCCAGATGGGACCAGTGTAAAATCTCCACTTCTCCTTACAGACTGATCCTGACTAAATACCAGGTTTGCACTGGTCTGCTGAAAGCAGAGAACACTGTGCCCATTATTCAGCTTCTGTGCCAGCAAAGCACTTGCAAATTCCCAAGGACAGGCAGGAGGGAGCATTCGAGGAGCCACAATTTTAGCATTAGGAACATTCCTTCTTGCCATGCCTTCAGGAGGCAGCTGGCTCCACCAGACAGACCATCCCATTGAGCTTCAGCATCTGGAACAGATCACACAGCTACACCGCAGATACTAACCAGGGGTCTGACAATGTTTTCACATCATGCCCTTCAAAACCAAATTGAAACTCGGTCAAGGTGAGCCAGCTAACTCCCCACAGCCCCTCTTTTCCTATGCATTTGACCTTCAGTCAGAAAGTTTCATTCTGATTTCGTTTCCACCCCTGGACATGGATGATAGAACCACATCTGAGGACAGGTTAAAATAACTGACCTGCTCGAGACTGCAAAGGAGCAAATGCCAAGCTGTCCCATTTTGTATCACATATTCAGTCCCAGAAGGACTGCATGACAAGACTAGGAAACCTAGGATAAGCCCCAGCCATTTAGTAGCAGCAGTGGTGTGGGCACAGCAACCCAGCATGAGGCATGGGCAGGGCAGAACACCCTCCTGCCTCACCTACAGACACATCCTTGGGTAAAGCAGCACCAAGTGGCAACAGGTTCTTCTTGGAAGTGCTGTACTCTGAAGGCCCCTTGTCACAGAGACCTCCCTTCCGCATACCCAAATAAATACCGCACCTCTTGGCAACGTCTAGCAGCGTTTTCATGTAGGTAGACCAGGATTAGGAATCAGGGCCCCAACATTCAGTTCCTTTCTGTAGACAACAGATCACTGAAAGCCGTAAATAGGCAGGTGTGTTAATGAAGCTCTCTAGACCCCTACTTGAAAAACTTTAAGCCTGTTTTTCCCATGTTGTTGTTCTTAGTTCTATATCTAACCAGATGCATGTTTGTAATCCTTGATGCAAAGTCTTTCTGCTTGTAATATTACAGAGTTATGGCAAAAAGTGAAGTCTCATGAATTACACTATGTTTTCAGAAGTACAATGTAAAACAAAATGAGGTTAGAATGAGAGCCAGGAGTTCCACTCCCCTCACAACGCTAACTGCCAGAAAAATAAAAATACCACTGGCTGTTAAAGCACTGAACTGTTGTAGGAATAATACCTAAATAGTACTGTCATTCTGCACACTTCAAGCCACAAAACACACAACCGGTACAAAACTAATCCTGTTCCATTCCTTACTTTCAAGACCTGGCTCTGAGGTAATTAATACTTCATAATAAACTGCTTGCAGAGCATGTTCTGGGGTCTGCATAGGGATGGTGCCCAGAAAAAACCAAATCTGGGATCAGGGCAGACCACTTTATTCCAAGAATGAAGTGTGTCAGGTACTGAACACACAGCCCCCAGCCATTAGACTTTGCATTTGAGGTGAGAATTTAAGAGTAGAAGCTCTCTGGCTCGGGTGAACCACATGTGTCTGGTTTGAAAGCCCATCAAACACATTTCAAACACGTAGCAGAGACGTAGATACTCAAGGGACTGGTGCTCCTTTTCACTCTCTCCTCAGGTGACGGTAATAGTCCTCATCAGCTGAGAAGAAATAAGTTTTTGCATTGGCCATCTCAGAAAAGGGTGGCACCTCTGGGGTCCACACAGCCCATTACAAGTACTTTGTTTTGCTTTACTTTGCACACATCTTCATAACACAGAAAACAAATGAGACATCAACAAGAAGAACTCCTTGTCCATAGAGACTTTACCACCTCATTTCTCCCTTAATACTGTAACTGCTCATAACTCTTCCTCATCCCCTTCTTCCTTCCCAAACACACACAGGAAGGATTTAATCTTTAAAGAACCATTTTAATAATGCCAGACAAAAATCAAAGGAAGAAACCACAGATTATGAAAATACTTGATTCCACCATCTTAATCTTTTGTTGTTTAAATGTCATCACGGAGTCTGCATGATTGACATCAAACACGTAAGAATCAAAAAGAAGATTCAGTCTTGTAGAAAGCCAGCTTCACTGACAGAAATTGTGTATCTTTGCAAATATCAGGCACTTACAAAGATCATCAGTTTACTGGAACAAAACAGGAGATGTGAATTAATGACTACAACAGAATCAAAATTCTTTAACTTAAAGCCTTCCACTTCCAAGGTGCTAGCCTATGAAAAACAGGTACTCCAGGCCCATTGCGGAGGCGGGGGGAAATGATCCATTAAAAGGAAAAATGGCTTGTTTTAAGACTACATTCTGCAGGCAGGTTAATCAGAGGCTATGGTTCAACCAAAACAGCCTAAATTTTATGTATGTCCTTGTACTTATCAATTTTTACTTAAAGTCTTCAGGGGTAGCAGAAGGGAAGCAGTAAATTGACTTTCCAAGAGGGGACACATGCAGACTACAAGGTCCCTCCATGTTACTACTGTTGGGACCAGCTTGCATTTGAGTGCTCTCCTCCACAATTCTTCTCACTGCTCCCATGAAAAACCAATCGAAATTTTTCCAAGGTCACTTGCAAGGAGGTGAAAAAAATGAGGTCCACTCAACATTGACGGTGAGCCCCTTCAGACTATTGATACTAACCAGATGATACAATCAGCTGAAAGTGTCTAGCCTAATGGCAGCTCTGACCTACCAGTCCACGAGTAAGCAGCAACCTAGCGGGACTGTGTACCCCTTTTGTAAGCTCCTCTCCAGTTGCAAAACATGGTAAAAAAAATAAAAGCATACGAGTGTTCCTGTAATGTAAGCAGCGTAAGAGGACTACATTTTTACTAGACTGATGCGAACGTTATCTTCCAATTTCACAGTCCAAGGCAAATTCTAAAGCTATAGCTTTTATTTTAACAGAATTTCAGTATTTAACTCTGGCAGATTTTTTTTTTTTTTTAAAAAAAAAAGGTCTTTGAAGAATTTAAAAAGTTGCCTCAGCTAAACAACTTACTGATTAACACAGAGTCTTTAAAAAAGGGAAGTATGGTTTGAGGGAAAGGGAAGCAAAGTGGGGGAAGATAAGGAAATCCTCAAATCATTATAGATTGTTCAGCCATATGTCTCTAACAAAGACTTGGGGGACATCATTTTCATACTGTGCGGTTGCATTGATATTAGGTTTGTCTACAAATTCTATCTCGCATGCCTGGGTGCTGCAAGGAGAATGCTCCAGCTCCAACACTGTTACGTTGTTTGGCACCGATGAAACAAGTATATTCCTTGGAACAAAAAGGGTTAACTGAGGACCACGGGCTGGCCAGTAGCGACCAAGATTAAAGCCATTGATCCAAATTTGCCCCTGTTAAGATAGAAAGAAAAAATAACAACATTTTAATAATTTGACAGAGATCAAATGACAAAACAGCTTTAAGCATAATGCTCTTCACATAGTAACTGAATTTCCTCCATCCTTCAGTTTGATAAAACACAAGGATAGAAAATCTGTTCCAGAAAATGCTAATGACAGTCAAAAGAGTTAAAGCCATCATTAATATTTAAAAACAAAGTGGTCAAATACTGCAGTAATTCCAAATATGACAATACTTAGGAAAACAGAGTTGCAGGTTCCTGGCACTGAATTTTGCACCACGTTTCAGACCAAAGCAAACCTGAAAATTCCATTTGCTTGAAGCTGATTGTTAAAAGGAGAAAGAATTCACAAAAGAAAAAAGCATATTCTAATTCTGTTGTGGCTGTCTGTACAAGTGTAAGACTACGTTATCTTGGTAGTCCCTTCCTGTTGCATGATCTCATGAAAAAGATACAGCTTGTTGAGACACATGAAATTCAGATGTGTCTTATACTTGTAATAGCTTAGTCAACAAAAGAACTTGTGAAATCACACTGCAAGAGAGTACTGTATTTTGTTGTAGTTACCTATAACCATTAAAATCTTTGGGGGTCTGCTAGCATTAATTTAAGTTCAATGAAATTGTGGTTAACTTGGCAGACAAACTCTTTAAGTTACTTTTTATAGTGGAGGTGGCCAGAACTGCTAGTCCAAAATACTGTTCTAACATTATCAACACCTTAAGGTTAAAAGGTAAAATTGGGCAAGAGGAAAAAGAAAAAAGTCAAACCAGCCATTTATACACCACAAAATAGACACACTGAAGTGACACAAATGCAGATTTTTCCAAAAGTCTATAAATTGGTGAGTTGCAGAATGTTCAGTAAAACTGTAAATGGACTCCCACAGAGTTGAGCTGAATCTTGGTTGATTAAACAAGACATAGGGGAGGATATACAGCTGATTTGGACAAATGATTTACTTTTACTCCTCCTAAGTGTCTTTTCACCGTATGTCAGACAAGAGTTCAGTGGACAAGAAAAGGGATGGGAACAGATAACTGCATCTGTGTCTTCCCTCTTGCTTTGGCCTTTGGTAATCAGAATATAGAGGAAAAACACACTAACTCATAGCATTGATGTACACCGATAAAAATAATAAAATAGTCTGAATCAGTGGGAAGTAAGGACTTTTACTGCACTCTTGGTGATGTCTAAAATTGTCTGGCATAGCTGAGTTCAGAATAAAACTTTTAAAGGATTTACAGAAGCACAACTGTAATATAGTGAGTATTGCTGTTCAAGATGTTTTGGAGGTATTTTTTTTTATTTTCTTTTTCAAGTATTTATGAAAACAAATTTTATGAAACTCACAAGAGAAATTTTATAAGGACTTCGTACATTTGCAAATGCAGGTGAGTTATTTCAGCTCTGTATCCACTTCCGTGGTATAAGATCCTATCTTGCACAGTTCTGCCAAGGTGTTAATAGACTTTGACCTCAAACTTTTTTTAAAATTTTTTTAAAATTGAGTTTATCTTGCTTTGTGGCTTGTTTTTGCTGTATTAAAAGGCAAGAGAAGAGCTATTTAGTCAAGCTCACTATTCTGCATCTGCAGTAGTTTTAGAAGAAAACATAGCATTCATGTAACCTCCCCACACACAAGATGAGTTAGTGAGTGTACCCACCAGACAGTAACCTACCTACTACAAAGAGTGACTGTAACCCTGGGGGAAGTAGGAGTTTAGTGTAGGAATGAACTGCATTAGAGTTCTAATGCAGGAGGTACGGTCAGACAGGTCTCTGTTTCTGATCTTAATCAGTCACTGGTTCCAATTCATTTTTCCAGGAAAGCTATAAACTTAATTTCTCAATTCCAAACTGCCCTTACTAACATTGCAGTTTCTAAAGACTGCACACTCAGGAATTTGTATGCCCTAAACCAGCAAATCATGATGCTATACCCACTACCAATAAATATGCCCTAGACAAAATAAAGGAGGGGGATCTCTATCTTCAGTTACAAGATTTCCTTTAGCAGGGTCAGCAACTACAACCCACGATTCCAGAGAAATCAAGAATAGTCCTGACTCCAAATCCTGTTTTCTGTTGAAGAAAAAAACATCTGATAAATCTGACCATATCTTCAGGGGCATGTACGCTTAAGGGCATCGTGCTTCCTCAAGTGAGGGTGGAGGAAGTTTTATTAATAGTGAAGGGTTTAAAAACCACTGAAAGCAAGCGAGCTACAACATAGGTCATGACTGTTAATGCTGCACCCTTCTTTCAGGCTGTCCAGCATGCCATATTCCTTGTCTTAATATGCAAAGGCAGGATCATCATTAGAACTATAGGTTTTCTTGGTAAGTGTTGTTTCCATGGTTTTCCAAGTACTCAAACAGGTGCATTTTAACCCCTATTAAAAGTCCCTCTCCACACCTTGGCATCAGCAATTTATACAGTGCCACTCAAGGAATTAAGGCCCAGATCCAGTGGGACCTGAGTGGAATTTAAACCCTTATGGCCCTCTGCCTTAAAGGCATTTGCTCATTGGTAAAGTTATCTGGAAGTCTCAATTTCCAGACCCAGTATCACCTCAGTCTTATTACTCCTGGGTATCTTATTTTAAAACTTTGGTCCAATCCATATAAAGCTTGAAGGATCAATTCAGTAGCCCTACTTACAGTTTGTCTGGGATCTCTTCACCTTGACTGCTTTAGAGGGTACACAAACTATGTAAACCAGAAGTTTCTATGTTCAATAAATCAGAGGAAAAGACTCCTACCAATACATGAGAATTCTTGGACTCATTTGCCATTTCAAAGATGAGTTTGCCAACAGGAAGGTATGGTCATCTCGCTTCCTGAAGGTTTATGATTCATGGGGTCACAGAATTTACTGCGAAAGTCTCAGATTCGAGTTCGTGTGCAAAAAGCTATTTTTGGATTTTATTCAGTGATTGTGTAAGATGGTCCCTGTTCCTATATATGTGCATAAGTCAGACTTCCTCATCCAAGCTCAGTGCCAGCAACACTAAGTGCCTGCAATGAATCACAGTCTTCTGCATATTGGGAAGTGCTTTAACCACTACAATACTGTAGAAAGATCACCAGCAACTCCTTCTCCTACTCTGTTTTAATAGCAGTAAATTGATTGTTTCAGAAAGGAATAATTTTGCTACCTAACACTATCACAGGCATCTCCCTGAAGTCTGGACTTAAATACTTAGCTCTCCAAGAGGAGCGGCACTTCAGTGCACACATTCTGCTCTCTGTGCCTCCCCCCAGCTAGCTGAGCTAGTCCTTACCCATCCTGCGTGCTGGCTGTTTCAAACATGGCACTGTGAAAAAACACTCTTTGCTGCTCTAGCTACACTCCAGCCCTATGAGAAGTTCCCATTAACAGAGATCTGCCCACAAGCTTCTCACGGCAGTGCTCTCTGATCCGTTCAGTCCAGTTACAGGTAACCTCCAGAAGACAACCAGTAACATCTTCCATGCATTGGATCTATATCTATGGGCACACCACCAGCAGTTTTGTCCAACACTCTCCATGCTTTGCAACAGGATCCAGAGTTCCTCACACAACACTGTAAATATGTTCTTAGTTACTTTTAATCAATCAATATAACCAGGAAATTGTCCTGTAGCATCTCACTTCCTCCAGAATAAAAAATTGTTTTATCTCAAGGCATATATTCACTGCCTCCCTCCAAAAAGTTGTTTCTGCTCCACATCGCAAGGCAAAAAAAAAAAGAAACCCAAACCACCCAACACAACTAAATGCAGCATTTCTAAATAGCCTGACAGTTCATCTTTCTCACTGTTGAAAAACTACGGGTTTTTTTTTTTTTGTGATGCTCCACTTTTTAGACCAATACCATGTATCTTTTCTATGTGTTTCCCTTCTCTTAATGGTTTATCTCAAGATTTATTTAAAGCAAGGAATCAATTTCCTAGTCATTTAAATATATTTGAGACATCCCACCACTACAACTTCTACCAATCCAAGAGAGGTGGACTTTGATCATCCATAGAAGTTTCAGTAGCTTTCTGAGTGGACTTCAAGTTTTTACAGCAAAAAAGTTGTACCTTTGTCCAGCCAGGAAACTTGACATAGGTGTCTTGAGGCAAGTCTGGAATCCCTCCAGGAATTGAAAGTCTACCAGTGTAAAAAGTAGATGCTTCATAACTCAGTGGATTTGCAACAGATCTCCCTGGTTGATCAAGGTGGACATTAATGTCATGGTTCACTGCTCCATCTATGTCTAGAGGATAGATTTCCCATTCAACAAGTATATCTTGATCAAGAGTTAAATTTGAAACTAGACCCTAGGAGGAGGAAAAAAAAAAAAAAAGACCAAAAAATAATTAGCTTCATGTTACTGAACTTATTCAGCTGCAACTATAAATCAGTCAGGAATAAAAACTGAATCAAAGTAGTTGCAACAGCTGCCAATCTGTGTATGAAAAAACCGAAGCATCTGGTCTTCACCAAGTTACAAGCTTTGCTTAAGAATAAAGGGTTTCATTTATTCTCTGCGAAATATCTGTTCCTCTTCAAAGTTTTGAGCTTTCACTGATGCCCAAGGTTTTTTTTTTTTCGAACTTTTTTCTGGTAACTGTGCAAATTTCTGTTTTGCTTTAACATGAACACGATTCCAAAACCGGGGGCTTAATAAAAAGCAGAAAAAGCATTTAATATCGTAAGTTTGAGATACCATCAAGAAATTTGGTAACACTGAGTCACTAACCCAAGACATTAACCTGCACAACAGCAGAGAAAGCAGGATTTACTTCCTACAAATCTTCTACAGCTAGCATACAGTATCACAAAATCAAGGCACATGCTTTGTGACCCTGATTCAGTGAAATACTTTAAGCTTACAGTCAGATTCAAGCCCACAGAGCTCTGTTTCACTTCTATGGAACCATGTCTGCAGCACACCAGGGTACTTGCACAATGAATGCAAAAGCAAGGTAAAGTAATGATTTAAGAAGAGTGAAAGGAACATTAAGTTACCCCCGTACACATCCTAAAGTTGTGTTTCAGTGCAATGCAAGGGGTTGATTTTAAACCAATGCTGCTACATCCATATAATCGCTTGAATAAACTCTGCATAGAAGGTGTTTTTCAGTGCAACTTAAGTTCTGTTGCAAACACCACATGTCGAACAGGAGCAAGCAAAATCACATTTTCTATGGCCTTGGAGGGCTGATACTACGTTGTGTGCCTGTTCTGATGTCTAATAAGCATTGCACTGACTCCACAAGCCTCATCATCAGTATGAGCACTAATTGGTTTTCTCTTCCTTTACCTAGATGCCCACTTTACAGAACAGGAACTTATTTTTCTTATATGAAAATAAAATATCTGCACAGAGTTAAGTGGCAAAACTTTTCTATACAACCTAGACTATACTCTGTCTGGCAATTAATTGAAGTAATGCAACATAACTTTAGCCCAAACTTTCTAACCTGCCTCCCTAAGCCCATTTTTAGGCACTACAAACGGTGTGATTTTTCAAATGAGATGAAGTGCTTACTAAGCATTCTTACTTTGGTCTGCATAAGAATGCATATTCAACAGTCCAGATATGGATATAAATTTTCTAAGCAAAACAAAAATATAGGTGGCAGTGAGCATGTGAAAAAATATAGAAAAAACAGAAACCACACTCTTCCTTCCTTTGTGTCCTTCAACAACAAGACTTAGATCAGCAGGATGTTTTAAAACCAAAACCCTTTTAAGATTCCTTCCCAAAAGCTAGATGCCTAGTTCTATTTCAAGCTCAAAAACAGTGACAAAAAACCAGCCAAACAAAACCCAGAAAAGCTACTCTATTTGCTTAAAAATGCAAGGCTTCACAAGGTAGGAACCTCTTCCCCTAAAGTTATTTTTGAAAGCACAAAATATCTAAAACCCTAGGTATAATTATCCCCAGTTTTCAAAATCAACACAAAGGACAGTGCGACGGAAGGATTCTATGGGAAGAAGCAATGCGCATTTTCCAAAGCTACCCGAGAAAGGCTGCCTCTTCTACATCGAAGCATCCTGCTTTTAGAGGATTATTCTCACAATGCACATGTCTACTAAACTTGCTTTCACTCTTAAATCTTTAAAAGGTTGAAACCCTGGTGTGAGTGTGAATTTCAGCTCAACCACAGCAACACTGAGCACCTCCCTAATCCAACCTCTAATCCTCTATTCAGTTACCACAATTTAGCACTAAGCACACAGGTTCCTTATCACCGGGCCTGTTATTAAATAAATAAATAAATGCAACATTTCTGCTGCCTCTACATGAAAGCAAAACATTGGGGAATTAGCTGCCCTCTCTTGCCGCTCAGAAAAAGGCAAGGTAACTTGAAAAGACAGTATAAATAGAGTTGGCACTCCTGCTGCCCACTGAATTTATATGCCACAAGCACAGAAAACCCTCAGTTGCTGATGCTTTTAATTCAGAGGCTTTCATAAATCCTAAGAGTTCCCACACATATTTAGTTTTGTTCTGATTAGGATTTAAATAACTGTATGCCTTCCAAAGCATAAGACGGGTGAAACTGCTTTTTGATATGGTGAAAGCCTGTAAGCTACGAGCTTTGCAAATGCTGAGAGTTATATTGCTTTGCCTTGACTAGAGTCTTAGCATAACTGGAAATACACCTAAAAATCCTCATCACAACACACTTATTCTTAAGTGGTCAATTAGTCTCATTTAAACCAAGCCTCAGCTTCAATTCTTTCATGCTGCTTAATCATAACCAAAATATCCTTCTTTAACAATGCAAACAGGCCCATCTTACTCATGGCAACACAAGTGTGAGAATGGGAGATTCTGCCTACTGCAGATCTTGTAAGTCTCTTCCCAGTCTATGTTTTATGATGGAACTGGATTCTGTAACAGGCCCAAACTCAACCAGAGTTTGTGGTCTCATCAGCTGGGCTGCTCAAGATGCATACACATTTGGGTTTACTTTTTCCCCTACTTCCAGCCTTAAAAATCCTACTTCCTCACAGCATGTGTGCCATTGCTTGATAACTAAATGGTACTGTTCAGGCACATGTCTTTCCTGTAATGTTTATCTTTCTCCAGCTCTTGCATCCAAACTAACCGAGAAACACTTTGGACAAGTCTTAATTCAGCTCCCAGACATCTGTCACAGACAGAATTTAGACTGAGAGGAAAGAGAAGCTTCTAATTTACCTGGCATCACCTTAGCACCAAAAGGCACCAAAATCACTGGAGAGCTATTAATCTGGACAGTCATAATACACTTGACAAGCTTTCTGAACACCGCCAAATCAATTTAGGCCAAGTCAGATCTAGGAGGTGTTTAAGAGATTCTTGCAGTTAGGGGGCTGCAAATCTCTTCTTAAGACTAAAGCTTTGTCATTACTTCATTATTACTTGTAACCCAGTAATATCATGATATAAAAAAAAATAGCGTGCTGTGGCACTGAACACAGCAGAAACACAAGAGCGGCCTCTACAATACTCCTCTCTTCAGCAAATATCACACAGTGGTTGGGATCCCATAAAGTCTAAACCCAGGAAAGTTTCCTTTTTGTCCCTGCCCTTCCTAGTGTTACATTAGCGGCATCACCACTGTATTGGGTTTACATGGCAAGGTTTTGGTAGCAGGGAGGCTGCAGGGTTGGCTTCTCTGAGCAGATGCCAGAAGCTGCTCCCATGTCGGACAGAGCCAGTTCCAGCCAGCTCCAAAATGAACACGTCGCTGGCCAAATCCAAGTCCATCAGTGACATTGGTGGCACCTCCGTGACAACATACTTCAGAAAGGGTAAAAAAACCCCAAACAAACTATACAGCAGCTGTGAGAGAAGAGTGAGAAAAATGGGAGAGAAAAGCCCTGCAGACACCAAGGTCAACGAAGAAGGAGGCGGAGGAGGTGCTCCAGGAACCAGAGCAGAGATTCCCCTGCAAGCCGTGGTGAAGACCAAGGTGACACAGGTTGTCCCCCTGCAGCCCATGCAGGTCCACGGTGGAGCAGGTATCCACCCTGCAGCTTGTGGAGGACCCCACGCCGAAGTAGGTGGATGTGCCCTGAACGAAGCTGCAGCCTGTGGAGATCCCACATTGGAGCAGGCTCCTGGCAGGAGCTGTAGCCAGTGGAGAGGAGCCCATGCAGGAGCAGGTTTTCTGGCAGGAGCTGTGACCTTTTTGGGGGACCCACACTGAGCAATCTGTTCCTGAAGGACTGCACCCCACAGAAAGGGCCCATGCTGGAGCAGTTTGTAAAGAACTACATCCCATGGGAAGCACGCATACTGGAGAAGTTCATGAAGGACTGTATCCTGTGGGTGGGATGCCACGCTGGAGCAGGGAAGAGTGTGAGGAGAAAGGAGCGCCTGAGATGAAGTGTTATCAGCTGACCTCATGGCATCGAGCCTGAAAATATTCAACAAGCGTTTGGACAATGCTCTCAAACACATGGTGTGAACTTTGAGGTTGTCCTATACAGGGTCAGGAGTTGGACTCGATGATCCTTGTGGGTCCCTTCCAACTCAGGATATTCTACGATTCTATGACCATATCCTCCCTTCCTCTGCACCTCTCTGGAGAAGAAGGTAGAAGAGTTGGGAGTGAAGTTGAGCCTGGGAAGAACGGAGGGGTGGGGGGAAGGTGTTGTGAAGATTTGTTCTTATTTCTCATTATCCTACTCTGTTTACTTGGCAGTAAATTAAATTAATTTCCTCAAGTTGAGTCTGTTTTGCCCATGATGGTAATGGCTGAGTGATCTCCCCATCCTTATCTCAACACACGAGCTTTTCGTTATATTTTCTCCCCATCCTGTTGATGGAGGAAGAGTGATAGAGTGGCTTGGTGAGCACCTAGCAGCTAGCCAAGGTCAACCCACCACAGCCACTCATGCAGGGAGGTGACAGTCCCAAAGTGTAGCACAGACCCAGAAGCATTTGGAAGCTTTCTGATAATTATCTCTAACACCTAATCAGTCCAAATCTGAACTGGCAATTTTGCATGGTAAAGTGCTCATGAAACAGCCTTTCATAGACACACTGAAAATATTGCAAGGATATATGCTGACAAATGAAATGGGACATGGAAAGAGATATAAAAGTGTACATATACACACATACATACACACGCACACCCACAAATACAACCCCAGAATTCCCATGCCTCTAAGTACGACCAAGATCTAGACCTATTTCCAACCCATTTTTGGAGTTTATCCAAACAGTTTTGCAAATTTTAAAACATTAGCTACAGGCTCAACTAAACCCGAAAGTCTTGTGGGCGACACTTTGGCTGACAACATAAGTGAACCAACAACAAAAAAAAAATTTAAAAGATATCTGTCAGTTTTTAATTCCACTTTGATTTTGGTGACTGGAAAAACTCAGATGAAAACTAGTGAGTAGTTACATTTTGAGGTAAAGCTACAGCTGTGTAATCCTGATCCTTTTGCTCTTTCTAATCCACTACTTTCTTTTTAACCTGTGGAAAAGAGGAGAAGCCACCACAATCTAGTAATTCAATTGACTTTACTTACCTTAAAGTCATTATTGTATCTACCAAAGTTGACTCGGCCCATATTCTCTACCAAGATGTCCAGATTTGCTCCAGCCTTCCCAGTTATATTTATCATAAGTGACTTGTCCCTTTCAAGGACACCTTGAGGAACCTATATGAATTAGACCAAGAGGAAGAAAGCAATAACAACCCTGTTATTTGTCTCCTCAACTTGCATAAAGAAAACAAAGGGGACAAAGGAAACAAACATTCAAAGTAAAAAAAAATTTCCTTTCCCTCCCTTGCATGGGAGCATCCACACACACAAAAAGCAGCTATGTCAATATTCACATTTCAGTACATCAACTGGATGTGCTGCTAGGCAGCATCTGTCTAACTGACACCATCTCCTTCCTTAGCTGAATTCCACTAATTCAATCAACTGTTAGAACCCTTGTGGTTTTGATGTACCTGATTCGCAAAAAGCAAGTTCTCAAATTTAATCTAGTGACTGAAAAGATTTTGGCAATATCAGTGATTAAAAGGGGCTTCATCTTCCAATTAAGCTTGCATCAATATTTAGTTTTATTTATTCTCATTCCCACAACATAATGAAAGAAGAGCTTGACCTGGACACGAAGGTGATGAGAGTCAGCACAGATCAAAGAATAATTAAAAATAGGCTATCAAAGTCTGTGAATTGATATTAATTCTTATTAAGCAGAAACAAAATCCTGCTTAAGGGAAGAAAGAAAATGTTCACATCTGGTACAACAAACTTTTTTTTTTTTTTTTTAAATTTGTGGTCAGAAGGCAGTTTCATA